>OZ007600.1:122157113-122524613 GCA_963931845.1 Maratus michaelseni
TAACTTATAGGACCCGTAGGCTGTATAAAAAGTTAATATATACTTATTCATAATTATAACTTATTCATCAGAATTGCATTTTTTGATCCAAATTGTGTCCAACATAATTATTTAGCTAATTTTAAATACTTTTGCAATTGGAACTATATGCCTAAGACTAACGATTAAGAAGTTATCCATTGGTCGACGTTTGGAATAAAAAACACTGTATGTTAACAAATATAGAAAACATATTCTGAAAAAAATGGAAAGGAGAACAATTCTATAAAACAAATTTGATAAACGTTTGAAAACAAGTAAAAGTAAATTAAAATATAATAATAAACTTCATTTTTTTCTTTCCGCAGACTATGCGGTTTAACATATGAAAACCATATTTTTTCATTATTTTGCGTAAAAGAATACACCAATCTGAAATACATTATTATGTTGGAAAAAGTATTTTCAGAAATGCGAGCTACAAGTCTTAAAAATGCAATTTTAAGCCAATGGAGTTGTCATATTATCAGAAAAATTATTAAACTCTTGATTAAACTTTCCCCCCTCTCTTTGAGAGAGAAGACTAGATGTCTTTAGAATTATCTGACAAAGTTTAAAGCATTTTTTTTTAACCAAATAAGTTATAATACTTTGCCTAAATATGAATTATGCTTTATAAATTTTTAAATATGGAAAGAATTGTTTTAGAGATTCTAAGAAGACTTTTTAAAGAAAAGACCTTGTCTCAACTATCGTCTAAAAAAAAAAAATCTCATAAAACAGGAAATAATAAGAATTTAAACATCCCCCCCAAAAAATGTACTTTTTCTTTTAATTCCCCTCCCCCCCCCCAAAAAAAAAAAAAAAAATTGTATGACGCACTTTGCGTCACCCAAACCCCACTCTGGGCACCCCTGGGTATAAAAAATTATTTGCAGTAAAAATGGACTCATTGTTGTCTTGAAAAGAGTGTTCAGGATTTTAGTGGCTTTAAAAATCAAAAGAATGCCTTTAACCCCTTCGCGACGAGCATCTTTTACAGAATTTTTAATCTTTTATTACCGGTTTTTCAAAACAGAAATTTTCGCCTAATTGAATAGCAGAAATGCTAGGATTACATAAGGCAAAGCTTACACTAAAAAATAACTGGTGGGAATAATCGAGGATTCTGAGCATCTTATGCGTCACGTATACGTGTTGCTCGTCCCCAAGGGGTTAAAATCCAAAAAAGGTGCTCTTAAGAATAAATAAAATGTTTTTTACCAACACCTACTTAATTCTCTATAAAGCCTTCAGAGTCACCGTTCCTGGCCGCTCTGACGTCAGGAACGGAGGACCGATCTCTAAATTGGTTTTCGACCTTCATGTAGTCTCCCCACATACTAGTAGCAGCATATAAAAAATAATTAATCATAATAATAATCACTCAGGCGTGCTGGTTGGGAGAGCATAATAATATATAGAAATCAACATTCTTGAATGAAATCTGGTAATTCATGATTTTTGAAGGAATTGGAGAAATGCAGTAAATATCATTTCTTGTTACGAGATTCTGGTGTATTTCAGGTAAAATAATACTAACGATTTGTCTTTTTCTTGGTTTAATATACGAACACATAACACGCAGACAGACACATCAAACACTAAATAGATATTAAACATTAATTAAAATATTCTAGAATAAATTTTAGGAAGCGACATTTTGCTTCCATTTCGATCCGAGCACCTCATGATACAGAAATTAATTCTCTTGTGTCACAGAGGGGACTCCCCGGTAGACAGACAGTCGGCGCCAATCTCCGCCGCTCACGTGATTTGCAACACACTGCCCCACCATGAACATAGGGGTGTTCATCACTAAACATATATATATAACAATACAAATTAAATGAAATACAATCATTAAATAATAATACAAGTTATACAAATTAAATCAAATACAAACATAGAATAATAATAAAATTATACATACTTCAAGGCTAATTTAAAAAAAGAGAGAGTTCAACACTGATTCAACTAAATAAAGGAAGAAGAAAATTTATATTAAAGTCCAGTTATTAAAGTTCAAATTTTATCTCAGTCCATTATAGTTCAAGATTGAAAAGCAGTTGTACAGGTCTGTTCAATATGGACTTTTCAGTCTTAATTTTACAGGCTCTCACCTTGCCATCTCTTCCAGGAAATATTTCTATAATTTTACCTAAACTCCAGAAATTTCTGGGTAATTTATCATCTTTAATTAAAACAACATCATTTATTTTAAATTGGGGAAGATTGGTTTTATTTAAACTTTGGTGGGCTGACCTCAAATTTAATAAGTATTCATTCTTCCATCTAGACCAAAACAGCCGCATCAATTTTTCCCGATACTTAAAGGCTTTAAGCAATTCTTTCCTAGAAGAGAAATTAGAGTCAAGGTGAAGCCGTACGGGGGGGAGAGAAGATATTCTTCTCCCTATTAAAAAATGGGCAGGAGTTAATGGTAGGGGGTCCTGCCTTTCATCACTTATGTATGTCATGGGTCTGGAGTTCACCATTCCTTCAACCTCAATAAGTACTGTATGCAACTCATTAAGGGTCAGAGAATATCTGCCCAATGTCTTTCGCAGCGCAGTTTTTACAGACCTTACCATTCTTTCATAAAATCCGCCCCACCAGTAGGCCCTTTCCACTATATACTTCCATTTTATGTTATTGGAAGCAAAAAATTCTTTCACCTCTGGATGAGTCACTATAGTCCATAGTCTCTTAAGTTCTATTTCAGCGCGTTTAAATGTTCGTGCGTTATCGGAATAAATAACAGAGCATAATCCACGACGAGCGATGAACCGTCTAAAGGCAAGTAAGAATGTTTGTGTTGACAAATTGTCAACAAGTTCCAGGTAGATATTTCTTGTTACAGCACACGTTATTAGCCATATATACTGTTTGCTGTCAGAATCTTTGACAAATAAAGGTCCTGCAAAATCGACTCCTATTACGCTATATGGAGCTGACTGTTCGACACGATCAGGTGGCAATGGAGCTATCGTCTGGTCTCCTGGAATTGATGAAAACCTTTTGCAAATAATGCATTTTTTCAGTTGATTTTTATTGTTTGTCTAGCCTTTAGTAACCAGAATTTTTCTCTCACTTGTACGAGGGTGTGAGAAACCGCTGAATGAAATACTCTAACATGAGCATCCCAAATTATCAATTCGGAAAACTTCGTTTTGGACGGAAGAATTATCGGGTGTTTTTCATCCGTTGAAAAATCAGCCTTCCCAAGTCGACCAGAGACACGCAGGACGCCTTCGGAATCAAGGAATGGGTTCAAACAAAGCAAGTGCGAGTCTTTTGGAAGAGGTTTGGCATTTTTTAAACACTGTATTTCATTAGAAAAAAATTTACTTTGAACTAGCCTTATCCAATACAGCTCTGCTTCTCGAAGATTTTCTGGTGTAAGTGCACAGACTTTCTCGTGATTGCCCTTTAGCAATTTTATAAAATATATCACGTAAGCAGTTACTCTTAACAATTTTTTCAATCTACTAAATTTTTCTATATCAATTATTTTTTCATTAACAATGATTGAATTAACTATTATTTCGCCTTTACATTCATTTTCAATTTCTGGAATGAATGATTTGATTTTTAGCTTATTTTCTTTCGGCCAATCAATTTCGGGATTAATAAGCCACTCAGGACCATACCACCAGTGTCTTGAATATATTAACTCTTTGGAAGAGAGCCCTCTAGTAAGCATGTCTGCCGGGTTATCTTTGCTATTGACATCTGATTCAAAATAATATCTAGGTATTTTTATATTTTCTAGTAGTTTTGTTTCTTTATACCAAGTTCGATATTTATTTACAATTTCTTCGGAAAATGTGTCATCCCAGTCAAGACCAGATTCCCACAATTCCTGCAAGAGGAGCTTAATTCTAATCATAAAGGGATTGAGGAATCCGATAGGATCAAATATTTTAGCAGCAGTGTGGAGAACGTGTCTTTTGGTGAATTTTAAATCACCGTTTGACGCTAAAGATGTCAAATCTATGGACAGAAAGTCCTCCTTATTGTTCCAATTTATTCCTAGTATTTTAAGGTTTGATTGTTTTTCTTCTATTTCAATTACAGGGTCGGCATTCTTCCACTGTTCCTTTAATTCTACAGAATTGGAGTTAAATTTCCGTAACTTCATATTCGCGTCTTTAAAAATTGAAACTGCACAAGATGACAGCTTAAAAGCTTCTGGTACCGTAGATGCTCCGTGAATCAAGTCATCTACGTATAAATAATTATCTAACATGTGGTATGCGATGGGATTGGCCTCCTTATAATTTTTAATGTGTTTTTTTAGAGTTGAAGCTAACACGTAGGGGGAACTGGTGAGGCCAAAACAATGTCGATTAAAATGATATAAGGTTGGTGGTTTAGTTATGTCGCAGTCATCAAAATATAAAAAACATAAATAATCTCTGTCACTCCTCGATACCTCTATTTGCAGGAAGGCTCGGGCCAAATCCCCACAAAAAGCAATTTTATGCCGCCTGAAATTTAGTACAACATCTACGAGATTAGGATTTAAATTTTCCCCTGAGAAAAGACATTCATTTAAACTTTTGTTACTACCCTGTCGACTGCTCGCATCATAAACAATTCTAGTTTTAGAGCTAGAAGATTTTTCCCTAAAAACCGCTCTATGAGGCATTACATAATTTACAGAACAATTATCATTACACTTTTGAATAATTCCCTCATTCAATTGTTCCTTCATAATTTCATTATATCTTAAAAATAAAGATTGATCATCTTTTAACCGTCTTTCCAAAACTGCAAATCTTTTTTCCGCGACTTGGTAATTGTTACATAAATTTTGTCTATCCGTATCGCATCGCCACAAAAGTGGTGCTACATACCTACCATTTTCGAAACATATTTCCTTCTCGAATTTATTTATGACCTCAAAATGTTCATCATCTTGTTTATATTTTTGATTAAATAGAAACGATTCCATTTCCCATAAGTTTCTTAAGTCATTATCTATTGACGAGCATATTATTTTTAAACAGGAAGTACTCTGTAATTTAGCGCCATAAATTCTACCTACTAAAGTTTTTCCAAATATCGTTGGTTGAATAAACAACGATTGATTTATTTTTTTAACTTCTCCAATTATCGTTGAAAACATATAATCAGCACCTAAAAGAATTTGGATGGGTTTTGCATGAATAAATGTGTCAGAAAATTCATTTTCATTAAGACCGAGTTTATTTATTAACTGAGAATCAACTGAGGCGATAATTTTCGCTCCGCTGATGACCTCTGACACAAGCGCTTCAATTTGTATGTCAGCGTAGGGGGGAACGCGACTGCGTACTGTAATATTCACAACATCGAACTCTTGTTCTATGGCTTTGCGGTTTCCGAACGTATAAACTAGAAGCCTTTCCTTTTTCATAGGTTTTAATTTCAAAGCTGTCGCTAGACTTTTTGTAAGGAACGTTCTAGAAGAGGCCGAGTCATATAAAAGCCTCGTATATAAGGTTTTAGAGATACCTAGCACCTGTACACAAGCAGTTTGTAATAATGTTGAATATTTTTCGGAGGAATTTTGAGTCTTAATAACTGACGATAATACAGTTTGGTTTTCGAGAATTCGGGAAGATTCGGGTGTTTCCGCATTCTCAACGGAACGATTTTTATCTTTCTTAGTGGGGCAAAATAAATAATTATGCTGATAACTTTGGCATAATTCGCAAGGTTGAATTTTTACTTTACAAGAAGATAATAGATTATTTTTATTCAAACATCGATAACACCTCCCACTTTTTTTTAACTTATAACGCTTTTGTTCGTCCGAGATTTCCTTACATTTTAGACTATAATGATTTGAATTGCAAAATATGCAAACATTTTTTACAACCGTGTTAAGCGCGACTGAAGTGGGAACATTAGTTTTTAATCTAGTCGGATTTTTTCTTTCCCATCGAGATGTTTCATTATTTTTTAAGGAAATTCCTGACACCGCGTTAGCCGCTTCTCGTGATTCTATTTCAAACTTTATAAAATTCATTAATTCATTGACGTCACCAGATTTATCAACATTTTTTTTTCTTTGAAATTCTACAACCAAATTATGGGGTAATTGCCTTAAAATTATTGGAATAAGTAAATATCCGAAATTATCTGAAGCCACCCCCATCGCTTGTAAATTTCTAATGCTAACTTCACATTCATCGTACAATTCTCGTAACGATCTGGTATTTGAAGCAGACTTTACAGGCTCAATTTCTAATAGTTTATTTATAAACCCACTAATCAAATATTCTGTTTTTCCATATCTGTTTTCTAGTAAATCTAGAGACGATTTATAATTTTGTTCATTTAGAGCAAATCCTGAAATCGTTTTATAAGCTTCTCCTGACAGAAACGATTTCAAATATATGAATTTTTCAATGCTACTCAAGTTTTCATTAGAATCTATAGTACTTTTAAAACTATTCATAAACTCAAGAAATGTGTTAGGATCACCTTTAAATATTGGTATAGTTATCTTGGGTAAATTCATTGTAGGTGATCGTGTATTAGGATACGGAATTGTACTGGCATTTGATGCAGTACTTGTATTGCTCAGTTCAGCGTTAGCTTTAAACTTTTTTAATTTTCCTTTAATTTTAAATTTTGCTTCATTAATGGTATCGTCATACTCAATACTGTTTTGAATTTCTGCCTCAAAAAGAGTAGTATCAGATATTAACTCTTCAATTTTAGGATTTATTAATTTTAATTCATCTTGTTTTTCAATTAAATTGTTCAAATATTCCGAGAGTGTCTCAAAATCATTTTCACTTTCTAAATCTACACTTTCCATAAATGTTTCAATTTTTGTAATAAATTTCGTACAGGCAGTTTTAATTACCTTGCGCTTTGATTTTAATTTTTCGAGATTCATTTTTAAAAACAAATAAAAGGTACAGTACCTGATTTTGCCGGGATATAATCTTAATCCAGTAAGTCGTCTTCGAAAATGTTGAACTTAATCTTTATCATGAACTTTAATATTAAAGCTCCCGGGTTTGTTGTCACCATAAAATAATTAATCATAATAATAATCACTCAGGCGTGCTGGTTGGGAGAGCATAATACTATATAGAAATCAACATTCTTGAATGAAATCTGGTAATTCATGATTTTTGAAGGAATTGGAGAAATGCAGTAAATATCATTTCTTGTTACGAGATTCTGGTGTATTTCAGGTAAAATAATACTAACGATTTGTCTTTTTCTTGGTTTAATATACGAACACATAACACGCAGACAGACACATCAAACACTAAATAGATATTAAACATTAATTAAAATATTCTAGAACAAATTTTAGGAAGCGACATTTTGCTTCCATTTCGATCCGAGCACCTCATGATACAGAAATTAATTCTCTTGTGTCACAGAGGGGACTCCCCGGTAGACAGACAGTCGGCGCCAATCTCCGCCGCTCACGTGATTTGCAACAGCATATCATTCCTTATTTTTCATATTGAATGAAATGGAATCTTAGCAAGTACTTTTCAAGTATTGTTTATATAATATTATGGATAATAAGAAATTAATTTATAAGGTAAATGTTTTATATTGATAAATCGTAAACCTGTGTGTATGCATTTACTTATTTATATTACTTGTTTCTAATATTTTTGCCTGCTTTTGATATATTGAATATAAGATTTACTACGTGTTTGGAACGCGAGCGCCTTGTAATTTTTTTTTTAATGCTAATATCTTTAAAAACACAATTATTGCTTCGGAATGCATCTATGCTCTTTTTATTGATATTTCTTATATTTTATTTTTTTTAATTATGTTATAGAATAAATTCTAAAAATAGTTTTTTCCTAAGATAAATCTAGTGTGCATTATATATTTTTCTTTTAAGAATCAAACTAAACTTTGAACTATATTAAAATGGTGTAATTTACTATTGTATTTCATTTATTTTACTTTATTTTAAAATATGTAGTTAAAAGTTCAACAAAATTTGTAAATATGAATAATAATGATAATAAAATTATAAAATATTTAATATAATTTAAAGTTTAGTTCGATTGTTAAAATATTTTAAGACTTAGTTTGAAGATTAAGTAAATGATATTTTATTTGGCATATTATTTTTGTTGTTTTAAATAAGTTTTAGAATAAATTATAGAATAATCAAATAAATAAATCTACGTGATTTTTTTCTTTCAATCAAATTAAACTACATTAAATAATGGATATTTTATTATTGAAATTTGTAATTTTTATTATTGTAATGTATATTTTATTATTTTTTTACTTTTTAATTTTACTAAACGCTTCATTTTTAAAATTGTTGGTGTTTTAATTTTAGTTCTGGACCTATTTTAAAACTTATCCAATGTAAATAAAATTTATTATTTTAGTATCTATATCTATATACATATATATATATATATAAATTATGTTGAGTTTATACTCGTATATCCAATTTGTATGCATTAGCCTGTATAGATTTCAGTTACGTAAGTTATAGAATAAATACTAATAATAGTTTTTAATCAGATAGGAAAATCTAATGTGTATTATTTCCTTTAATTTTAATAATCAAACTGAAGTATACAGGGGTCTGTTCAGAATTTTTTTTCCCCAGCCTCCTGTTTTTGTGAAATTATGAACAGCTTTTTAGGGAGTTCGGTTTAGGGATAGAAATTTTTTTGTGAATGCCTATTTTCAAGACAAAGAATGTTAGGAAGTATCCTGTTTTAAGGTGAAAAGTTTTGTGAAGGAACTTAAGGAAATTAATTTAAATTTATTATTCTATTTATGTGTCTTATTCAGATAATAAAATATTCGTTATTGATAGTTACCAAAATAGCATTGCATACAATATCAAGAGTCGATCCAAGCAAAATCTGGGGCCTATTTAGGGCCCCTTCACAAAAATCTTTTTAATAAAATGGGCCCCTTTACAAAAATCAATTTGATAAAATGGGCCCCTTCACAAAATTATTTTAATAAAACAGAACACTTCACAAAATTCCTTTTAATAAAATTTGTCTTTTCACAAAATTCTGTTCCATAAAAACTTACTATTTATAAATTATTTATTATTTTGTAACATTTTAAAATGTGTAATTTGTAAACAAATGAGTTCACTAGAGAGAAAAAGTTCAGCAAAAGGATTTTAAAAAGTATTTGTCAATAAATGCTCGAATTTGAGTAACTGAATTTGAACTTTCGTTACTAATGTTATTTTTCACGAAAAATATAATAAATTTCACAAAAATATCCTTTACTTTTCACAAAATAGGCCCCAAGAAAAAATACCTGCATCGAACCCTGAATATTATCTGGCATATTTATTAATATTTTGAAGATTAAATGAATGATATAGTTGTTTGGGAATTTTATTTTTGTTATTTTAATTAAATTATAAAATAAATACTAAAAATAGTATAAGATAGGTAAATGTAATTTATAATGCAATAAAAAAACAGAAAGTCACAAAATAATAATAATAATAATAATAAAATAGTAAGTTTTTATGTGATGGAATTTTGTGAAAGGGCCTATTTCATTAAAATAAATTTTGTAAAGGGGCCTGTTTTATTATAAAGAATTTTGTGAAGGGTCACATTTTATCAAATTGATTTTTGTGAAGGGTGCTGTTTCATTAAATGGAATTTTGTCAAGGGGCCCTAAATAGGCCTGAAATTTTGCCTGGATCGACCCTTGAAAAATATAAATAGTTGAAAGTTTAACAAAAATTTAAAATATAAATAATAATAATAATAAAATTGTACAATATTTAATGATATGCCTCGGATTTGCTTATGGATATGCTTAGATATTTTAAAATAATTTATGTTCAATATATCAAAAGCAAGTAAAAATATTTGAAGAAAGTTATGTAAATAAATACACAGAAAATTTAAGAATTATCAAAGTAAAATGCTAATCTTATAAATGAAGAAAAAGTGAAAATAAAAACTATTTCCATACAAAAAAAGAAACAAAATGAAATTTTCAATAATAGATTTAAATATTACTTTTCAGAAATGAATAAACAATTATATTTATTCAAAAATAAACAATCTTAGAAAATTAAATAAATTGAACTTTTAACAATTTTGCATATTGAAATGTTGAAATAAATGACTGGCACCGGAATTTACAAAAAAATTTATTTGGAAATATGAAACGGGCCATATTTCACATACATATTAAATGGAAAAGATTTTAGCAAAATTCTGGTGCTATTGTGGCGTTTGGGAATAAAAATTAAGTGGTTTCATAAACATACCACTGCCCCTGAAAGGGTTAAAAAAATATTGAAATGCAATTGAGATATTGTAAAATAACTGTTCCATAGGATGGATATTAGCAAGCGAGTTTTTCGCGTGAGGGGACAGTACTCTTAAATTAATCCAGTTTAATTGTAAGCTTGATATCATACTCATAAAAATGAATTTTTAAAAAGAGCTAATTCAGTTTCTAGTTCTCCAAAATTGTGAGGTCGAAGCCCAAGCCTTGAAACTCCCTGGATTATGTGAAAACTGCTTTCATTTAGGGATGAAATTTATTTCGTTATTGTGGCACAAGCTTTTCTCTAAAGCATATTATCAAGTGAGAGAAAAAAAAAAGCAACAGTTTTAAATTTACATTGTTTTGTTTAGATGTTTAACACTAAAACTATCAGGTGATCCGTGTAGTAGATTTTGTGCAAAGCTACAACCCACTAATTTCTAAAAATAATCCTCCCTTTATTCAATCGTAGAAATCTGCGATTATGTTTGTGATTAAATAAAGTAAAGATTTAAAATCTAAAATAGTCGTCCGAAACATTCGAAGAATTTTGACAATCTAATACACTACGGGTCAAATGATCGTGCAGTGCAAGGCAGTTTTAGTGGTAAATGAAATACTTAAGGCCAAATATGGTCAGAAGTTTCAATTGGGGGGCAAATGCACTTATACTTGGCAAACCTTGACCCTGAAGTTCCCCCTCAGAAATACCCTTCCAAGAATACCACATTCTTTGGTAACAATAGAGACGGTACAGTAAATATGCATGTTAAATTGGACAATGGTTTCGGGCCAAATTCTAACCGGTTCTAGGGTTGTAGCTAGCTTCAAGCCGTAGCTGACACGTTTCTTGTCTTATCTCAGAACTGTTTGGTTGTTGGTTGCCCATACACTGCCTAAGCGAGATCTAAGTGGAGTTATTTAGTCATCTTCCTTCATTCAGGCTAACATCTTAGTCTAACATTAAATATTACATTTTAAGATGCATCCCCTATTTGAAAATCTAGGATATTACAATTTGCATCGTCAATTAAAGACGGAAGACCTTTGCATTTCGATTTTAGAAGATCTGGAGTTGATTCCTAAAAAGAATGATGCACCTGCTTGCCCAGAATGTTCGGGTTGCATGGAAGCTGTTGATCAAGAGATTGCTTGGCTGTGGAAGTGCATTAAAAACACATGTCCGGGTTCGGTGAACCCTCTACGAAATACATTTTTCGAAGACGTCCAATTGCCTTTGAGAGTTGTGCTATTTATCATTCTGTATGGTTTCGTAAAAGGTACGGATAGGCTGATTATATTCGTTGAGTGTTCTCGTATGCTGAAAGGACAGTTTTTACTACGAAGTTTAAATATGGAAACTATTGAGAGCGTTTACGACAAGTGCGTTAGAGTTTGCGAGATTATTATGTCCCAGAGACATGAGTTTACTCTTCGTAGGGAACCCAAGTTAACTCTGGATGTTCCGAAACTTACACATGGCGAGATAGCGTATAAAACTTTAATGGATGTCAGGGCTGTATATCCCGGGTATGGCAAAACTGGACTTACTGGCAAGTGTCTGTGAACATCTTTGTTTACTACTGGTGATGCTTAGCTTAAACGATGATAAAGATGAAAATGTGAGTATTGTGCTGTGAATTTTGATAGAAATAAAACTTTGTTTTCTGAATGCTGTAGCTTTTAATGTATTTTCATATTTCATTTTATATCATGTTTAATTTTTTTTTCTTTTATGATCTTGCTTTATCTGTTATTATTGTTTCTCATACTTTAGTTGCAAAAAATTTCGCATCTGATTAATTTATTTTATATAAATTTAAAAATTCCAAAATTTTTAGTGTTGAAAAAATAAACAGAATAAAGGGGCTTGGGGCTGTACATATATAACGTAAGTATTGCGTACAAAATAATATTAAATTGTATAAAATTATTATGGATTTTCTCTTTAAGAAATTAGTTGGTTAAAAAATAAGATAGCAAATGAATAACTCATCTTTTAATAAAGCTATTTTCTTTTAAAGACTTTTTTTTTTTTAAATTAAATTTTGTTTTCTGAAAGTTTTGTTGTTCTGTTAGCCAGTTAATAAATAATTCATGGACGAAAAGACAAAATAAAGGACTTAGTCTTCAAAAATGAAAATAAAGAAATCTTATGTAAAAAAAAAAGAAAATACATATATACATAATGTTTTTTATTTTAATTTTTAACATGTGTTAATAATAAAAATAAATTTTAAGAATTATTTATACTGCTGAAGGGTAAGTTTTATATTTTGGCTTTTACTGCAATAATTCAATTTCCATGATTATCTGCTAACTTACATGGCATAATGATGACATTTCCAGAAAAAGTAAGCTTTTAAAGAAAGTGACCTATTTAAAAGATAAGTTGTTCGTTTATCCTCTTTTTTTTTTTTTTTTTTTTTTTTTTTTTTTTTTTTACAAACCGTAATAATTTAAAAAAGAATTCCTAATGATATGCAGTTTAATATTTGTATATAACTATTACTTTTACACATATATTTAAAATATGGGAGTGCTCAATACTTTCAGCCAAGACTGTATTTTCAGTGAAATGGCATTGTTTCCTTGTACGTCTTAAGCATATCTATATGAAAATTAGAATAATTTTCGCAGAAAATGTTAAAATATAAAGAAATTTGTCTTCAACAATGAAAATAGAGAAATCTTATGTTAAAATTATACTTTAAATTAATACGTTATTTTAATTTTTAATATCTTAATAAAAATGATACAAGTTTTAAGAAATATGCCGACCGCCCTTTCAAGATATCCAGCATGGGCCTGCTAACAGTTTTAAATCAGTTATAATAAAATACAAAATTGCTTAATAATTTTGGTATAGACGACTATATAAAATTACTAAAAATGTTTCGTTCCGTTAACATCAGTATTATTCGCATATTTATATTTGAATTTTTTTTATGAAAGCATCGACTAATTTTTTTTTTTAAATAGTTCCAATGAAATGTGAATGTTGTTGTTCCCTCAAATCTCATAACTGAATTTTAAAAACTACCATATTTACTTACTCCTGCATAATGCACACATTTTTACCAAAATTTCAGGTCTAAAAACCAGTATTATACACTGAATATTACTAACAACCGTATACATAAAACCACACACGTTTTCACAAAGTTGCAAAAACCTTAATTTTATGGTATTTTAATAAGAGGGCAAAGTATACATGAGCAAATACAGAAATAATTTAGGTTCGAGGAAAAATTTAAGTCATGATTTTATGTTTTTTTTTTTTTTTTTTTTTAATTCTTAGATTTTTTTAAAAGTTAAGATAACATGGTGCATTATTATACATGATATTTTTTTTTTTCTTATCTAAAACAATGTACACATTATACACAAGTAAATATGGTATTTAAAATCAGTTTGACAATTTTATTTTGGGAGAAAGTTCTAAATCCTCCAGCATTTTGTAACAATAAAGAGGCTAACAGATTTATTATTTCCCCTTATTATTTAAAATTAACAAATCTTTCTTGAAGAGGATAAAGAAAAAAAAAAAAAACTTTTTGCGATGAATGTCACACATATATTACACACAGAAAGCATAAAATCCTTAATTTTTCATACCAATATTTTCGAGTAATTTTTTCTTTATTTTATCATATATTTTCTTCAATTAAATTAGGCAAAGTTTTCTATTTGGAAATACTATATTATTTACTACAGTGATAAAAAGATTCAAAATTGTGTATGTGGCATACTCATCGCACAGGGATTAACACAAATTAATAAAATTCTTATTCTGTTTATTTTGTTCTAGTTTCCTAATACAGACAAAACATGATTTTTAAGAAAGCTTACTTTGATAAAATTATTAGACAAATGTTTTAAAATCTATTCATATATCGAACTAAATAAAAAAAAAAGTTTTATCAGTACAAATTTATAACTCCGATTAACACATTGTATGAAAGAACCACTCAGAATTATTTTTTTAATCATGTCTGTGCTACATCAAAATCTTATTTACAACTATCTGAGCTTCAGATATGTAGGAAAATTTAGAAATTGACTGCCACCTCAATTTTGCATTTTTAGAAACGCAAGAAAAATTTGTAAATTAAAAAAAAAGGTGGACAGTCACTTTTACAAAAATTAAATATTGCAACATTATTTAAATTAATGCTAAAAATTATTACATACTTTTTCATTAGGATTATATAAGATTTTTCAAATGTGTCAGCTCTACAACTCAATAAAAATTTTTATAAAAATATAAGTATTTTTATTTTATCAACAATATTAGTAACTAGGTGACAGTACTAGGTGGTACAGAATACAACTATATCAGAAAAAGGAAGAAGAAAAAATTACTATTTGAAAAAAAAAAAAAAAAAATCTTTGGAACAGGCTTTAATAGAACAAAAACAATTCTTTATTATTCTACTCTATTATCACTACAATAGTAAGAGCTGATTTCTTCGAGCAGCACCTATAATAAAATAATAAAAAGAAGAACATTGTTTTACTACATAACATTTTACGAATCACACAAAATGAGATTTTGTTAGGATAAAACATTTAACATCTAATGTCTTATATGAAAACTTACTAATTACAACTGAATTAATCTTCAATGAAGCAATTGTAGGTTACTTTTTTTTTTAAACTTCATTAAACCAAGTCATTAATTTTTTGCGGGTTATTTCTACTGATGGGCATAATGAATGATTTTAATATTTGAATGAATCATTCAGACATGCACAAAAGCATAGCTGGCAATGCCCTTATTTTTTTTTTTTGTTGTTTAACAAAATTTCTGGCATTAATTGATAAAAAATATCGATAATGTAAAGAGCTATGCTTTTGTGTATGCCGGAATGTTTCATTTGAACATCAATTGTTTATTATGTCCTTTGCTATGTTATTCTTAATTTTTAGGGTTCTGCATTTAACAGCCTACACTGGTCACGCGAAGAAATGTTCAAGCTAATGTTAAGTCTATGGGAAGGTTCTTGCGCGGTTTCTCGCTCGCATTTTAATATTTTAAAATAATTTTTTTTTGCATAGGATAGCTGAGGTCGATCTCTAACGTTGTTAGTTTTCACCTTTTTGATTTTAGTTACAGTTTTTTTTTTTTTTTTATAAGCGGACCTTTTCAATTTTGGAACCGGTTTTGAAAGTGAAAGTACCCTTATATAAAAAAACTGGAACCAAAATAGAAAAAGTAAAAACTAACAATGTTAGAGATCGACCTCAGCTATCCTATGCAAAAAAAAAAAAAAAAAAAAAAAAAAAAAATTAAAATGCGAGCGAGAAATCGTGCAAGAACCTTCCCATAGACTTAACATTAGCTTGCGCGTTTTTTCGCATGACTGATGTAGGCTCTTAAGCAAAAATTATCTTGATTTTTTTTTAGTGGCAATTCTTTATAAAATTGGATTTGATGTCAGCTAAGAATAACTATTTATTGACTAGAGACATCAATAATAATAAAAAAAAATTATAGTATCGATAAAATAGAGTTTTGGCTATAGTATCAATTAAATCGATAAAAAATATTAACAATGCCAATCACTAGCGAAAACTATGGGAGTGTTCTTTCGATTTCTCATTTGCATGTTGATATATTTTAATGATACATATATATATATATATATATATATATATATTTTTTTTTTTTTTTTTTTTTTTTTCATGGGATAGCTGAGGTCAATCTCTAACTGGAACCTTTTATATTTTTCCAATTTTGGTTGATTTTTTTTATTTTATGCAGTCATTCTTTATTTTGCAACCGGTTTCAAAAGTAAAAGCCTTCATAAAAAAAATGAAAAAGGCCCAGTTATAGATTGACCTTACCACACTTAAAAAAAATCTGAAGATTATCTTAAAGAAATATCTGTAGAAAGTCTGAAGAATATCTTAAAGAAATATCTGTAGAAAATCTGTAGGTATTTGGCCCACTTTTTTTCTGCAGAAATTATCCTCAAAATTTTCTGCAAATGCAGTTTAAAAATGGGCCAAATACCTACAGATTTTTTAAAGAATTTTTCTACAGATTTTCTGCAGAAATTATCTTCAAAATTTTCTGCAAATGTAGGCTTAAAATGTGGGCCAAATACCTACAGATTTTCTAAAGAATTTTTTCAGCAGAAATTATGCTCCAAATTTTCTGCAAATGTAGGCTTAAAAAGTGGGCCAAATATCTACAGATTTTCTTAAGAATTTTTTCAATAGATTTTCTGCAGAAATTATCCTCAAAATTTTTTGCAAATGTAGGCTTAAAAAATGGGCCAAATACCTACTACAGATTTTCTTCAAAATTTTTTTTGCAGAAAAAATTCTGAAGAAAATCTGTAGGTATTGGCCCATTTTTTAAGCCTACATTTGCAAAAAATTTTGAGGATAATTTCTGCAGAAAATCTATTGAAAAAATTCTTAAGAAAATCTGTAGGTATTTGGCCCACTTTTTAAGCCTACATTTGCAGAAAAGTTTGAAGATAATTTCTGCAGAAAAAATTCTGAAGGCTTAAAAAGTGGGCCAAATACCTACAGATTTTCTTCAGACATTTTTCTACAGATTTTCTGCAGATGTTATCGTCAAAATTTTCTGCAAATGTAGGCTTAAAAGGTGGGCCACATGCCTATAGATATTATTCAGAATTAGTCTATATAAATAATTCTCAAATTTTTTTACAGATATAGGCATAAAAAGTGGACCAAATATTAGATTTTCTTCAGGATTGATATCTGTAGAAATGATTCTCAAAATATTCTGTTTTTTGTAGGCTTAATAAAAGGTGCAATAGGATACCTCATTATGAAATTTTTCTGTAGCATACACAAGATAAAAAGTGATCCAAAAACCCTTCAAATTTTTCTACAATTGTTTGGGGAGTGGGGGGGGGATCAAAATAGATAATATTTGGTTAATAGTTACAAAGTGCAATTATCTCAAAAGCATTATTTTGTTAAACGAATGTGAATTATTTATAGTGGCTTGTATATACCTATATGCGAGCTTGCAAAATACACATTGCCATTACAATAATTGCAGACCTATTGATTGTAAAAAACTATTTTTTTAGACCCCAAAACTATTTTTAAGTAAAATGAAAAAACCCTTTTGATATTTTTTCAACATAAGATGGGATGCCAAAGCCACTTTGAAGTAATGTCAAACTGAATAGCAAAAGAAAATCACTGCAGATTTTGAAGATAAATAAATTAATGGTCAATTTCATATTCAAATTTTGTTGCTTTTGTGTGCATTGTCTAGTATTTATTTTTGCAATGCTTTATTTATTGTAAATTATAATATGCATGAAGGTGCATATATGTATAATGTATTATCTAATAAACACTTTCCATTTTGTTTAATGATAAATTTAAAATAAGTTTTTAAGTAGTATTGTAGGTATGTTTTATAAATTTAAATTAGAGGTTCATTCGGTTAAGCCACTTTATCTACAACTTTTTTAATTTAATAATTTTATCATTCTTCAGCAAATACATATCTATTCAATACCTAAATAATTGAATTATTTAACGAATAGGCTAGAAAGTAGAAATTTATTTTAAGTCAAAAATTCCTGCTATTTCTCAAGCCAAGTATTTATTATTTTTTAAACATTGATACTTGAAAACAATAGTAGATACCAACATTTTTCACCCCCCCCCCCCCTCCAAAACAAAAAAAAATCTTTTTCCAATGGAATTTGCTTTTTTTTTTTTTTTTTTTTTTTTTTTTTTTTTTTTTTTTTCAAACTGTTATTTATGTTTACCAAATACTGTATTGTAGGGCCGTACCGAGTACTCGGCCAATACCGAGTAGTTGCAAGAATTTCATGTTTTAAGCGTATTTAAAGACAAATTAATTTATAAGTGATCTATAAAAAGTTATTTGAATATAAATGTATAATGTATGCCATAATTCATAAAAACTCGGTACATAAAAATTTATCTATAAAACATAGAAAAAGGTAAGAAAAAAACCCCCATGCAAAATTAATGTAAATTAAAGTTTAATTTTATATTTATATTAAAAAAAAAGTCCTTTTTAAAACTGTAGGAAAAGACTGTGATTTTGGATAAAGAAGCAGTATGTATAAACAGAAAATACAATAAATACAATTTAAAAAAATAATAATAATTAAATTTGCTGTATGGCAAATTATGGTACAAAAACATTATAATCATTCTATACATTTTCAGGAGATAGGGCATTTCTTATATTGTTGTAAATTTGGCCTGCTTCTGAAAAATGTGTTCACTGTGAGCACTGATAAAATAGCAATTTAGCTGAACATTACACGCACACACACAAAAGAAAAGAAACTGTAAAGCCTGTAAACCCCTTTTTGATGCTTTCGTGTTATAGCGGCCTCCACAATTACAATTATGCCACGGTTTCAGCTCTGATTTCGCCAAGACCACCGAAAAGCTTATATATGCATCATATATATACATATTATTCCAAACACCCATATACGTCATTACATACATATTATTTAAGTCTTATATGTCATATATAATATATATATATCCTATATGACTTATGCACATGTTATATGTAATGTATACATCACAAAAGTAATGATTTAACATACTAATATATCATATTATGTCATACGTGCTTTATAATTTAGCGATAAATCTTGGTCGCTTGACGATTCATCCTCAAGGGCCGCTATTACACAATAGTACCCAATTTTTTTAATCAAAAGAAAACAAGGTACTTTTAAAAAATATGAAACATTTTGCATTATTCAAGGGGGGTAACAAATGGGTAAAGATGTGTTAAATAGTCAGTTTTAATTTAACATTGGTTAATTGAACTATTTATATATCAATTCTTTTTTTATATATGTATTTTAAATAATGCTATTGTTTTAAAATTTTTGAATATACAAAAATTGTCTTTAAAAGGTTCACAATAAATGTAATGAAATTTCAAAAAATGAAGTTAATTTTAAAAAATTGAAGTTAATTTAAAAAAATATGATTAGATTATATGCACAAGATGCATGTTTATAAATAGGCATATATATAAACACACACACACACACATACATTGAAGTGTTACCACTTAGCACACTTACTTCATGTTCGCCATCAGTGATTCTTTCTTAAACACAACTACTCGGTACTCGGTATTTACTCGGCCGAGTAGTAAATGACCGAGTACTCGGTACACCACTACTGTATTGTATATAAAACATATATGTAATTATATAATTTCTTCAGTGATCTTTCAACAAAATGTTTTTATTTTTAATATTTTCTTTCACTTAAACAGGAAATGGTTCTGAATATTCAAATTTTGTTGCTTTTGTGTCTATTTGAATGAAAGCCTATGTGGTACTTTTATGTTAGCCGGGCGCAGGTGATAAATCGCCACCTCAGCACCCCCATTGCTGTCATTCGTATTGCTTTCATTTCATTTAAAATATAAACCATACACCAATTTCATTTAAGATACATAACTTTCATTTAAAATCATGCCTTTCACTCATGATTTTTTTTTTTTAATTCTTAGATTTTTTAAAAGTTAAAATAGCATAGTGCATATTATACATTAGAAATATTTTTCTTCTTATCTAAAACAAGGTACACATTATACACAAGCAAATATGGTATTTAAAATCAGTTTGACAATTTTATTTTGGCATTTTGGGAGAAATTTCTAAATCCTCCAGTAGTTTGTAACAATAAAGAGGCTAACAGATTTTTATATTAACAAATCTTTCTTGCAGAGGATAAAGATTACAAAAAAAATCTTGCGATGAATATCTCATATATATTACACGCAGCATGTATAAAATCCTTAATTTTTCACACCAATATTTTCGAATAGTAATTTTTTCTTTATTTTATCATGTAATTCCAATTAAATTAGGCAAAGTTTTCAATTTGGAAATACTATAGTGTTTCCTACAGTGATAAAAAGATTTAAAATTGTGTATGTGAGACACTCGTCGCAAAGGGATTAATAAATTTCCTATTCTGTTTATTTTGTTCTAGTTTCCCAATATAGACAAAACATGATTTTTTTTTTTTTTTTTTTTTTTTTTAATAAAATTATTAGACAAATGTTTGAAAATTTATTTCCTATATCGAACTAAATTAAATTTTTTTTATCAGTACCAGTACAAAATTATAACTCCAATTAACACATTGTATGAAAGAACCACTCAGAATTATTTTTTAATCATGTCTGTCTACATCAAAAACATATTTACAACTACCTGAGCTTCAGATACGTAGGGAAATTTACAAATTGACTGCCACCTCAATTTTGCATTTCTAGAAAAGCAAGAAAAATTTTAAGTTAAAAAAAAAGGGTGGACAGTCACTTTTACAAAAATTAAATATTGCAACATTATTTAAATTAATGCTAAAAATTATTGCATACTTTCTCATTAGGATATGTCATATTTTTCAACTCAATAAAAATTTTAATAAAAATATAAGTATTTCTATTTTATCAACAATATTAGTAACTAGGTGACAGTACTAGGTAATACAGAATACAACTATAACAGAAAAAGAAAAAAAATTACTATTTGAAAAAAAAAATCTTTGGAACAGGCTTTAACAGAACAAAAACAATTCTTTATTATTCTACTCCATTCCCTTACAAAAATTTCTTATAGAATTCTATAAAAAATATTTATAGAAAATGCAATATAGAATCCAAGAATTATGGCCCGTTTTTCTATAAGCTTGTTTAATCTAAAGCTATAGAAATAAATATCTGTAGAAGTTCAATAGAAATGTCTGTAGAGTTTCTATAAAAATATCTATAGAAAAAATATAGAGCTTCTATAAATATATATATATATATACAATCCAGGTGGTCACCCTCCCAAGAAGTAACTCCGCTCGATGCTACTTGATTTCAGTGATCGGACTAAGGACCAATACTACTTTCAATATGATACAACCATTGACAGTTCCAAAACTCTTATTACACTATTTAAACCAGGGCAAGATATTTCAGTTGAAAAGGTACTAGCCAGACTAAATTTTTTGCTCGCCACTATTTCACATTCATTCAGACACAACTTCGGCCACCACACCTGGCCAGAAAATGAACTATTTACGGTAAACTGAATTTAAATTGACCATTGTTAGAAGGAGCTGTCTGTTAAATCCAGACTATTTTACATTCATTAAAAATGTGAACTATTTTTTAAATGTTAACAGATGTCGTATAAAGAACTTCCTGGTGACCGAAATCATAAAATAATGTTGAAATTGAAAAATCGAAACATATTTATTACAAAAGAAAAAAAAAATATTTAACTAAAAATAAGGTTGCCATAAGGTTTCAATGATTACAGAAATTGTCACATACCACTAAAAAGCCATGAAAGAAAAACAACCTCTGTCAGGGTGGGTCAATTAATAGAAATTCTCAGCAAATCATCCAGTGTCTCAGTCTTCAGAGAGTTCCTGTATGTAGTCGTGAGTCTGTTGTGACAGCTGAAGCCTCTCACACGAAGCTGCGATATTCTGAAAGTATATAGTTTGATAATAATGATTCACAATATTTTAAAAGATGAAACTTACTCGCAAATCTTAAATATTTGCTCGCCAATGGCGAACTGGCGAGCGGAAATTTCGCGGCCTGATCTAAACATTATTTTTTTCGTGATTTGTATTCCCAATCATATGTAGTCTTGTAAAAATATTTAAAAGTCTAATAAATTATTTGAAAAAATTGAAACAATTGTTTAAATATGTATACTCCAGATTAAAATATTGGAATAAAAATTACAATATTATTAAAGTTAATAAAGTCTATTAAATTAGATGGATGGTTTTATAAATTTAACAACAAATTAATAAATTATTATAAAATTAAACAACAAATTAAGGAATTATAAGAAAATTAATTAATCATGATTTAATTCAGTAGTTCCACTGATATATTATTACATTGACAATTGAATCACAATATACTAGAATTGAATTAAATTATATATATATATAATCATATTAAATCTATGGAGTACTATTATATTAAACTGATGTATTACAGAATTGATTATTATTTTTTAATTTTAATGTATAGAGTTATAAATAAATTTATTTATAACTATACATTAAAATTAAAAAGGAACAGCTTAGGGATTAGCCTGCTGACCGCCATCTTGTTTTTTAAATCAAAACATATTTGTTTTGTTTCTCATTTCCAAAATAATTTTCATATATATTTACTTATTATAAACACTTTATTTAATTTTATTGACTAATTTATTTATATTTAATAATAAAAGTTAAAATGTTTTGATTTAACTTGATTATGTCAGAAACAAAACAAATGTTTTGATTTATCGCCCGCGGTCAGCCACCTCATTTCTTACATCAAAACATTTTAACATTTATTATTAAATATAATTAATTAGTCAATAAACTTAAATAACGTGTTTATAATAAGCAAATATGGATGGAAATTATTTTGGAAATGAGAAACAAAACATATATGTTTTGATTTAAAAACAAGATGGCAGAGAGCAGGCTAATCCCAAAGCTTAACCAATCTGTAGAATAATTAGTCCATACAACGTAATTCTATAAGGTTTATAGTACTCTATAGAAAAACTGTTCTATAGAAAAAAAAATTCTATAGAACTTCTATCGAAACATTTTCTTTAGAAAAAGTATTCTATAGAACTCTTCAAAACTCTATAAAAATAGTATTCTATAGAATGGCTATTCTATAGAACTTGTATAGAATTCTATAGAGTTCTATACAGCTCTATGAACTATTTTCGTAAGGGTTATCACAAAAATAGTAAGAGCAGTATTTCAATATAGCAGTATACAATAGTAATAGATAAATAGTACTATTTCTTCGGGCAGCAAGTATAATAAAATAATAAAAAGAACACTGTTTTACTACATAACATTTTACGAATCACACAAAATGAGATTTTGTTAGGATAAAACATTTAACATCTAATGTCTTATATGAAAATTTACTAATTACAACTGAATTAATCTTCAATGAACCAATTGTAGGTTACTCTTCTTTTTTTTTTTTTTAATCTTTATTATGCCATGTCATTAATTTTTTGCAGGTTATTTCTAGTGATGGGCATAATGAATGATTTTGATATTTGAATGAATCATTCAGGCATGCACAAAAGCATAGCTGTCAAGGCCCTTAAAATTATTTTTGTTTTACAAAATTTCTGGCTTTAAATGATCAAAAATAATAAGAATGTAAACAGCTATGCTTTTGTGTATGCCGGAATGATTCATTTGAATATCAATTGTTTATTATGTCCTTTGCTTTGCTAAGTTATTCTTAAGATTTAGGCTTCTGCTTTTAAGAAAAAAAATCTTAATTTTTTTAATGGCAATTCTTTATGAAATCGGATTTGATGTCAGCTAAGAATAACAATTTATTGACTAGAGACATTAATAATAATAAAAAAAATTATAGTATCGATAAAATAATAATATATGATAATAATAAAAATATATAATAATAAAAATATTTGATATAATAACAATAATATAAAATAATAATATAAGATAGTTTCAATTAAATAGATAAAAAAATATCAACAATGCCAATCACTAGCTAAAACTATGGAGTGTTCTTTCGATTTCTCATTTGCGTGTTGATATATTTTAATGATACATATTAATATATATATATATATATATATATATATATATATATATCATCATCATCATCATCATCCAACCGTTTTCAAACCACTGCTGGATGTAGCTCTCCCCCAGATTTTTCCATTGTTGCCTGTCCAGTGCTTTAGTCATCCAATTAACACCGGCCACTTTTCTGATTTCGGCACTCCATCTTACTTGAGGTCGTCTTCTTGGTCGTTTTACATCTCTGGGATACCCCTGTAGGGTGTTTTATCTCCATCTATTGTCTTGTTTTCTTGCAATGTGCCTAGCCCATTTCCATTTTAGCCGTTTAATTCTCTCGATGATGTCAAAAACTTTCGTCTGACTTCTTATCCACGTTATTCTCTTTCGGTCTCTTCTGGTTATGCCTAGCATACATCTTTCCATACTTCGCTGTGTTGTTTGTAATCTTTGTACCATCCGTTTTGTTAGTGTCCAAGTTTCTGCTCCATAAGTTAGTGCAGGCAAAACCCATTGGTTTTGCCTGCTTCAATCAATAACCTTTCTTTTCAAACAAAGAGGCATGTTACTCTTCAGAATAATATTGTTCTTCCCAAAAGCACTCCATCCATTTCTTATTCTTCTATTGATTTCATTCATGATACTGTTGTCTGATGATATTTCTTGTCCAAGGTACACATAACTTTCAACATCTTTAATCTCAGTGTTGTTGTAGACGATTTTCTTTTTTGATGAAAATGAATTGAACATCACCTTAGTCTTTTCCAAATTTATTTTTAATCCCACCTTAATGCTAGCTTCTGCCAAATCTTTTAGCATATTTTGCAATTCTTCAGGGCTATTACTGAAAATTAAAATGTCATCAGCAAACCGGAGATGGCTTAAATATTCCCCATTTATTCTAACCCCTTTGTTTTCCTAATCCAGCTTCTTGAAAATACTTTCTAAGACAGCAGTAAAAAGCTTAGCCGAAATGGTGTCTCTTTGTCTTACTCCTCTTCCAAGCTTGATCTTCGCTTTTCCTTTGTCCAAACGGATGGTGGCTGTTGCTTTCTTGTAGATCTTCTTTATGATATTGATATAAGGTTTGTCTATACCAATGTCCTCCAGAGAAGTAATTACTGCAGATGTGTAGACTGAATCAAATGCTTTTTCATAATCAATAAAGGCAAGGCAGAGAGGTAAATTATATTCTTTATGTTTTCCTATAACTTCTCTTACTGTTTGAATATGATCCATTGTGCTAAATCCACTTCGAAATCCTGCTTGTTCTCTAGGTTGAGCTGAGTCCAGAGCTGATTCAAGTCTTACCGTTAAAACTTTGGTGAAAATTTTATAAATCACTGACAGTAAGCTGATTGGACGGTAGTTTTTAATGTTTTCCTTTTCTCCTTTCTTATAAAGTAACACCATCACAGCATTATTCCAATCTTCTGGTACATCTGATTTCTCGAGACATTTGGAAAACAGTAAGGCTAGCATTTTTGCAAATTCTTCTCCTGCTTCTTTGATAAGGTCAATTGTAATTCCATCTTCGCCAGGGCATTTACCTTTTTTCATGCCTCTAATGGCTTGTACAACTTCATCTGTCATCACTGGGATTTTCTCTTCAGTTTCTGTTACGTTTACTAGTGGATCACGTAGGTTGATTTCCCTTTGATCTTCACATTTATATAGATCGTTATAGAATTTTTCGACAATGTGTACTATTTCATTATTGATTTTGGTGATTGTTCCATCTGCTCTCTTCAGTGCAAAAATACCTTTTCTTCCAACACACAGTTTGCGCTTAGCTGATTTTAAACTTTTGTTATCTTCTAGAACTTTTTTGACAAGATCACAGTTAAATTTTCTGATATCTTCTGTAACACATTTTCTTACCGTTTTACATAATTCTGCATATTCAACTCTTGATTTAGGATAGTTTTTCTTCATTTTAAATTCTCTGCGTTTCTTCATCAATCTTCTTGTTTCTTCTGTTATTTTCTTTGTTTGCTTTACTTGTGCTTTACCAGCTATCGTCCTTGCAATTTCTCGTAGAGTATTTGTTATTTTCTTGTTCACTACTGTAACATCTTGTTCTTCTTCTAAGATTGATTGAAGTACTTGAAAACGATTTTTAAGTTCTAAATTAAATTCTTCTTTGTGTTTCTGGAGATTTATAATATAGACTGATTTCTTTGAGCATTGCAAAAGCTTCATTCTTTCCACTTTAGTATTTAAAAGCAGTTTGCATCTAACTAACCTGTGATCGCTTCCTGTATTGAAGTTATTGAGAACGCTGCAATCCTGAATAAGATGCTTTTTGTTTGTCAAGATGTAGTCGATTTTACTTGTTGAGCCATTTGCACTACGCCATGTCCATTTTCTTTGTGGCTTCTTCTTGAAAAATGAATTCATGATATACATCTGTTCACATTCTGCAAATTCAATCAATCTGTTTCCTCTTTCATTACGCACCCCATATCCATGATTTCCTACTGAGAACTCACCTTTCTTTTTTTCCCCAATTCTAGCATTCCAGTCTCCCATTATTAATTTTATGTAGCATATTCCTTTTTGATGCATTGAAGCTACTTCTTCATAGAAATCCTCAATTTCTTCATCAGTATAGCTAATTGTTGGTGCATAAACTTGGGTAATTTGCAGCTTGTATCTTTTTGACACTTGTATAACTAACCTTGCAACTCTATCTGATGCACTATCATATTCTAAGATGTAATTCTTCCACCTTTTATGAATCAGAAATCCTACACCACTTGTTTTTCCATCTTCTGTACCTCTGTAGTACAATACATGTCCACTGGCAAGATCAATCTTCTCTTCACCTTTTCTTCTTACTTCGCATAATCCTAGGATGTCCCAGTTGATTCTTTCTAATTCTTCTTCAAGTTCCTGTAAACGACTTTCAGAAGATAAGGATCATATATATATATATATACACTGCTCAAAACAATTAAAGGATATTGCAGTTTTAGGTGGATTTTGTATCTGGGAAACTTTTTAGCTGATTGATACATGGTCGACAGACATAGTAGGTTATATGAGAATAAATCACACATGTTTGGAAGAAAAAAATGCATTTTATTGCGCATTTGTGTACAAAAGGAAAAAAAAAACACAATTTGTGCATATGAGAAAAAAAGAATAAGAAAAGGTGTTTTCTTCAAAGAAAATCATTTTCAGTAGGGGGTATGGTTTCCACGGGCGGCCAGCAACGTTGAACACCTTTGAGGCATGGACTCAATGAGGCTATTAATGACGAGTTGGGGTATTCTGCCCCACTCTTCCAGAAGAGCTCTTTCTTCTTGGAGAGTTTGTGGGGGTTGTTGGCGGCCAGAAACTCGTCTTCCTAGAGCGTCCCAAACGTGCTCGATTGGATTCATGTCTGGAGAACACGCTGGCCATTCCATTCGAACGATTCCTTCCTCGAAAAGGAAATCCTCCACCAGGTTTGCACGATGTGGCCTGCAGTTATCGTCCATTAAAATGAAGTTATCTCCGATTGCTGCAGCGTAAGGGACTACAACAGGTCTGAGGATCTCATCCCTATATCGGCGACCAGTCAGAGCTCCATCTCGAATGATGTAGAGGTCAGTGCGCCCGTCAATGGAGATGCCACCATACACCAACACTCCTCCACCGCCAAATCTGACACTTTCATGCACGAACGCAGGATTATTCCTACTGCCACGGTCCCTCCAGATGAAAATACGCCTATTATCCGGATGCACAGAAAAACGGGACTCGTTAGAAAACAGAATATTGCTCCATTCATTTCTCCTCCAGTTGACATGCTCGGTTGCCCACTCCCTGCGGTCGCGACGATGCCTTGATGTTAATCTAACACATACCATCGGTCGGCGAGCATACAGACCTACAGCATGGAGCCGGTTTCGGACAGTCTGAGTTGAAATCATGGTGCCTGTAGCCGAGCGAAGGTGTTGTTGGAGAAGAGTAGCGTTCATGTCTCGGTGTCTCCGAGCTGTTAACGCTAAATACCGATCTTCATTGGGCGTTGTTGCCCGTCTACGACCTTGCCCTGGTCTTCAGCCTGCACATCCACTCTCCAAAAAACGGTTACAGATCCTGGAAATGACACTTTGTGACACTCCAATGGCTTGCGCTACTTCGGCTTGAGTTTGGCCCCCTTCTAACCTACCAACAATTCTCCAAGCTTCTGAATCTGTCAAATGACTTCGCTGAGACATCGTACTCATCGAAACAAAGCAATCACTGAATGCCGATCATCCTTGTCTTCATTCTCTTTTATCCAGTTGAAAGTCAAATTTCATTCGCTGCCGCTGAAGCGACGTTTTTGACGTCGAACTCAAAATTTGCATACTCCACAGTTTGAAAACCACAAAAATTTGCATTTGTGATTCTCTTCTTTTATTTTAGGCAAAAAAAATTTCGTTTATATCTTTATTTTATATAAAACTTCAAATATCCTTTAATTGTTTTGAGCAGTGTATATATATTCATGGGATAACTGAGGTCAATCTCTTACAGGAACTTTTATATTTTTCTAATTTTGGTTGATTTTTCTTTTTTTTATTTTATGAAGTCATTCTTTATTTTGCAACCGGTTTCAAAAGTAAAAACTTTCATAAAAAAAAAAGAAAAAGGCCCAGTTATAGATTGACCTCAACTACCCAATACAAAAAAAATATTTAAAAATATTGAAATGCAAACAAGAAAATTGAAAAGAATGTTCGATTAGATTAACATTTAGCTTGCGAGTTTTGTCGTATGATTAGCATCGGCTTTTAAAGGTGCCAAGTCACATCTATTAAAATACATAAATTGGTTGCAAACTCAATTACAGAACTTTATCATACATAGTCAGGGGTCAATCCAGGAAAAATTATGGGCCTATTTAAGATCCCCTGCACAAAAATCCATTTAACAAATCAATCCCATTGACAAAATTCCATTCCATAAAAACATACTCTTCACTAATTATTTTAATTTTTTTATGTTGGAAAATGTGTAATTTGCAAATAAAACAAGTTCACCAAAAAGGAAAATTTTAGCAGAAGGAGTTAGAGACGAAAATATTATCAAATGCTTTGTTTGAATTACAGTAAGCTAAATTTTATCTTTCGTTACAAAATGCTTTTTTCACAAAAATATAATAAATTTCACAAAAATAACTTATTTTTCACAAAATGGGCCCAAGAAAAAAAAAAAAAAAAAAAAACCTGCATCGACCCCTGATAGTGTTGACTCTTGGCTAATTTGGCCTTTTTAAAATTATTTTATGCCCCTGGTGCCTGTTTTCAAACTAATTTATGCACATAGTAGCCCTTACATGTCCTTTCAGTTATTTTCCTCGCAAAATATGTCAATCGACCATAGGGGAAAAAAATGTGAATTTCGTCACCAAAAAATGGAAAACTCATTTCGATGACGTAGTTTTTGAATAGGAACACCTGCCAATTTCATCCGTTTCCGAATGAAAATGATTTCAAAATTGTGTCAGAAAGCAGCTGTTTTTGATTTGAGAACAGTCTTAAAAAGCAAAATGTATATATGAAAAACTGCATGTGATTGTAATTGAATTGATTATTGCATGATTTCAATGTTATTTTATTATAAATTTGTTTTGAAGATTTTCATTATATTTCATTACAAATACTGTTTTTCGCGAATTTTCCAAAGATTTTAATCTCTCTATATTAAAAAAAGTAACGATTTGGACGAAATGGACCAATGAAAATCTGAGTAGACCTTCCCGAATTTTTTCCTCTTCTTTTCTTCTAGAAAATGGGGATTTCTGCGCGATACCAATCGGTATCACGAAGCAGTGGGGAATGGGGGGGGGGGGGGTGGTGGCGAGGCCCCGAAGTAAAATAAAAAGTGTTAGACAGTGATGAAAATACATTGCGCTCTATACTGCGTTCCACCTGCTTTGGAACTTACATGGTGGACATTTCGTCAATGTCCAATCTCTCTGTAATGTAGGATCTCTCCCAACTATTTTTCATTGCCCCCCCCCTCCCCCTGACGAAAATCTATGAATCTATGTGCTGTCAACTATTCTATGACCCAACATATATCTGTATTTATCCAGATTGTCTACTATCTGACACATTTTTAAATTCAATTTTGTTCGTAGACATATCAAATTGGTAGGTGCTCTGATTAAGAAACTATGTAATCGAACTGTTTGTTCTGTTTTTCGATAAATGAAGTAGCTTTTTTTAGAAAATGCTCTCAAAGTGGGTGTTTTGAACTAAATTTAAGAACAGGACAACGCAGGAAGGCCAAAAAAAAAAAAAAAAAAAAAAAAACTTACGTCCAGAGGCAGAAATTGCCTATACGTCAAAATGTAATTCATTTATCGAAATACTACAAAAACTGTTAGATTACGAATAACTTCAATAATTATACCTGCAAGAATTATGCTTTTATGTGTAAAAATGAATCAGAAAATGTTTCAGAAAGTTTCGGACTGTTGTGCGAGCAGGAATATCTTTTTGAGAATCGTCTTAAGGAATCCTTACAAGGAGTAAGGGACGGGACCCTATACGAAAGCACCCGCTCGCTAGTGTTAATCCTATGGACAGTTATTTTACAATATCTCGTTAGCATTTAAATATTTAAAAAATATTTTTGCATTGGATAGCTATCTCTACAGAGCTCTATTTTTTTTTTTTTTTTTTTTACTTTTTCGATTTTGTTTGCGGAATATTTTTATAAGGATACTTTCACTTTCGAGACCTTGATCACTTCATCCTCGCGAAAACACCCGTTCGATAATGTTAATCGTATGAGAAAATTTTACAAATACTTCTTCGTTCCCATTTAAATTTTCTTAAATGTTATTTTTTTTATCATTGAACAGCTCAGGTTGTGTTCTACAAAGGGCATATTTGTTGTTGTTTTTAATTTTTTTTTTATTTATTATAATACTTTCGGAAACGGTTTCTAAAGTGAAAGTATCCTAAGAAAAACAATCCGCAAACAAAATCGAAAAAGTAAAAAAAAAAAAGAAAAAGAACTCTTTAAAAAAACAACCACAGCTATCCAATGAAAAAAAAAAAAAAAAGTTAAAAAAAAATATTGAAATGTAATTGAGATATTGTAAAATAACTGTCCCATAGGATTGACATTACCAAGCGAGTTTTTCGAGTGAGGGGATAGAACCCTTAAATTAATCCAGTTTAAATATAAGCTTGATATCATTGTAACAATTTCAGTAAATCTCTCACAGTCTGCTAATTAGGCAGAGTAATCAAAGATAGAAGTTCCCAAGAGTTGGAAAACTTTTCTCACGCTTAGCTGTGGGGGTGACAAGAATGCCGTTTACTACAATAGGAAAAGATGAGCTTCGATCAATCTTGTGAAACTGAAATTGCTAGACAGCAAATATTTCTCTGATCTGACCGTCTATATGTGGGGTCTCAGATCGTGGGAATTTCCTGCGTGAACATTTAAAAGTTCAGTAAGACCTCCCTAAAAAGGCTTTATCCAATGACGTAAACTAAAACTTTTTTGATTGGTGATCGGAGAATCTTTTGTTCGAGAAAACGGACCGGAGAAGAGGATCGAGAGGAGGTTAGTTAGAGTTTCGGCAGGAGAACGAGTGTTGGTGGAAAACACTCATCTCAGGACGATTTCCCTTCTTAGTAGGGAAGGACAGGTTTGCTGACAGATTTTTGAATGAGAGAGTGCGATCTCTCTGAAGTCAAGGCAACAGCCTTGGATTTGACCTTTCGGGGAGAGTGAAAAGTAGCACTAGTTAAGACTTTAAGATTCTAAAACTACTGTAAAAGACTGGACTATTTGGTGATTTGCTATAAATTACAAGTCGAGCGAACTCAGCTAAAAAAAAAAAAATTGTTGTAAATAATTTTTACCTCTAGAAATTTCAAGAACGCTTTTTAAATAAAATTTGTTCTGAAATATTTAATGAAGGTGATCAATTGTGAAACGGCTCCACGCTACCCCATTTCAAAAACACACAACATCGTGGATTCTTTACAGCTGGTGGCAAGCGAGTCGGATATTTCGACAAAAATTTATTAGCATTAGTGAAGAGAGTCCAGACAGTAGCAGTGACGCCCGCCCGCATCTAAGCGCGCAAGATCTGACGCCAGTTCAGGAGAGGAAAGCAGAGACCGAAGCAAGCCTTGCAGTGTCACGACAGACAGCAGTTCCGTCCTGGAAGCAAGCCCGTGTTTACAGAGAACAAGCCCGAAGCAAGCCCTTGCATTGGCACGACAGACCGCAGTTCCGTCCTGGAAGCAAGCCCGTGTTTACAGAGAACAAGCCCGAAGCAAGCCCTTGCATTGTCACGACAGACCACAGTTCCGTCCTGGAAGCAAGCCCGTGTTTACAGAGAATAAGTCCGAAGCAAGCCCTTTCTAGGAAACATCAGGAGCCGACAAACCGAGATAACCTGTGAAATCGACGACGTCTAGGCCAGACCCGAAACCGGCGACAGATAATGCAGACAAAGACTGTAGAAAAGGTAAGCTCAATTCATTTTTGAGTGGCTCTCATTTTGTTTATATATTCTTTAGTGAGGAAAATTCATTTCTGAGAAATTTTTTATGTGAATATTGATATATGATAAATTATGAGAAATTTTTAAATCTAATAACTTTTAACATATTTGGAAAAATTTTATGTATATTTGTTATCAGCATAAAATTTGATAGTGTGAACTTTCTTTTGGCAGTAAAATAATATAAGGATTGTCAGGCTAAATGTGTATATATATAATTTTTTTTTCCCGAAAAAAAAAAGAGATAAAAATTTTGATTTTTCAAATAAGTCGATTGTCTATTCATGATTGAAAGATTTCAAAGGTGTACTTTTTTATATTATTAGTGAAACAATAGATGTTGTTGATAATCAAATATTTTGAATATGTGATGTTAGGAAAATTTTTTAGCAGTTGCAAAAAGTGGTCATTTTGTTACCTGCGGGGTCAGAAATATCAAGTATTGGTTGAATTATGTGCACAGAATTTCAAATTTCTAAATTTGTTTTAAATGTGTATGATCGACACCAAAACGTGTCAGTGTATTGAAAATTTTACAATATTGAAAGTCTATTTTTATATGTATACTATTTTTATTATTCCTCAAATTGAATTGTATTTAAAATTGTTAGTATTATGTGGGTAGTTGCAGAAAAATTTCCATAAAGTGTTAGAATCCCTATTGCATAAGTTAGCGAGCGAAACTATCATTTTCATCTTTATATTGTATTTACATAAAATTTTAAAATGCAAGAAGTAACTGATCTGAAACAGTGCAGGAAAATTGATTTGCAGAATTTAGCGGAAGAATTGGGAGTGGAAATAGGGAAAAATGACAGGATACCGGTAATTATCCAAAAAATCGAAGCTGCCGATGATTACGATAAAGATTTTGCATTCACGCAAGCTGCGTATATCATAAAAGATCGAGAAGAGAAGATAGCCGCGGATAAAGAAAGGGAAAAAGAGAATAAAGAAAGGGAAAAAGAGAATAAAGAAAGGGAAAAGGCTGAAATACAAAGGGAATATGAGGAAAAACAAAGGGAATATGAGAGGGAGAAAGAAGAAAGAGAAAGAGAGGAAAAACAAAAAGAACGCGAATTTACGTTAGAACAACTTAGATTGACGCAAGATGCAAATAGACGTAGTTCAACTAACAGTACCGGGTCGGAACGCCCACCTAAATTGCCGCTTCGAACAATCATGCATCGATTTGATCCAGAACGCTCGGATATAACTTTGTTTTTAAATTTGTTCGAACGACAGGCGACCAAAGCGGAAATAGAGACAGGTGACTTAGTGACGCATTTATTAGCTTTAGTGCCGGTAGAAATTGCAGAGTTAATTTTAAGGGAACCGCAAGATCAGACGGATAACTTTGAATACGTCAAAAAGTTTTTGCTTGAACGATTCCGTATGAGTCCCGAAGCATATCGTCAAAAATTAATGAAACATCCACGCAATCCAGATGCTCCATGGAAAGATATTATTTTTGAACTCAATAGTTATTTAGAGGGTTGGTTAAATGGGTTAGATGTTACGGATTTCAGTAGTCTGAAAAATTTATTGATAACTGACCAGATCAAGCTCCGTGCTTCTAGTGAAATGAAAGAGCATTTCATTGATTCGTGGGCAAACTACAAAGACCCGTTAGTTTTGGCAAAATGTCTGGACGAATACGAAGCAGTGAAAGGGATTTCAGATAAAAAAGAGAATGCGAGATCTTTTTATGATAGGAAATCTGAAGAAACGAAACTCGAGGGAAATTCTGGAGAAGAAAAAAATTCCGACAAAAAAATAAATTGGCGAGACAAAGAAATTAAAGACAGGGAACGTATCTTTGAACGAAAGAGGCGTTGCCATACGTGTGGAAGCGAATTTCACCTAATGGCACGTTGTCCGAAAAGACAAAGGGATATTACGGAAGTAAAATCTTTCGAGAGCATAAATCACTTAGGCGATATAAGCGAAGACAAAAGCTTGTTCCGACCTTTTTTGAGTGAAAACAAAATAAATGGGAAGAAGGCGTGTGTACTTAGAGATTCAGGTAGCTCGTATTGTGTTTGCCCATGGAATTTGGTAAATAAGAGCAAATTAGGCAATGAATATGTTTGGCTTAAACAGACATTTGATAAATATCCAAAACGATTTAGAGTGGCACGTATAAAAATGGAAATAAAAGGTCTCGGATATGTAAATACGAAAGCGGCAATCCTGCCTAGACACTCTAAAATTAAACACTATATCTTAGGTAATAAGACGCAGGCTTTAATAAATGAAAAGATAAAGCGAAAGCAAAAATCGCAAACTAATTCCAGTTTTGAGAACCCGGGGATTGAGATAAACCCTTTAACAGATCCACAAGGGCAGGAAGAAATTCTTTCGTCATTCCCCCCCGAAATGAAGAACCACCGTTCTCAGTGTATTGGGGAAAAAGAAACCCTTTTGAAAAGGTCAAGGAAAGTAGATGAGTTGGTTTTCGACCGGCAGGGTAATTCGAAAAATAAACGCGAAAATATGGAAGTGAGTGTTGACAGGAAGGGTTATCATTCGAAAGTTAATCTGGAGGAAGTGAGCGGATTCACAAAGAGTTTTCTAAAATCCTTCGAAATTCTGTTGAAAGAGAGTAGGGACAGTGGAAATTCACGCCTTTGTGACACTCTTGTTAAAGAAATTGAACGGTTGTGTAAAACGTATTGTTCGGCAAACACAAGTAAAGAAATTCAGTAGTAAGTTTTTGAGTAAAATCCAATCTTTTGTACATATTTGATTATTTTTAGTTTTATTGTTATTTTGGGCATGTGTAGTAAAAAAGTATCTTTCAAAAAAAAAAAAAGTCTCTAAAGCTAGATGTTCAAGCAATGGTAAGCAGTATATAAGAAATTAGGTCACTGATGTATATAGTGAGGTTAAATTGAAATGTTATTTGAGCCACTCAAATATGTTGAGCTAATCCTTTTTTTGCAGATTTTCCGCGTTTTAACCCGGAAAATGTTTTGATGGTGGGGGTGTTGTAACAATTTCAGTAAATCTCTCACAGTCTGCTAATTAGGCAGAGTAATCAAAGATAGAAGTTCCCAAGAGTTGGAAAACTTTTCTCACGCTTAGCTGTGGGGGTGACAAGAATGCCGTTTACTACAATAGGAAAAGATGAGCTTCGATCAATCTTGTGAAACTGAAATTGCTAGACAGCAAATATTTCTCTGATCTGACCGTCTATATGTGGGGTCTCAGATCGTGGGAATTTCCTGCGTGAACATTTAAAAGTTCAGTAAGACCTCCCTAAAAAGGCTTTATCCAATGACGTAAACTAAAACTTTTTTGATTGGTGATCGGAGAATCTTTTGTTCGAGAAAACGGACCGGAGAAGAGGATCGAGAGGAGGTTAGTTAGAGTTTCGGCAGGAGAACGAGTGTTGGTGGAAAACACTCATCTCAGGACGATTTCCCTTCTTAGTAGGGAAGGACAGGTTTGCTGACAGATTTTTGAATGAGAGAGTGCGATCTCTCTGAAGTCAAGGCAACAGCCTTGGATTTGACCTTTCGGGGAGAGTGAAAAGTAGCACTAGTTAAGACTTTAAGATTCTAAAACTACTGTAAAAGACTGGACTATTTGGTGATTTGCTATAAATTACAAGTCGAGCGAACTCAGCTAAAAAAAAAAAAAATTGTTGTAAATAATTTTTACCTCTAGAAATTTCTAGAACGCTTTTTAAATAAAATTTGTTCTGAAATATTTAATGAAGGTGATCAATTGTGAAACGGCTCCACGCTACCCCATTTCAAAAACACACAACATCGTGGATTCTTTACAGCTGGTGGCAAGCGAGTCGGATATTTCGACAAAAATTTATTAGCATTAGTGAAGAGAGTCCAGACAGTAGCAGTGACGCCCGCCCGCATCTAAGCGCGCAAGATCTGACGCCAGTTCAGGAGAGGAAAGCAGAGACCGAAGCAAGCCTTGCAGTGTCACGACAGACAGCAGTTCCGTCCTGGAAGCAAGCCCGTGTTTACAGAGAACAAGCCCGAAGCAAGCCCTTGCATTGGCACGACAGACCGCAGTTCCGTCCTGGAAGCAAGCCCGTGTTTACAGAGAACAAGCCCGAAGCAAGCCCTTGCATTGTCACGACAGACCACAGTTCCGTCCTGGAAGCAAGCCCGTGTTTACAGAGAATAAGTCCGAAGCAAGCCCTTTCTAGGAAACATCAGGAGCCGACAAACCGAGATAACCTGTGAAATCGACGACGTCTAGGCCAGACCCGAAACCGGCGACAGATAATGCAGACAAAGACTGTAGAAAAGGTAAGCTCAATTCATTTTTGAGTGGCTCTCATTTTGTTTATATATTCTTTAGTGAGGAAAATTCATTTCTGAGAAATTTTTTATGTGAATATTGATATATGATAAATTATGAGAAATTTTTAAATCTAATAACTTTTAACATATTTGGAAAAATTTTATGTATATTTGTTATCAGCATAAAATTTGATAGTGTGAACTTTCTTTTGGCAGTAAAATAATATAAGGATTGTCAGGCTAAATGTGTATATATATAATTTTTTTTTCCCGAAAAAAAAAGAGATAAAAATTTTGATTTTTCAAATAAGTCGATTGTCTATTCATGATTGAAAGATTTCAAAGGTGTACTTTTTTATATTATTAGTGAAACAATAGATGTTGTTGATAATCAAATATTTTGAATATGTGATGTTAGGAAAATTTTTTAGCAGTTGCAAAAAGTGGTCATTTTGTTACCTGCGGGGTCAGAAATATCAAGTATTGGTTGAATTATGTGCACAGAATTTCAAATTTCTAAATTTGTTTTAAATGTGTATGATCGACACCAAAACGTGTCAGTGTATTGAAAATTTTACAATATTGAAAGTCTATTTTTATATGTATACTATTTTTATTATTCCTCAAATTGAATTGTATTTAAAATTGTTAGTATTATGTGGGTAGTTGCAGAAAAATTTCCATAAAGTGTTAGAATCCCTATTGCATAAGTTAGCGAGCGAAACTATCATTTTCATCTTTATATTGTATTTACATAAAATTTTAAAATGCAAGAAGTAACTGATCTGAAACAGTGCAGGAAAATTGATTTGCAGAATTTAGCGGAAGAATTGGGAGTGGAAATAGGGAAAAATGACAGGATACCGGTAATTATCCAAAAAATCGAAGCTGCCGATGATTACGATAAAGATTTTGCATTCACGCAAGCTGCGTATATCATAAAAGATCGAGAAGAGAAGATAGCCGCGGATAAAGAAAGGGAAAAAGAGAATAAAGAAAGGGAAAAAGAGAATAAAGAAAGGGAAAAGGCTGAAATACAAAGGGAATATGAGGAAAAACAAAGGGAATATGAGAGGGAGAAAGAAGAAAGAGAAAGAGAGGAAAAACAAAAAGAACGCGAATTTACGTTAGAACAACTTAGATTGACGCAAGATGCAAATAGACGTAGTTCAACTAACAGTACCGGGTCGGAACGCCCACCTAAATTGCCGCTTCGAACAATCATGCATCGATTTGATCCAGAACGCTCGGATATAACTTTGTTTTTAAATTTGTTCGAACGACAGGCGACCAAAGCGGAAATAGAGACAGGTGACTTAGTGACGCATTTATTAGCTTTAGTGCCGGTAGAAATTGCAGAGTTAATTTTAAGGGAACCGCAAGATCAGACGGATAACTTTGAATACGTCAAAAAGTTTTTGCTTGAACGATTCCGTATGAGTCCCGAAGCATATCGTCAAAAATTAATGAAACATCCACGCAATCCAGATGCTCCATGGAAAGATATTATTTTTGAACTCAATAGTTATTTAGAGGGTTGGTTAAATGGGTTAGATGTTACGGATTTCAGTAGTCTGAAAAATTTATTGATAACTGACCAGATCAAGCTCCGTGCTTCTAGTGAAATGAAAGAGCATTTCATTGATTCGTGGGCAAACTACAAAGACCCGTTAGTTTTGGCAAAATGTCTGGACGAATACGAAGCAGTGAAAGGGATTTCAGATAAAAAAGAGAATGCGAGATCTTTTTATGATAGGAAATCTGAAGAAACGAAACTCGAGGGAAATTCTGGAGAAGAAAAAAATTCCGACAAAAAAATAAATTGGCGAGACAAAGAAATTAAAGACAGGGAACGTATCTTTGAACGAAAGAGGCGTTGCCATACGTGTGGAAGCGAATTTCACCTAATGGCACGTTGTCCGAAAAGACAAAGGGATATTACGGAAGTAAAATCTTTCGAGAGCATAAATCACTTAGGCGATATAAGCGAAGACAAAAGCTTGTTCCGACCTTTTTTGAGTGAAAACAAAATAAATGGGAAGAAGGCGTGTGTACTTAGAGATTCAGGTAGCTCGTATTGTGTTTGCCCATGGAATTTGGTAAATAAGAGCAAATTAGGCAATGAATATGTTTGGCTTAAACAGACATTTGATAAATATCCAAAACGATTTAGAGTGGCACGTATAAAAATGGAAATAAAAGGTCTCGGATATGTAAATACGAAAGCGGCAATCCTGCCTAGACACTCTAAAATTAAACACTATATCTTAGGTAATAAGACGCAGGCTTTAATAAATGAAAAGATAAAGCGAAAGCAAAAATCGCAAACTAATTCCAGTTTTGAGAACCCGGGGATTGAGATAAACCCTTTAACAGATCCACAAGGGCAGGAAGAAATTCTTTCGTCATTCCCCCCCGAAATGAAGAACCACCGTTCTCAGTGTATTGGGGAAAAAGAAACCCTTTTGAAAAGGTCAAGGAAAGTAGATGAGTTGGTTTTCGACCGGCAGGGTAATTCGAAAAATAAACGCGAAAATATGGAAGTGAGTGTTGACAGGAAGGGTTATCATTCGAAAGTTAATCTGGAGGAAGTGAGCGGATTCACAAAGAGTTTTCTAAAATCCTTCGAAATTCTGTTGAAAGAGAGTAGGGACAGTGGAAATTCACGCCTTTGTGACACTCTTGTTAAAGAAATTGAACGGTTGTGTAAAACGTATTGTTCGGCAAACACAAGTAAAGAAATTCAGTAGTAAGTTTTTGAGTAAAATCCAATCTTTTGTACATATTTGATTATTTTTAGTTTTATTGTTATTTTGGGCATGTGTAGTAAAAAAGTATCTTTCAAAAAAAAAAAAGTCTCTAAAGCTAGATGTTCAAGCAATGGTAAGCAGTATATAAGAAATTAGGTCACTGATGTATATAGTGAGGTTAAATTGAAATGTTATTTGAGCCACTCAAATATGTTGAGCTAATCCTTTTTTTGCAGATTTTCCGCGTTTTAACCCGGAAAATGTTTTGATGGTGGGGGTGTTGTAACAATTTCAGTAAATCTCTCACAGTCTGCTAATTAGGCAGAGTAATCAAAGATAGAAGTTCCCAAGAGTTGGAAAACTTTTCTCACGCTTAGCTGTGGGGGTGACAAGAATGCCGTTTACTACAATAGGAAAAGATGAGCTTCGATCAATCTTGTGAAACTGAAATTGCTAGACAGCAAATATTTCTCTGATCTGACCGTCTATATGTGGGGTCTCAGATCGTGGGAATTTCCTGCGTGAACATTTAAAAGTTCAGTAAGACCTCCCTAAAAAGGCTTTATCCAATGACGTAAACTAAAACTTTTTTGATTGGTGATCGGAGAATCTTTTGTTCGAGAAAACGGACCGGAGAAGAGGATCGAGAGGAGGTTAGTTAGAGTTTCGGCAGGAGAACGAGTGTTGGTGGAAAACACTCATCTCAGGACGATTTCCCTTCTTAGTAGGGAAGGACAGGTTTGCTGACAGATTTTTGAATGAGAGAGTGCGATCTCTCTGAAGTCAAGGCAACAGCCTTGGATTTGACCTTTCGGGGAGAGTGAAAAGTAGCACTAGTTAAGACTTTAAGATTCTAAAACTACTGTAAAAGACTGGACTATTTGGTGATTTGCTATAAATTACAAGTCGAGCGAACTCAGCTAAAAAAAAAAAAATTGTTGTAAATAATTTTTACCTCTAGAAATTTCAAGAACGCTTTTTAAATAAAATTTGTTCTGAAATATTTAATGAAGGTGATCAATTGTGAAACGGCTCCACGCTACCCCATTTCAAAAACACACAACATCGTGGATTCTTTACAGCTGGTGGCAAGCGAGTCGGATATTTCGACAAAAATTTATTAGCATTAGTGAAGAGAGTCCAGACAGTAGCAGTGACGCCCGCCCGCATCTAAGCGCGCAAGATCTGACGCCAGTTCAGGAGAGGAAAGCAGAGACCGAAGCAAGCCTTGCAGTGTCACGACAGACAGCAGTTCCGTCCTGGAAGCAAGCCCGTGTTTACAGAGAACAAGCCCGAAGCAAGCCCTTGCATTGGCACGACAGACCGCAGTTCCGTCCTGGAAGCAAGCCCGTGTTTACAGAGAACAAGCCCGAAGCAAGCCCTTGCATTGTCACGACAGACCACAGTTCCGTCCTGGAAGCAAGCCCGTGTTTACAGAGAATAAGTCCGAAGCAAGCCCTTTCTAGGAAACATCAGGAGCCGACAAACCGAGATAACCTGTGAAATCGACGACGTCTAGGCCAGACCCGAAACCGGCGACAGATAATGCAGACAAAGACTGTAGAAAAGGTAAGCTCAATTCATTTTTGAGTGGCTCTCATTTTGTTTATATATTCTTTAGTGAGGAAAATTCATTTCTGAGAAATTTTTTATGTGAATATTGATATATGATAAATTATGAGAAATTTTTAAATCTAATAACTTTTAACATATTTGGAAAAATTTTATGTATATTTGTTATCAGCATAAAATTTGATAGTGTGAACTTTCTTTTGGCAGTAAAATAATATAAGGATTGTCAGGCTAAATGTGTATATATATAATTTTTTTTTCCCGAAAAAAAAAGAGATAAAAATTTTGATTTTTCAAATAAGTCGATTGTCTATTCATGATTGAAAGATTTCAAAGGTGTACTTTTTTATATTATTAGTGAAACAATAGATGTTGTTGATAATCAAATATTTTGAATATGTGATGTTAGGAAAATTTTTTAGCAGTTGCAAAAAGTGGTCATTTTGTTACCTGCGGGGTCAGAAATATCAAGTATTGGTTGAATTATGTGCACAGAATTTCAAATTTCTAAATTTGTTTTAAATGTGTATGATCGACACCAAAACGTGTCAGTGTATTGAAAATTTTACAATATTGAAAGTCTATTTTTATATGTATACTATTTTTATTATTCCTCAAATTGAATTGTATTTAAAATTGTTAGTATTATGTGGGTAGTTGCAGAAAAATTTCCATAAAGTGTTAGAATCCCTATTGCATAAGTTAGCGAGCGAAACTATCATTTTCATCTTTATATTGTATTTACATAAAATTTTAAAATGCAAGAAGTAACTGATCTGAAACAGTGCAGGAAAATTGATTTGCAGAATTTAGCGGAAGAATTGGGAGTGGAAATAGGGAAAAATGACAGGATACCGGTAATTATCCAAAAAATCGAAGCTGCCGATGATTACGATAAAGATTTTGCATTCACGCAAGCTGCGTATATCATAAAAGATCGAGAAGAGAAGATAGCCGCGGATAAAGAAAGGGAAAAAGAGAATAAAGAAAGGGAAAAAGAGAATAAAGAAAGGGAAAAGGCTGAAATACAAAGGGAATATGAGGAAAAACAAAGGGAATATGAGAGGGAGAAAGAAGAAAGAGAAAGAGAGGAAAAACAAAAAGAACGCGAATTTACGTTAGAACAACTTAGATTGACGCAAGATGCAAATAGACGTAGTTCAACTAACAGTACCGGGTCGGAACGCCCACCTAAATTGCCGCTTCGAACAATCATGCATCGATTTGATCCAGAACGCTCGGATATAACTTTGTTTTTAAATTTGTTCGAACGACAGGCGACCAAAGCGGAAATAGAGACAGGTGACTTAGTGACGCATTTATTAGCTTTAGTGCCGGTAGAAATTGCAGAGTTAATTTTAAGGGAACCGCAAGATCAGACGGATAACTTTGAATACGTCAAAAAGTTTTTGCTTGAACGATTCCGTATGAGTCCCGAAGCATATCGTCAAAAATTAATGAAACATCCACGCAATCCAGATGCTCCATGGAAAGATATTATTTTTGAACTCAATAGTTATTTAGAGGGTTGGTTAAATGGGTTAGATGTTACGGATTTCAGTAGTCTGAAAAATTTATTGATAACTGACCAGATCAAGCTCCGTGCTTCTAGTGAAATGAAAGAGCATTTCATTGATTCGTGGGCAAACTACAAAGACCCGTTAGTTTTGGCAAAATGTCTGGACGAATACGAAGCAGTGAAAGGGATTTCAGATAAAAAAGAGAATGCGAGATCTTTTTATGATAGGAAATCTGAAGAAACGAAACTCGAGGGAAATTCTGGAGAAGAAAAAAATTCCGACAAAAAAATAAATTGGCGAGACAAAGAAATTAAAGACAGGGAACGTATCTTTGAACGAAAGAGGCGTTGCCATACGTGTGGAAGCGAATTTCACCTAATGGCACGTTGTCCGAAAAGACAAAGGGATATTACGGAAGTAAAATCTTTCGAGAGCATAAATCACTTAGGCGATATAAGCGAAGACAAAAGCTTGTTCCGACCTTTTTTGAGTGAAAACAAAATAAATGGGAAGAAGGCGTGTGTACTTAGAGATTCAGGTAGCTCGTATTGTGTTTGCCCATGGAATTTGGTAAATAAGAGCAAATTAGGCAATGAATATGTTTGGCTTAAACAGACATTTGATAAATATCCAAAACGATTTAGAGTGGCACGTATAAAAATGGAAATAAAAGGTCTCGGATATGTAAATACGAAAGCGGCAATCCTGCCTAGACACTCTAAAATTAAACACTATATCTTAGGTAATAAGACGAAGGCTTTAATAAATGAAAAGATAAAGCGAAAGCAAAAATCGCAAACTAATTCCAGTTTTGAGAACCCGGGGATTGAGATAAACCCTTTAACAGATCCACAAGGGCAGGAAGAAATTCTTTCGTCATTCCCCCCCGAAATGAAGAACCACCGTTCTCAGTGTATTGGGGAAAAAGAAACCCTTTTGAAAAGGTCAAGGAAAGTAGATGAGTTGGTTTTCGACCGGCAGGGTAATTCGAAAAATAAACGCGAAAATATGGAAGTGAGTGTTGACAGGAAGGGTTATCATTCGAAAGTTAATCTGGAGGAAGTGAGCGGATTCACAAAGAGTTTTCTAAAATCCTTCGAAATTCTGTTGAAAGAGAGTAGGGACAGTGGAAATTCACGCCTTTGTGACACTCTTGTTAAAGAAATTGAACGGTTGTGTAAAACGTATTGTTCGGCAAACACAAGTAAAGAAATTCAGTAGTAAGTTTTTGAGTAAAATCCAATCTTTTGTACATATTTGATTATTTTTAGTTTTATTGTTATTTTGGGCATGTGTAGTAAAAAAGTATCTTTCAAAAAAAAAAAAAGTCTCTAAAGCTAGATGTTCAAGCAATGGTAAGCAGTATATAAGAAATTAGGTCACTGATGTATATAGTGAGGTTAAATTGAAATGTTATTTGAGCCACTCAAATATGTTGAGCTAATCCTTTTTTTGCAGATTTTCCGCGTTTTAACCCGGAAAATGTTTTGATGGTGGGGGTGTTGTAACAATTTCAGTAAATCTCTCACAGTCTGCTAATTAGGCAGAGTAATCAAAGATAGAAGTTCCCAAGAGTTGGAAAACTTTTCTCACGCTTAGCTGTGGGGGTGACAAGAATGCCGTTTACTACAATAGGAAAAGATGAGCTTCGATCAATCTTGTGAAACTGAAATTGCTAGACAGCAAATATTTCTCTGATCTGACCGTCTATATGTGGGGTCTCAGATCGTGGGAATTTCCTGCGTGAACATTTAAAAGTTCAGTAAGACCTCCCTAAAAAGGCTTTATCCAATGACGTAAACTAAAACTTTTTTGATTGGTGATCGGAGAATCTTTTGTTCGAGAAAACGGACCGGAGAAGAGGATCGAGAGGAGGTTAGTTAGAGTTTCGGCAGGAGAACGAGTGTTGGTGGAAAACACTCATCTCAGGACGATTTCCCTTCTTAGTAGGGAAGGACAGGTTTGCTGACAGATTTTTGAATGAGAGAGTGCGATCTCTCTGAAGTCAAGGCAACAGCCTTGGATTTGACCTTTCGGGGAGAGTGAAAAGTAGCACTAGTTAAGACTTTAAGATTCTAAAACTACTGTAAAAGACTGGACTATTTGGTGATTTGCTATAAATTACAAGTCGAGCGAACTCAGCTAAAAAAAAAAAAATTGTTGTAAATAATTTTTACCTCTAGAAATTTCAAGAACGCTTTTTAAATAAAATTTGTTCTGAAATATTTAATGAAGGTGATCAATTGTGAAACGGCTCCACGCTACCCCATTTCAAAAACACACAACATCGTGGATTCTTTACATCATACTTATAAATATGAATTCTTAAAAAGAGCTAATTCAGTTTCTAGCTCTCCAAAATTGTGAGGTCGAAGCCCACGCCTAGATGAAAATAACTCTCTGGATTATGTGAAAACTGCTTTCACGTAGAGATGAAATTTATTTCGTTATTGTGGCACAAGCTTTTCTCTAAAACATATTATCAAGTGAGAGAAAAAAAAATAGGAACAGTTTTAAATTTACATTGTTTTGTTTAGATGTTTAACACTAAAACTATCATGTGACCCGTGTAGTAGATTTTGTGCAAAGCTACAACCCACAAATTTTGCAAAATAATCCTCGCTTTATTCAATCGTAGAAATCTGCGATTATGTTTGTGATTAAATAGAGTAAAGATTTGAAATTTAAAATAGTCGACCGAAACATTCGAAGAATTTTGACAATCTAGTAAGGTACGGGTCAAATGATCTTGCAATGCAGTTTTAGTGGTAAATGAAATACTTATGGTCAAATATGGTCAGAAGTTTCAATTGGGGTGCAAACGCACTTACACTTGACAACCCTTGACCCTGAAGCTCCCCATCAGAAATAGATTTTTTCCAAGAATACCACAGCTACACATTCTTTGGTAACAATAGAGATGGTAGGGCAAATAACATGTTACACTGGACAATGGTTTCGCGCCAAATCCTAACCTGTTCTAGGATTGTAGTAATCTTCAAGCCGTAGCTGACACGTTTCTTGTCTTATCTCAGAACTGTTTGGTTGTTGGTTGCCCGTACACTGCCTAAGCGAGATCTAAGTGGAGTTATTTAGTCATCTTCCTTCATTCAGGCTCTCCATCATTCAGGCTAAATTAATCTTAGTCTAACATTAAATATTACATTTTAAGATGCATCCCCTATTTGAAAATCTAGGATATTACAATTTGCATCGTCAATTAAAGACGGAAGACCTTTGCATTTCGATTTTAGAAGATCTGGAGTTGATTCCTAAAAAGAATGATGCACCTGCTTGCCCAGAATGTTCGGGTTGCATGGAAGCTGTTGATCAAGAGATTGCTTGGCTGTGGAAGTGCATTAAAAACACATGTCCGGGTTCGGTGAACCCTCTACGAAATACATTTTTCGAAGACGTCCAATTGCCTTTGAGAGTTGTGCTATTTATCATTCTGTATGGTTTCGTAAAAGGTACGGATAGGCTGATTATATTCGTTGAGTGTTCTCGTATGCTGAAAGGACAGTTTTTACTACGAAGTTTAAATATGGAAACTATTGAGAGCGTTTACGACAAGTGCGTTAGAGTTTGCGAGATTATTATGTCCCAGAGACATGAGTTTACTCTTCGTAGGGAACCCAAGTTAACTCTGGATGTTCCGAAACTTACACATGGCGAGATAGCGTATAAAACTTTAATGGATGTCAGGGCTGTATATCCCGGGTATGGCAAAACTGGACTTAGTGGCAAGTGTCTGTGAACATCTTTGTTTACTACTGGTGATGCTTAGCTTAAACGTTGATAAAGATGAAAATGTGAGTATTGTGCTGTGAATTTTGATAGAAATAAAACTTTGTTTTCTGAATGCTGTAGCTTTTAATGTATTTTCATATTTCATTTTATATCATGTTTATTATTATTTTTTCTTTTATGATCTTGCTTTATCTGTTATTATTGTTTCTCATACTTTAGTTGCAAAAAATTTAGCATCTGATTAATTTATTTTATATAAATTTAAAAATTCCAAAATTTTTAGTGTTGAAAAAATAAACAGAATAAAGGGGCTTGGGGCTGTACATATATAATGTAAGTATTGCGTACAAAATAATATTAAACTGTATACAATTATTATGGATTTTCTCTTTAAGAAATTAGTTGGTTAAAAAATAAGATAGCAAACGAATAACTCATCTTTTAATAAAGCTATTTTCTTTTAAAGACTTTTTTTTTTAAATTAAATTTTGTTTTCTGAAAGTTTTGTTGCTCTGTTGAAAAGACAAAATAAAGGACTTAGTCTTCAAAAATGAAAATAAAGAAATCTTATGTAAAAAAAAGAAAATACATATATACATAATTTTTTTTATTTTAATTTTTAACATGTGTTAATAATAAAATTAAATTTTAAGAATTATTTATACTGCTGAAGGGTAAGTTTTATATTTTGGCTTTTACTGCAATAATTATTTCAATTTCCATGATTATCTGTTAACTTACATGGCATAATGATGACACTTCCAGAAAAAGTAATTTATACTTTTAAAAAAGTAAGTTTTTAAAGAAAGTGACCTATTTAAAAGATAAGTTGTTCGTTTATCCTCTTTTTTTTTTTTTTTTTTTTTTTTTTTTTTTTTTTTTTTACAAACCGTAATAATTTAAAAAAGAATTCCTAATGATATGCAGTTTAATATTTGTATATAATTATTACTTTTACACATATATTTAGAATATGGGAGTGCTCAATACTTTAAGCCAAGACTGTATTTTCAGTGAAATGACATTGTTTACTTGTACGTCTTAAGCATATCTATATGAAAATTAGAATAATTTTCGCAGAAAATGTTAAAATATAAAGAAATTTGTCTTCAACAATGAAAATAGAGAAATCTTTTGTTAAAATTATACTTTAAATTAATACGATATTTTAATTTTTAATATCTTAATAAAAATGATACAAGTTTTAAGAAATATTTTCATTGATAAAGATAAGTGTTTATATGCTTTGGCTTTTCCAGTAAGAATTATTCAAATTGTCAAGATCACCTATTAACTTGCATAGCATAACAATTGCTATGGTATGAAAGTTTCAATTATGAAACTTACTGAAAAGCAAAGTAGTTTAGTTTTTTTTTAAACCATTTTATTAAACAAGTTGTTTAATTAAAAGTCGAGTTGTTAGTTTTCTGTTATTTTAATTGTAATAACTTAACCGTTAAAGACATAGACATCAGTTATGAATTCTAAAATAATTGTGTGTTGAACACCTGCGTTTCATTTACCCTCTTACTAAACATCCTTCAAAGTTTAATGTTGAAGTACAAAATTTGTTCTACTCTTTCATTATTTTTATCAGTAAGTTTCCATTGATGTACAAAATACACCACCACTGAATTTTTATAAACTATTATTTTTTTCTTTCTTAATTAAACATTTTTTTTATATATAAATGTGATGTCTATTACTAGACATAAGACACTATTATACTTTATCATCAAAAGTTTACATTTTATGCTTTCAAAGACACTGTTCGTGTCTTAATGTTAGTACAAACTGTCCATGTTAGATTTATTATAATTAAATTATTATTATTATTTGAACAATTTGATGTTTATTGCTTTTATACTACTACTGGACATCACATTGAACAAGGATATCATTAAAGGTTACTTAAGTTTTAAAAGCTGATGGTGCATAGAGTGTGCTGCTTGTGTCTTTATGTTTGTACAAATTGTGAGTGGCGTTAAAGGTTAAAAAAGAATTTCATGACTGTATGCAGTTAAATATTTGCATCCGACTAATATTCAGGCTCGTGCTGGCACTTAGGGATAGGTGCCTCTGCCAGAGCCACAATTAATGATGGCACACGATTTAGTGTGAAAGTGCCAACATGACCCTCTGTCCACCGCTCTTTCAAGACATCCAGCATGGGCCAGCTAACACTTTTAAATCAGTTATAATAAAAATACAAGAGTGCTTAATAATTTTGTTAAAGACGACTGTATATAAAATTACTAAAAATGTTTCGTTCCGATAACATCACTCAGGGGTCGATTCAGGGAAAATTTGGGGCCTATTTAGGACTCCTTCACAAAAATCTATTTAATAAAATATACCCCTTCACACAAAATCAATTTGATAAAATGGGCCCTTTCACAAAAATCAATTTGATAAAATGGGTACCTTCACTAAATTATATTCTATAAAAAATTACTATTTATTTATTATTTTGGGATGTTTTAAAATGTGTAATTTGTAAACAAACAAGTTCACCAGAGGAAAACTTCAGAAAAAAGATTTTTAAAAGTTTTTGTTTATAAATGCCTGGTTCGAATTTGATTAACTGAATTTCAACTTTCGTTACAAAATGTTATTTTTCACGAAAATATAATAAATTTCTCAAAAATAATCTTTACTTTTCACAAAATGGGCCACAAGAAAAAAAACTGCAACGACCCCTGTCAGTATTATTCCCATATTTATATTTGAATTTTTTTTATGAAAGCATCGACTAATTTTTTTGTAAATAGTTCCAATGAAATGTGAATGTTGTAATTCACTCAAATCTCATAACTGAAACTGAATTAAAAAAACTACCATATTTACTTACTCCTGCATAATGCACACATTTTTACCAAAATTTCAGGTCTAAAAGCCAGTATGTACATTATACACTGAATGACTGAATATTTCTAACAACCGTATACATAAAACCACACACGTTTTCACAAAGTTGCAAAAACCTTAATTTTATGGTATTTTAATAAGAAGGCTAACTAACTATACATGAGCAAATATAGAAGTAATTTAGGTTCGAGAAAAAATTTAAGTCATGATTTCTAGTTTTTTTTTTAAGTTAAAATAGCATGGTGCATTATTATGCATGAGAAATATTTTTTTTTTCTTATCTAAAACAAGGTACACATTATACACAAGTAAATATGGTATTTAAAATCAGTTTGAGAATTTTATTTTGGGAGAAATTTCTAAATCCTCCAGTATTTTGTAACAATAAAGAGGCTAACAGATTTGTTATTTCCCCTTATTATTTAAAATTAACAAATCTTTCTTGCAGAGGATAAAGACTTAAAAAGAAAAGAAAAACTTTTGCGATGAATGTCACATATATATTACACACAGAATGCATAAAATCCTTAATTTTTCATACCAATATTTTCGAATAGTAATTTTTTTTTATTTTATCATATAATTTCTTCAATTAAATTAGGCAAAGTTTTCTATTTGGAAATACTATAGTATTTCCTTCAGTGAAAAAAATGTTCAAAATTCTGTATGTGGGACACTCGTCGCAAAGAGATTAACACAAATTAATAAATCTCTTATTCTGTTTATTTTGTTCTAGTTTCCTAATATAGACAAAACATGATTTTTAAGAAAGCTTACTTTGATAAAATTATTAGACAAATGTTTTAAAATCTATTCATATTACAAAGTAAATAATTTTTTTTTTTTTTATCAGTACAAATTTATAACTCCAATTAACCCATTGTATGAAAGAACCATTCAGAATTATTTTTTTAATCATGTCTGTGCTACATCAAAAACTTATTTGCAACTATCTGAGCTTAAGATATGTAGGAAAATTTACAAATTGACTGCCACCTCAATTTTGCATTTTTAGAAAAGCAAGAAAAAATTTTAAGTTAAAAAAAAGGGTGGACAGTTACTTTTACAAAAATTAAATATTGCAACATTATTTAAATTAATGCTAAAAATTATTGCATACTTTCTCATTAGGATGTATCATATTTTTCAACTCAATAAAAATATAAGTATTTTTATTTTATCAACAATATTAGTAACTAGGTGGTACAGAATACAGCTATAACAGAAAAGGGCAGAAAAAAATTACTATTTGAAAAAAAAAAAAATCTTTGGAACAGGCTTTAACAGAACAAAAACAATTCTTTATTATTCTACTCCATTATCACAAAAACAGTAAGAGCTGATTTCTTCGAGCAGCACCTATAATAAAATAATAAAAAGAAGAACACTGTTTTACTACATAACATTTTACGAATCACACAAAATGAGATTTTGTTAGGATAAAACATTTAACATCTAATGTCTTATATGAAAACTTACTAATTACAACTGAATTAATCTTCAATGAAGCAATAGGACAGTTGCAATCAGCTGATCAACCATTGTGTTCACTTGGAGGTAAGGGTAATTCCACCAATCAGAACTGCCTATTTGTACTGTTTACCTCCAAGGTGACGTCAATTGCAACTTCCCTATTGTAGGTTACTCTTCTTCTTTTTTTTTAATCTTCATTATGCCATGTCATTAATTTTTGCAGGTTATTTCTAGTGATGGGCATAATGAATGATTTTGAGATTTGAATGAATCATTCAGGCAAAAGCATAGCTGTCAAGGCCCTTAAAATTATTTTTGTTTTACAAAATTTCTGGCTTTAATTGATAAAAAATAATAAGAATGTAAACAGCTATGCTTTTGTGTATGCCGGAATGATTCATTTGAATATCAATTGTTTATTATGTCCTTTGCTATGTTTTGATGTCAGTTAAGAAGAACAATTTATTGACTAGAGACACCAATAATAATAAAAAATTATAGTATTGATAAAATAATATTATAATAATAAAAATATATTATAATAACAATAATATATGATATAACAATGATAATATAAAATAATAATATAAGATAATTTCAGTTAAATCGATAAAAAATATCAACAATGATAATCCCTAGCTGAAACTATGGGAGTGTTCTTTCGATTTCTCATTTGCATGTTGATATATTTTAATGATAAAAAAGCAACAGTTTTAAATTTACATTGTTTTGTTTAGATGTTTAACACTAAAACTATCAGGTGATCCATGTGGTAGATTTTGTGCAAAGCTACAACCCACAAATTTCGAAAAATAATCCTTTTATTCTATTGCAGAAATCTGCGATTATGTTTGTGATTAAATAAAGTAAGATTTAAAATCTAAAATAGTCGTCCGAAGCATTCGAAGAATTTTGACAGCCTAATACGCTACGGGTCAAATGATTGTGAAAGGCAATTTTGGTGGTAAATGAAATGCTTATGGTCAGAAGTTTCAACTGAGGTGCAAACGCATTTATACTTGACAACCCTTGGCCCTGAAAGTAGGGGAAAAGTGATGGTCCGGCCCCATGTGGCGGAGCTGTGGAGCCTGAGGAGGGAGGAGGGAGGGCTCTTCAGCTACACCACTCGAAGTGCAGCTCAGCTCCTCCGCTCGAAGTGCAGCACCTGCCCATCTGCCCACCGCTCGAAGTGCTCTTCACCACCTAAGATAAGGATTTCTACTATAAGATAAGGGGATTAATTTTAATTGGGGAACTTAGAAATTTTTCGAAGCAATTTTTTTTTTTTTTTCAACGAGAGTAGGGTATTCGATATATATGTTAGAGTATAATTGAGAAGAATTTTAAAAGTCAATAATGGTTTAATTAAAAATGGTGATTAATTTTAATTGCAGAACTTAAGAATTTTCGCGAGATTTTTTTTTTTCAACGAGAGTAGGGTATTCGATATACATGTTAGAGGAGAATTTTAAAAGTCAATAATGGTTTAATTAAATATGGTGATTAATTTTAATTGGGGAACTTAGACATTTTTCGAAGCAATTTTTTTTTTCAACGAGAGTATACAGTTTGAATAGGAGTGTATGCAGTAGAAGTGAATGAAATAAATTAAAAATGGTCATTCATTAATTTTAATTGTAGAACTTAAGAAATTTTTGCGATTTTTAGTTTTAAAAATTGCCAAAAAATAGAATTTTTAGTTTTAAAAGTCGCCAAAAGTAGAATTTTTAGAGTTAAAAGTCGCCAAAAGTAGGATTTTCAGCTGAAAGTAATCTAAGATAAAAGGATCATTAATTAATTTTAATTGGGGAGCATAGAAATTTTTCGAAGCAATTTTTTTGTTTTTTTCACTTAGAAATATCTATTACAATACAAGGTGAATTTAAAAAGTTAATAATGATTTAATTAAAAATAATAATTAAAAAGGGTTATTCATTAATTTTAATTGGGGAACTTAGAAATTTTTCGAAGCAATTTTTTTTTTTTAAACTAGAGTAGGGTATTCCATATACATGCTAGAGTATATTTGAGGTGAATTTTAAAAGTCAATAATGAGTTAATTAAAAATAATAATTAAAAATGGTCATTCATTAATTTTAATTTGAGAACTTAAGAAATTTTGACGAGATTTTTTTTTCCCTCAACGAGAGTACGCAGTTTACATGTGCAGTAGAATGGTAGATGCTATTAATTAAAGAGGGTCATTCAATAATTTTAATTGGCGGACTGCAACATTTTTGGGGCAAACAGGCGCGTTTTAATGAATTCGATACAGGTTAGGATATAAAATATAGGGTCCCGTATAAATTATACTGTACTCAATTATAATAGCTTCCCCTTCCCCCTTTTTTTTTTAATCAGAGGGGCCCTTCGATAGCCTAACAATACACACTTCAAAAAATACAGAATGCTACAAAAAGAAGAATTTTAACGTATATATAAAGTAGTAAATAAACAAGAATGAAAAATCATGCGTAGCGGTATAGTTTATGAATCATTTTCCAACATTATCGAAATGCTATATGAACAAAATATAATTTTACCATCTAGTGCATAGATAATTAAAATAGTGAACAGATCCCCTTTGGAATAAAAAAGCATCCTTCACAAAAAATCCAATTATGCATAAGATCCCTTCCTAACGTCAGATAGTTTACACTTTACCCTTTTTAAAAAAAAATTCAAATTAGGCTAAAGTACAGCTTACACATCGATATGTTCAAAATTCAGGAACCCTTCGAAAGAAACTGGAATAGCGCGCCCTATTTAAATTCCAGGGCCATTCACAAAATAATGTAAAAGATACCCTAGTAGTTGAATCCCAGGCACCCTTCACAAAATAAATGCAACAGATTCATGTTATATTACGGCGACAGAAATACGTGGGACATTAACTTTTCATAAAAATCCAAGATCCCCTGTTTGAATGAAAAGGGCCCCTTCACGTACCCTGTTAAAATACTATGATTGTCCAGTTATTTTAAGAAATAGAGTGCTATTCTCAAATGAGTATGTATTCATACAATGTAAAAATAAGTTTTACACGAATGTATTTTTAGTTTAAAGTTCAAAATATATATTTTAGAAATGAAATTAAGAAAAACCGAAGGCTATCCCTTATCCCCTCAACAGACGGAGGAATGCTGAATCACAATGAGTCATATTAGCAGATAAGCAAAGACCTTGCTTTGACTTGTTCCCTTTCTTAGATTATGAATCACTCACGATAAGAAATACCTGATGTTCGAAGTTTCTGACACATTTTTTGTAGCCAAATGTATGAAATTATTTATATAGTTATTAATCTGTTAAGTTTTAAAATGCTTCAATGAAAAATAATAACTAAGAAATAGCCATCAAGAGATATCCTTAAGAATTTTTGGGATAAGAGATGGATTTTAATGAATTTGATACCAGTCTTGTTAAAATAGAGATTATAAAAATATAGGATCGCGTATGAGTTATACTACTAACACTAAATTTAATACCTCCCAAGGGTCGCCCCCTCCCCTTTTTTCCCCTCAAAAAGCCCCTCGTTATAATTTAGGCTAACAATATACTCTTCAAAGAATACACAATGATACAAAAAGAATACGAAGAATTCAAATGTTAATATAAAATAGAATCTACGGTAAGTAACAATAAAACAAGAACGAAAAATCATGTGTAGCGACATATTTCATGAATCCCTTTCCAACGTTATTGCAATATTATATGAACTAAATATAATTTTACCATCTAGTATAAGTCAGATTTTACTTTCGAATGTTTAAATTTGTGAATGGAGGGGTAACATGCTTGTGAAAGGTCTATTTTTAAGACGAGACATTGTATGAAGGGTCCTGTTTTAAAGTTAAAAGTTTCGTGAAGGGTTCAGTTTTAAAGTTTCATGAAGGGGTTTGTTTGAAGAACCCTGTTTTGAAATGACTTAAGAACGGACAATTTTTTCCTAAACATATCTATAACTACAAATAGTGCATGTTGTATACATTATAAAAATACATGAATATATTTATATATTATACTATAGTTTTCGAAATATTTTTTCAAAGTTAGATTCATATAATAAAGCGAGATTGATACCGTTAATGTATACGAAGTCCTTCCTGTTACCCTTTATAGCTTCAACTCGATTCGTTATATATGCTTCATTGTGTATTCAATGAAAAATAATAACTAAGAAATAAAATTAAAAATAGTAATTAAGAGATAGCCTTAAGAATTTTTGAAATAAGAGATTGGTTTTAATTAAATAGGTTAATGAATCTAATTCGATACAAGTCATACTAAAATAGAAATTACACTAAAAATACAGAGTCCCCTATAATATATATGAATTACACTGCACTAAATTTAATAGCACCATCCCCTATTCTCATAGATATGGCTTCATTATAATTTAGGCTAACAATACGCACTTCAAAAAATGCATAGTGACACACAAGAAGGATAAGAATTCGATATGTACTACTACTTAAGTAAAATATAATTTCTCTTAAAATAAAATATATTAACAAGTTCTGCAAAAATATATTGACAAGACATAAACTATTAATACATGATTTAAAACATATTGATTATACAAAACATATATATAGAAATATACATAAAAATTTATCGTTACCTAAAAATTTCAAGCATGATTTACTAGACTTCACCCAAATTCAACTAGATTCTTCACCACGTGGTTTGATGACATCACTGATCGCGATAACATTCTAGAAAAGATTCACTGATAAGAACACATTTCAATTCATTTCCTATAAAGCAAGTATAAGAGTTGGTTGTAAGGTCTAGGTATGTAGTAGTTTAGTAGTAATATATTTTTAAAGTACTTTTTATTATGTGTTAAAAGAAATGGTTATTTCTTCTTTACGTAGGTAGACAAAATTAAAACATAAAATATTAAATTTAATCTTTAGTAATATAAATACTTACACCTACAGAAACGCAGACATCCTTTTAGTTATATTCATGCAGACTTTAAGATATATCACATATGTTCTTTCTTTTAACATGACACATATGGATTTTTTTTTAAATGTATGTCACGTGACTATCTAAAGCGAGATTGATACTTAAAACCATTAATATATATGAATTCTTTCGTATAGCCCTGTATAGATGCTACTTAAATATAGTAATGAATCTAATTCTATACAAGTCTTGTTAAAACAGAGATTATAGTGAAAATACAGGGTCCTCTATAATACATATTAATTATACTGCATTAATGCGCTACCTCAACTTCATTTTCACAGAAATGCCTTTGATAAAGTTTAGGTTATCAATACACACTTAAAAAATATATACAGAGACCCCGAAAAAGAGTAGGAATAAGGAATTTTTACGTAAATTATAAAATAGGATCTACAGTAAGTGACAATAAATATATATGAAGGTAAAATCATGCGTCATGGTATACTTTATGAAACACTTTCCAATGCTATGCGACTATTGTTAAAATTTTGAAATACTACTGAAATAAGTGAATTAGATTTAATAATTCATACTGGAAATGTATTTAAAAATTACAGCTTTCGTTTCTTTCTTTTTTTTTTTTCACTTAGATATAATTATAAGACTTCTTTTACAATAAAGACCTGACTGCTGTAGAGAGATTGAAAACTAGCATACTTATTAATCAGCCTATATATGTTGGGTTCGCTATTTTAGAATTATCTAAATATTCATTATTTCCATTATAACTTGATAAAGAATCCTTAACTTATCATATTCAAACACATAATATTTATAAGGATATAGAACAATGTCGTTATTTCTTTTTCTTTTAAGTATTCAAAACCACATCGTCTAAACCGCGCAAGTTTCGAACCCACAAACATATAATCAGACTTGTCATTTTATAGTCACCACGCTAACTACTAGGCCAAGTATGCCCCAGGTTATTCTATAGCCACCACGCCAACCACAGGGCTAAGTGAGCCCCCGCTTATTTTATAGTCACCACGCTAACTACTAGGCCAAGAATGCCCCAGGTTATTCTATACCCACCACGCTAACTACAGGGCTGAGTTAGCCCCCACCTATTTTAAAGCCACTACGCTAACTACTGGGCTGGTTGAGCCCCAGGTTATTTTATACCCACCACGCTAACTACTGGGCTGAGTTAGCCCCCGCTTATTTTATAGTCACCACCCTAACTACTAGGCCAAGTATGCCCCAGGTTATTTTATACCCACCACGCTAACTACTGGGCTGATGGAGCCCCAGGTTATTTAGTCGCATGAATATGATTTCCAAGGTATATGTCCTAACTTGATTTAGACCATTGCCTATGGTAAGATAAAGCTAGGAAGTAAATTGGTAAACTATGTACCTCGAAAACTCACTTGTATTTTATTAAATATCTGCAGAAATTAGCATAGTTTATTAAAATTATGTACATTCTTCTTAGTTTATGAATCTACTAACTTATAATATCTATATGGTAACTTGGATTATTAGTATTCCCACTTAAAAATTTCTTTTGTAGATTTAATATGATAAACACTAACATGAGACTGACTAAACTTTTACCATTTTCATTTCAACTTAGTTTTAGGAAATGTATCTACATAGCTTTAAATTTTACTGTTTAGTAAGTCTATTATTTCAAAGTATTATTTTTTAGTTCTAATATTCAAAACATATTCATATCGTTTTACATAGTAGGTATCAAATTAATTTAAAGTCATATTAAAAAAATATATATACAAATACTATTCTTACCTAACACGCCAGCTAGCTAAGCACCCAACCGTCTCACACCAAGGCTCTGAGAAAAGTGAATGCTTGTTCAGGGCCTTATCAGCTAATATAATCACTGATAAGACTTGATCACGTGACATGTGACGTCACTGTTTAAGTGATATCACGTGACCATGTGGTATCATTCAATACGTCATCAATGACGTCAGAGATCACGTGATCAAGTCTTATCAGTGATTATATTAGCTGATAAGGCCCTGAACAAGCATGTGACGTCACTGTTTAAGTGATATCACGTGACCATGTGGTATCATTCAATACGTCATCAATGACGTCAGAGATCACGTGATCAAGTCTTATCAGTGATTATATTAGCTGATAAGGCCCTGAACAAGCATGTGACGTCACTGTTTAAGTGATATCACGTGACCATGTGGTATCATTCAATACGTCATCAATGACGTCAGAGATCACGTGATCAAGTCTTATCAGTGATTATATTAGCTGATAAGGCCCTGAACAAGCATTCACTTTTCTCAGAGCCTTGGTGTGAGACGGTTGGGTGCTTAGCTAGCTGGCGTGTTAGGTAAGAATAGTATTTGTATATATATTTTTTTAATATGACTTTAAATTAATTTGATACCTACTATGTAAAACGATATGAATATGTTTTGAATATTAGAACTAAAAAATAATACTTTGAAATAATAGACTTACTAAACAGTAAAATTTAAAGCTATGTAGATACATTTCCTAAAACTAAGTTGAAATGAAAATGGTAAAAGTTTAGTCAGTCTCATGTTAGTGTTTATCATATTAAATCTACAAAAGAAATTTTTAAGTGGGAATACTAATAATCCAAGTTACCATATAGATATTATAAGTTAGTAGATTCATAAACTAATAAGAATGTACATAATTTTAATAAACTATGCTAATTTCTGCAGATATTTAATAAAATACAAGTGAGTTTTCGAGGTACATAGTTTACCAATTTACTTCCTAGCTTTATCTTACCATAGGCAATGGTCTAAATCAAGTTAGGACATATACCTTGGAAATCATATTCATGCGACTAAATAACCTGGGGCTCCATCAGCCCAGTAGTTAGCGTGGTGGGTATAAAATAACCTGGGGCATACTTGGCCTAGTAGTTAGGGTGGTGACTATAAAATAAGCGGGGGCTAACTCAGCCCAGTAGTTAGCGTGGTGGGTATAAAATAACCTGGGTCTCAACCAGCCCAGTAGTTAGCGTAGTGGCTTTAAAATAGGTGGGGACTAACTCAGCCCTGTAGTTAGCGTGGTGGGTATAGAATAACCTGGGGGCATACTTGGCCTAGTAGTTAGCGTGGTGACTATAAAATAAGCGGGGGCTCACTTAGCCCTGTGGTTGGCGTGGTGGCTATAGAATAACCTGGGGCATACTTGGCCTAGTAGTTAGCGTGGTGACTATAAAATGACAAGTCTGATTATATGTTTGTGGGTTCGAAACTTGCGCGGTTTAGACGATGTGGTTTTGAATATACTTAAAGAAAAAGAAATAACGACATTGTTCTATATCCTTATAAATATTATGTGTTTGAATATGATAAGTTAAGGATTCTTTATCAAGTTGTAATGGAAATAATGAATATTTAGATAATTCTAAAATAGCGAACCCAACATATATAGGCTGATTAATAAGTATGCTAGTTTTCAATCTCTCTACAGCAGTCAGGTCTTTATTGTAAAAGAAGTCTTATAATTATATCTAAGTGAAAAAAAAAAAAAAGAAAGAAACGAAAGCTGTAATTTTTAAATACATTTCCAGTATGAATTATTAAATCTAATTCACTTATTTCAGTAGTATTTCAAATTCTTAACAATAGTCGCATAGCATTGGAAAGTGTTTCATAAAGTATACCATGACGCATGATTTTACCTTCATATATATTTATTGTCACTTACTGTAGATCCTATTTTATAATTTACGTAAAAATTCCTCATTCCTACCCTTTTTCGGGGTCTCTGTATATATTTTTTAAGTGTGTATTGATAGCCTAAATTTTATCAAAGGCATTTCTGTGAAAATGAAGTTGAGGTAGCGCATTAATGCAGTATAATTAATATGTATTATAGAGGACCCTGTATTTTCACTATAATCTCTGTTTTAACAAGACTTGTATAGAATTAGATTCATTACTATATTTAAGTAGCATCTATACAGGGCTATACGAAAGAATTCATATATATTAATGGTTTTAAGTATCAATCTCGCTTTAGATAGTCACGTGACATACATTTAAAAAAAATCCATATGTGTCATGGTAAAAGAAAGAACATATGTGATATATCTTAAAGTCTGCATGAATATAACTAAAAGGATGTCTGCATTTCTGTAGGTGTAAGTATTTATATTACTAAAGATTAAATTTAATATTTTATGTTTTAATTTTGTCTACCTACGTAAAGAAGAAATAACCATTTCTTTTAACACATAATAAAAAGTACTTTAAAAATATATTACTACTGAACTACTACATACCTAGACCTTACAACCAACTCTTATACTTGCTTTATACTAAATGAATTGAAATGTGTTCTTATCAGTGAATCTTTTCTAGAATGTTATCGCGATCAGTGATGTCATCAAACCACGTGGTGAAGAATCTAGTTGAATTTGGGTGAAGTCTAGTAAATCATGCTTGAAATTTTTAGGTAACGATAAATTTTTATGTATATTTCTATATATATGTTTTGTATAATCAATATGTTTTAAATCATGTATTAATAGTTTATGTCTTGTCAATATATTTTTGCAGAACTTGTTAATATATTTTATTTTAAGAGAAATTATATTTTACTTAAGTAGTAGTACATATCGAATTCTTATCCTTCTTGTGTGTCACTATGCATTTTTTGAAGTGCGTATTGTTAGCCTAAATTATAATGAAGCCATATCTATGAGAATAGGGGATGGAGCTATTAAATTTAGTGCAGTGTAATTCATATATATTATAGGGGACTCTGTATTTTTAGTGTAATTTCTATTTTAGTATGACTTGTATCGAATTAGATTCATTAACCTATTTAATTAAAACCAATCTCTTATTTCAAAAATTCTTAAGGCTATCTCTTAATTACTATTTTTAATTTTATTTCTTAGTTATTATTTTTCATTGAATACACAATGAAGCATATATAACGAATCGAGTTGAAGCTATAAAGGGTAACAGGAAGGACTTCGTATACATTAACGGTATCAATCTCGCTTTATTATATGAATCTAACTTTGAAAAAATATTTCGAAAACTATAGTATAATATATAAATATATTCATGTATTTTTATAATGTATACAACATGCACTATTTGTAGTTATAGATATGTTTAGGAAAAAATTGTCCGTTCTTAAGTCATTTCAAAACAGGGTTCTTCAAACAAACCCCTTCATGAAACTTTAAAACTGAACCCTTCACGACACTTTTAACTTTAAAACAGGACCCTTCATACAATGTCTCGTCTTAAAAATAGACCTTTCACAAGCATGTTACCCCTCCATTCACAAATTTAAACATTCGAAAGTAAAATCTGACTTATACTAGATGGTAAAATTATATTTAGTTCATATAATATTGCAATAACGTTGGAAAGGGATTCATGAAATATGTCGCTACACATGATTTTTCGTTCTTGTTTTATTGTTACTTACCGTAGATTCTATTTTATATTAACATTTGAATTCTTCGTATTCTTTTTGTATCATTGTGTATTCTTTGAAGAGTATATTGTTAGCCTAAATTATAACGAGGGGCTTTTTGAGGGGAAAAAAAGGGGAGGGGGCGACCCTTGGGAGGTATTAAATTTAGTGTTAGTAGTATAACTCATACGCGATCCTATATTTTTATAATCTCTATTTTAACAAGACTGGTATCAAATTCATTAAAATCCATCTCTTATCCCAAAAATTCTTAAGGATATCTCTTGATGGCTATTTCTTAGTTATTATTTTTCATTGAAGCATTTTAAAACTTAACAGATTAATAACTATATAAATAATTTCATACATTTGGCTACAAAAAATGTGTCAGAAACTTCGAACATCAGGTATTTCTTATCGTGAGTGATTCATAATCTAAGAAAGGGAACAAGTCAAAGCAAGGTCTTTGCTTATCTGCTAATATGACTCATTGTGATTCAGCATTCCTCCGTCTGTTGAGGGGATAAGGGATAGCCTTCGGTTTTTCTTAATTTCATTTCTAAAATATATATTTTGAACTTTAAACTAAAAATACATTCGTGTAAAACTTATTTTTACATTGTATGAATACATACTCATTTGAGAATAGCACTCTATTTCTTAAAATAACTGGACAATCATAGTATTTTAACAGGGTACGTGAAGGGGCCCTTTTCATTCAAACAGGGGATCTTGGATTTTTATGAAAAGTTAATGTCCCACGTATTTCTGTCGCCATAATATAACATGAATCTGTTGCATTTATTTTGTGAAGGGTGCCTGGGATTCAACTAGGGTATCTTTTACATTATTTTGTGAATGGCCCTGGAATTTAAATAGGGCGCGCTATTCCAGTTTCTTTCGAAGGGTTCCTGAATTTTGAACATATCGATGTGTAAGCTGTACTTTAGCCTAATTTGAATTTTTTTTTTTAAAAGGGTAAAGTATAAATTATCTGATTTTAGGAAGGCATCTTATGCATAATTGGATTTTTTGTGAAGGATGCTTTTTTATTCCAAAGGGGATCTGTTCACTATTTTAATTATCTATGCACTAGATGGTAAAATTATATTTTGTTCATATAGCATTTCGATAATGTTGGAAAATGATTCATAAACTATACCGCTACGCATGATTTTTCATTCTTGTTTATTTACTACTTTATATATACGTTAAAATTCTTCTTTTTGTAGCATTCTGTATTTTTTGAAGTGTGTATTGTTAGGCTATCGAAGGGGCCCTCTGAGTAAAAAAAAGGGGGAAGGGGAAGCTATTATAATTGAGTACAGTATAATTTATACGGGACCCTATATTTTATATCCTAACCTGTATCGAATTCATTAAAACGCGCCTGTTTGCCCCAAAAATGTTGCAGTCCGCCAATTAAAATTAATGAATGACCCTCTTTAATTATTAGCATCTACCATTCTACTGCACATGTAAACAGCGTACTCTCGTTGAGGGAAAAAAAAATCTCGTCAAAATTTCTTAAGTTCTCCAATTAAAATTAATGAATGACCATTTTTAATTATTATTTTTAATTAACTCATTATTGACTTTTAAAATTCACCTCAAATATACTCTAGCATGTATATGGAATACCCTACTCTAGTTTAAAAAAAAAATTGCTTCGAAAAATTTCTAAGTTCCCCAATTAAAATTAATGAATAACCCTTTTTAATTATTATTTTTAATTAAATCATTATTAACTTTTTAAATTCACCTTGTATTGTAATAGATATTTCTATGTGAAAAAAACAAAAAAATTGCTTCGAAAAATTTCTATGCTCCCCAATTAAAATTAATTAATGATCCTTTTTAATTATTCATTCACTTCTACTGCATACACTCCTATTCAAACTGCATACTCGAAGATATCTAAATCTTCTAAAAAATATTTTTGGGAATCGTTCGTATGATCTACCTCCCCGTGGTGATTCCTGGGACCAGGATGTTTTGACTCTAGGTCACTTCTAGCCAAAAGCTCAGACATTAAGGCAAAATTCATTTCAGTTGAGAGTTTGTATCTTAGATTACTTTCAGCTGAAAATCCTACTTTTGGCGACTTTTAACTCTAAAAATTCTACTTTTGGCGACTTTTAAAACTAAAAATTCTATTTTTTGGCAATTTTTAAAACTAAAAATCGCAAAAATTTCTTAAGTTCTACAATTAAAATTAATAAATGACCATTTTTAATTTATTTCATTCACTTCTACTGCATACACTCCTATTCAAACTGTATACTCTCGTTGAAAAAAAAATTGCTTCGAAAAATGTCTGAGTTCCCCAATTAAAATTAATCACCATATTTAATTAAACCATTATTGACTTTTAAAATTCTCCTCTAACATGTATATCGAATACCCTACTCTCGTTGAAAAAAAAAAAAATCTCGCGAAAATTCTTAAGTTCTGCAATTAAAATTAATCACCATTTTTAATTAAACCATTATTGACTTTTAAAATTCTTCTCAATTATACTCTAACATATATATCGAATACCCTAATCTCGTTGAAAAAAAAAAAATTGCTTCGAAAAATTTCTAAGTTCCCCAATTAAAATTAATTAACATTAATCCCCTTATCTTATTGTAGAAATCCTTATCTTAGGTGGTGAAGAGCACTTCGAGCGGTGGGCAGATGGGCAGGTGCTGCACTTCGAGCGGTGGAGCTGAGCTGCACTTCGAGTGGAGGAGCTGAGCTGCACTTCGAGTGGTGGAGCTGAAGAGCCCTCCCTCCTCCCTCCTCAGGCTCCACAGCTCCGCCACCTGGGGCCGGACCATCACTTTTTCCCTACTCCTGAAGCTCCCCATGAGAAATAGATTCTTCCAAGAATACCACAGCTACACATTCTTTTTAACAGTAGATACGGTAGGGCAAATAACATGTTAAATTGAACAATAGTTTCGGGCCAAATCCTAACCGATTCTAGGGTTGTAGTAATCTTCAATCCGTAGCTTACACGTGTCTTGTCTTATCTCAGAACTGTTTGGTTGTTGGTTGCCCATACACTGCCAAAGCGGGATATAAGTGGAGTTATTTAGTCATCTTCCTTCATCCATCATTCCGGCTGAATTAATCTTAAGCTAAAATTAAATATTACATTTTAAGATGTATCCCCTATTTGAAAATCTAGACTAGACTATTACAGTTTACATCGTCAATTAAAGACGGAAGACCTTTGCATTTCGATTTTAGAAGATCTGGAATTGATTCCCAAAAAGAGCGATGCACCTGCTTGCCCAGAATGTTCCGGTTGCATAGAAGCTGTTGATCAGGAGATTGCTTGGCTGTGGAAGTGCACTAAAAACACATGTCCGGGTTCTGTGAACCCTCTACGGAATACATTTTTCGAAGATGTCGGCAGGACTTTTAAATTAATCCAGTTTAATTGTAAGCTTGATATCATACTCATAAAAATGAATTTTTAAAAAGAGCTAATTCAGTTTCTAGTTCTCCAAAATTGTGAGGTCGAAGCCCAAGCCTAGATGAAAGTAACTCCCTGGATTATGTGAAAACTGCTTTCATGTAGGAATGAAATTTATTTCGTTATTGTGGCACAAGCTTTTCTCTAAAGCATATTGTGAGTTCAAGTGAGAGAAAAAAAGCAATAGTTTTAAATTTACATTGTTTTGTTTAGATGTTTAACACTAAAACGATCAGGTGATCCGTGTAGTAGATTTTGTGCAAAGCTACAACCTAGGGTTCCTATAACACAGGCTGAATCATCAAGCATTTTGATGCCCACTTACCGTTTGTTGCCCATTGTTGCCTATGAGGCGAGAAATGTTTAAACGATTATCGAGTTACAAAATCGCTTAAAATGGACGGTTGTTTCGCATAAAATTGTCCTAATCTGTCAAGGAGTGGATTTAGAATATTTAAAATCCATATAAATGAAGAAAGGCTGAATAATTTGTCTATAAATGCTTGAAGAATAGATCAGGATTGAAGAATTTCGCCAAATGCCACGCCAAGCAGATCACTTGTATACAATAAACCGGTTCTTCGAGTCCGGTATGGTATATTGCAGGACGGGTGAGAAAAGCCTAATTGTTAAAGAGAGAGAGAAAAAATCTTATTCACTCCCCATGTCTAGAAACTCCACCTTATTTATTTTTTGGATGGGTGGAAAGGGGGGGGGGGGTTTAGATAGTTAAATTCATTTACTGTTGTTAAAAAGTGTAGCAAAGAGACTTCGTTTTATCGAAATTTAAAGATTTTACACTTTGAATTTTGCGCGCGGGGGGAGGGGGGGGGGTGTCAAAAGGGAAAAATTGAAAGTTGAGAGTAGGGGGGGGGGCGTGATTGAAATGATTATTTATTTCTTGTTTGAAAAAAAATAACAAACAGATAAGAAAAAAAATAGAGATTTTTAACTTCATCAGCTGCAGAAAGGAAGGAGGGGGGGGGGGGGGCAGATTTTTTATTATTTTTTTAGCGGCAAATTTTGACGATTCATTATTTATTTACTGTTATTGTAAAATTACAAATAGGGCGGAAAATTTTTAAAATGAAAGAATTGTTTTGAAAAAACACAATGCAAACACACTGATAAAAATTTATTTGTTACTATAATAGGTGCAAATACTAAAAACACAGTTTTAAAGCATTAAAACAATTTATGATGTCAAATCAAATGTCAAAATACCTAAGCGCTTTTGGCTAAACATTAGCCATCATCAGAGGATAAAAAAAACAATCGAAAAACTATACCTTGTTTTTATATAGTACCGAATAATTTTTTATCAATGTGTTTGCATTGTGTTTTTTCAAGTTTATAAGAAGGTGAATTTGACGTTTTCACTATATGGAATTTTCTATATATTTTTAATTGAAAGAGTTTTGTTTAATGTGGTTTTCAAATTCCCTGCTCAAAAGCGCAAAACTTTTTGACATATTTTCTGACTCATTTTTAAACGAAAGGGAGTAAAATTGGCAGAACTGACTATAGAAGCGATTTGGAATCGAATAGCGTTTTCTAGTTTTTGACAAATAAATTACTTATCGAGTAATAAGCGATCATTGTCACGTGACGACAAGCTTCTCCCTTTCTCGCGCTGCCACGTCGGGAATTCGATTCAAACCGTCCACTTTGACAGTATTTTCTGAACGATCTTAAGAAAACCTGCTAATTTTATGTGTTTTTGAACAAAACTGAATTCAGAAATATGTCAGAAAGTAGTTTCTTTGGATTTGAGAACAGAGGGGAGGAGGCGAGATCGCTAATTTCAAAAAGGGAGAATTTAAATAATTGGTTATTTATTGTTGCAATAAAGTAATAAATGAGTAGACAAAAAAAATAAGTTTTACAAATATTAAACTTTCACGTACTGGGTTGGTTGAAATTTTTGGATTGTAGGGATGTGGAGGGGGGGGGGGGGGGGGTTGGATAACATTAAAAGAAAACAGAAATTATTCGAAACGCAGAAGGTTCTTATTCTTCTTCATTATTATTATATTTTTTAATAAGGATTATTTTACATGCGATTCAATTGTAAAAACTGAATATCTGACACACGAAATTTATTCCCTAGAATATCAGCATTTTAAGACTCTTTTATTAATAACAAATTATATCAGAACTTAACTCATACTGAAAGTAATAAAAATATAAGAGTCCAATGCATGTGATTATATATTTTTATGCAAATTTAGAATTAGTTAAATTTATATTGTCATTCTTAATTATTCATGTAAAGCAAAGCAATAAATATTAATTGATGAAAATGAATTTTTAATTTTAATATAATATTATACAAAGGCATAATTATTTTTTTTTTTTTACATTTAATGTATGGCGCTATTAAATATCTTAGCTATTTATTCTTATATTTTTGCATGTGATTAAGTAACTAAATACAGTCGCCATCTACGCGATAAGACGCCAAGTCAGGCGTCCGCTTGGGCAATTAAATGGAGGCGTGAGTCAGCCCGGTATATAGGAGCCTTACTACAACCCACTAATTTCGAAAAATAATCCTCCCTTTATTCAATCGTAGAAATCTGCGATTATGTTTGTAATTAAATAAAGTAGAGATTTAAAATCTAAAATAGTCATCCGAAACATTCGAAGAAATTTGACAATCTAATACACTACGGGAATGATCGTGCAAGTGCAAGGCAGTTTTAAGTTGTAAATAAAATGCTTAAGCTCAAATATGGTCAGAAGTTTCAATTGGAGTGCAAACGCACTTATTTATACTTGGCAACCCTTGACCCTGAAGTTCCCCCTCAGAAATACTTTCCCAAGAATACCACATTCTTTGGTAACAATAGAGACGGTACGGTAAATAGTATGTTAAACTGGACAATCGTTTCGGGCCAAATCCTAACCGGTTCTAGGGTTGTAGCTAGCTTCAAGCCGTAGCTGACACGTTTCTTGTATCATCTGAGAACTCTTTGGTTGTTGGTTGCTCATACACTGTCTAAGCGCGATCTAAGTGGAGTTATTTAGTCATCTTCCTTCATCCATCATTCAGGCTGAATTAATCTTAAGCTAACATTAAATATTACATTTTAAGATGCATCCCCTATTTGAAAATATAGACTATTACAGTTTGCATCGTCAATTAAAGACGGAAGACCTTTGCATTTCGATTTTAGAAGATCTGGAGTTGATTCCTAAAAAGAATGATGCACCTGCTTGCCCAGAATGTAACGGTTGCATGGAAGCTGTTGATCAGGAGATTGCTTGGCTGTGGAAGTGCATTAAAAACACATGTCCGTGTTCTGTGAACCCTCTACGGAATACATTTTTCGAAGACGTCCAATTGCCTTTGAGAGTTGTGCTATTTATCATTGTGTATGGTTTCATAAAAGGTACTCATAGCATGATTGTATTCGTTGAGTGTGCTCGTATGCTGAAAGGGCATTTTTTACTTCCAAGTTTAAATATGGAAGCTGTTGAGCGCGTTAAAGACAAGTGCAGACAAGTTTGCGAGATAATTTTGTCCCAGAGACATGAGTTTACTTTACATAGGAAGCCCAAGTTAACTCTGGATGTTCCGAGACTTACATACGGCGAGACAGCGTATAAATTTTTAATGGATGTCAGGTCTGTATATCCCGGATATGGCAAAACTGAACTTAATGGTAAGCGTCTGCGAACATCTTTGTTTACTACTGGTGATGCTTAGCTTAAACGTTGATAAAGTTGAAAATGTGAGTAATGTGCTGTGAATTTTGATAGAAATAAAACTGTTGTTTTTTGAATGCTGCAGCTTTTAATGTATTTATGTTTTTTCATATTTCATTGTATATCACGTTTAAGGTTTTTTTTTTATAATCTTGCTTTATCTGTTATTATTGTTCCTCATACGTTAGTTGCTAAAAATTTCGTGTCTGATTAATTTTATTTATATAAATTTAAGAAATTCCAAAACTTTTAGTGTTGAAAAAATAAACAGAATAAAATAGTTTGGGGCTGTACATATGTAACGTACGTATTGTATACAAAATAATATTAAATTGTATACAATTATGGATTTTCTCTTCAAGGAATTAGTTGGTTAAAAAAAAAGATAGCTTTATTAAAAGATGAGTTATTCGTTTGCTGTTTTCTTAAATTTTTTTTCTTTTTAATTAAATTTTGTTTTCTGAAAGTTTTGTTTTTCTGTTAGCCAGTTAATAAATAATTCTTGGAAGGAAAGACAAATTAAAGAACTTAGTCTTTTAAAATGAAAATAAAAAAATGTTATGTAAAAAAAAAAAAAAAAAAAAAAATATACATAATTTTTTTTATTTTAATTTTTAACATGTGTTAATAATAAAAATATATTTTAAGAATTATTTACACTGCTGAAGAGTAAGTTTTATATTTTGGCTTTTACTGCAAGAATTATTTCAATTTCCTTGATTATCTGTTAACGTTAACTTACATGCCATAACAATGACACTTCCAGATAAAGTAATTTATACTTTTTAAAAAGTAAGTTTTTAAAGAAAGTGACTTAATTAAAAGATGAGTTGTTCGTTTATCTTTTTCTTTCTTTTTTTTTTTTTTTTTTTTTTACAACCTGTAATAACTTAAAAAAGAATTCCTAATGATATGCAGTTAAATATTTGTATTATAACTATTACTTTTACAAATATATTTAAAATATGGGGGTGCTCATCTCAATACTTTCAGCCAAGACTGTATTTCCAGTGAAATGACATTGTTTCCTTGTACTTCTTAAGCATATCTATATGGAAATTAGAATAATTTTCGCAGAAAATGTTAAAATATAAAGAAATTGGTCTTCAACAATGAAAATAGAGAAATCTTATGTTAAAATTATACTTTAAATTTATACGTTATTTTAATTTTTTATATCTTAATAAAAATGATACAAGTTTTAGGAAATATTTTCAGTGATGAAGATAAGTGTTTTATATACTTTGGCTTTTTCAGTAAGAATTATTCTAATTGTCAAGATCACCTATTAACTTGCATAGCATAACAATTGGTATGGTATGAAAGTTTCAATTATGAAACTTACTGAAAAAAAAAAGGTATTTTAGTTTTGTTTTAAAACAGTTTTTTTAAACAAGTTGTTTAATTAAAAGTCGAGTTGTTAGTTTGTTGTTATTTTAATTGTAATAACTTAACCGTTAAAGACATAGACATCAGTTGTGAATTCTAAAATAATTGTGTGTTGAACAACTGCGCTTCATTTACCCATCCTTCAAAGTTTAATGTTGAAGTTCAAAATTTGCTCTACTCTTTCATTATTTTTATCAGTAAGTTTCTATTGATGTACAAAATACACCGCCACTGAATTTTTATAAACTATTACTTTTTTCTTTCTTAATTAAACATTTTTTTTATATATAAATGTGATGTCTTAACATAGAATACAACTAGAATACTCTATTACTAGACACGAAATGTTTGTTCATTCTTGTGTCATGTCTTCCGTTCATGTCCATCCTTCAAAGTTTAATGTTGAAGTTCAAAATTTGCTCTACTCTTTCATTATTTTTATCAGTAAGTTTCTATTGATGTACAAAATACACCGCCACTGAATTTTTATAAACTATTACTTTTTTCTTTCTTAATTAAACATTTTTTTACATATAAATGTGATGTCTATTACTAGAATACCATTACTAGACACTATTATACTTTATCATCAAAAGTTTACATTTTATGCTTTCAAAGACACTGTTCGTGTCTTAATGTTAGTACAAACTGTCCATGTTAGATTTATTATAACTAAATTATTATTATTATTTGAACAATTTGATGTTAATTGCTTTTATACTACTAACTGGACATACCATTAAACAAGGATATCATTAAAGGTTACTTAAGTTTTAAAAGCTGATGTCGCATAGACTGTGCTGCTTGCGTATTTATGTTTGTACAAATTGTGAGTGGCGTTAAAGGTTAAAAAAGAATTTCATGACTGTATGCAGTTAAATATTTGCATCCGACTAATATTCAGGCTCGTGCTGGCACTTAGGAAGAGGTACCTCTGCCAGAGCCACAATTAATGATGGCACACGATTTAGTGTGAAAGTGCCAACATGACCCTCTGTCCACCGCTCTTTCAAGACATCCAGCATGGACCTGCTAACACTTTGAAATCAGTTATAATAAAAATACAAGAGTGCTTAATAATTTTGGTAAAGACGACTGTATATAAAATTGCTAAAAATGTTTCGTAACGATAACATCAGTCAGGGGTCGATTCAGGGAAAATTTGGGGCCTATTTAGGACTCCTTCTCAAAAATCTATTTAATAAAATATACCCCTTCACAAAAATCAATTTGATAAAATAGGCCCTTTCACAAAAATCAATTTGATAAAATGGAGTCCTTCACAAAAATCAATTTGATAAAATGGGTAATGGGTATCACTAAATTATATTCTATAAAAAATTACTATTTATCTATTATTTTGGGATGTTTTAAAATGTGTAATTTGTAAACAAACAAGTTCACCAGAAGAAAACTTCAGCAAAAAGATTTTTAAAAGTTTTTGTTTATAAATGCCTGGTTCGAATTTGATTAACTGAATTTCAACTTTCGTTACAAAATGTTATTTTTCACGAAAATATAATAAATTTCTCAAAAATAATCTTCACTTTTCACAAAATGGGCCACAAGAAAAAAGAAACTGCAACGACCCCTGTCAGCATTATTCCCATATTTATATTTGAATTTTTTTTATGAAAGCATCGACTAATTTTTTTTAAATAGTTCCAATGAAATGTGAATGTTGTAATTCACTCAAATCTCATAACTGAATTAAAAAAAACTACCATATTTACTTACTCCTGCATAATGCACACATTTTTACCAAAATTTCAGGTCTAAAAACTAGTATGTACATTATACACTGAATATTTCTAACAACCGTATAAATAAAACCACACACGTTTTCACAAAGTTGCAAAAACCTTAATTTTATGGTATTTTAATAAGAGGGCTAACTATACATGAGCAAATATAGAAGTAATTTAGGTTCGAGAAAAAATTTAAGTCATGATTTCTAGTTTTTTTTTTTTTTTTTTTTTTTTAAGTTAAAATAGCAGGCTGCATTATTATGCATGAGAAATATTTTTTTTCTTATCTAAAACAAGGTACACATTATACACAAGTAAATATGGTATTTAAAATCAGTTTGACAATTTTATTTTGGGAGAAATTTCTAAATCCTCCAGTATTTTGTAACAATAAAGAGGCTAACAGATTTGTTATTTCCCCTTATTATTTAAAATTAACAAATCTTTCTTGCAGAGGATAAAGACTTAAAAAGAAAAGAAAAACTTTTGCGATGAATGTCACATATATATTACACACAGAATGCATAAAATCCTTAATTTTTCATACCAATATTTTCGAATAGTAATTTTTTTTTATTTTATCATATAATTTCTTCAATTAAATTAGGCAAAGTTTTCTATTTGGAAATACTATAGTATTTCCTACAGCGATAAAAAGATTCAAAATTCTGTATGTGGGACACTCCTCGCAAAGGGATTAACACAAATTAATAAATTTCTTATTCTGTTTATTTTCTTCTAGTTTCCTAATATAGACAAAGCATGATTTTTAAGAAAGCTTACTTTGATAAAATTAATAGACAAATGTTTTAAAATCTATTCCTATTACGAACTAAATAAATTTTTTTTTTATCAGTACAAATTTATAACTCCAATTAACACATTGTATATGAAAGAACCACTCAGAATTATTTTTTTTATCATGTCTCTGCTACATCAAAAACTTATTTACAAGTATCTGAGCTTCAGATACGTAGGGAAATTTACAAATTGACTGCCACCTCAATTTTGCATTTTTGGAAAAGCAAGAAAAATTTTAAGTTAAAAAAAAGGACAAAAACTAAATATTGCAACATGATTCAAATTAATGCTAAAAATTATTGCATATTTTCTCGTTAGGATATATCATATTTTTCAACTCAATAAAAATTTTAATAAAATATAAGTATTTTTATTTTATTAACAATATTAGTAACTAGGTGACAGTACTAGGTGGTACAGAATACAACTATAACAGAAAAAGGAAGAAAACAAATGACTATTTGGAAAAAAGAAAAAAAAAATCTTTGGCAAAAACAATTCTTTATTATTCTACTCCATTATCACTACAATAGTAAAAGCTGATTTCTTCGAGCAGCACCTATAATAAAAAGAAGAACACTGTATTACTACATAACATTTTACGAATCACACAAAATGAGATTTTGTTAGGATAAAACATTTAACATCTAATGTCTTATATGAAAACTTACTAATTAAAACTGAATTAATCTTCAATGAAACAATTGTAGGTTACTTTTTTTTTTACTTTATTAAACCATGTCATCAATTTTTTGCAGGTTATTTCTAGTGATAATGAATGATTTTAATATTTGAATGACTCATTCAGGCTTGCACAAAAGTATAGCTGTCAAAGCCCTTAAATTTTGTTTTGTTTTATGGCATTAATTGACAAAAAATAATAAGAATGTAAACAGCTATGCTTTTGTGTATGCCGGAATGATTCATTTGAATATTAATTGTTTATTATGTCCTTTGCTATGTTATTCTTAATTTTTAGGGCTCTGCACTTAAAAGCCTAACGCGAAGAAACGTTCAAGCTAATGTTAAGTCTATGGGTAGGTTCTTGCGCGATTTCTCGCTCGCATTTTAATATTTTTAAATATTTTTTCTTTGCATAGGATAGCTGAGGTCGATCTCTAACATTGTTAGTTTTTACCTTTTTGATTTTAGTTAGTTTTTTTTATAAGCGGGCATTTTCAAACCGGTTCTGAAAATGAAAGTACCCTTATATAAAAAAACTGGAACGAAAATAGAAAAAGTAAAAACTAACAACGTTAGAGACTGACCTCAGCTATCCTATGCAAAAATAAAAATAAAATAAAATGCGAGCGAGATACCGTACAAGAACCTTCCCATAGACTTAACATTAGTTTGTGCGTTTTTTCGCATGACTGATGTAGGCTCTTAAGCAAAAATTATCTTAATTTTTTTAATGGCAATTCTTTATAAAATCGGATTTGATGTCAGTTAAGAATAACTATTTATTGACTAGAGACATCCATAATAATAATTAAAAAAAATATAGTATCGATAAAATAGAGTTGGCTATAGTATCAATTAAATCGATAAAAAATATCAACAATGCCAATCACTAGCGAAAAGTATGGGAGTGTTCTTTCGATTTCTCATTTGCATGTTGATATACTTTAATGATACATATTAATATATATATATATATATATATATATTTTTTTTTTTTTTTTTTTTTTTTTTTTCATGGGATAGCTGAGGTCAATCTCTAACTGGAACCTTTTATATTTTTCCAATTTTGGTTGATTTTTTTTATTTTACGCAGTCATTCTTTATTTTGCAACCGGTTTCAAAAGTAAAAAACTTCATAAAAAAAAAAAAAAAATGAAAAAGGCCCAGTTGTAGATTGACCTTACCACACTAAAAAAAATCTGAAGATTATCTTAAAGAAATATCTGTTGAAAATCTGTAGGTATTTGGCCCAATTTTTTTCTGCAAATTTTCTGCAGAAATTATCCTTAAAATTTTCTGCAAATGTAGGCTTAAAAATGGGCCAAATACCTACAGATTTTCTTAAGAATTTTTTCTACAGATTTTCTGCAGAAATTATCCTCAAAATTTTCTGCAAATGTAGGCTTAAAAATGGGCCAAATACCTACAGATTTTCTTAAGAATTTTTTCTACAGATTTTCTGCAGAAATTATCCTCAAAATTTTCTGCAAATGTAGGCTTAAAAAATGGGACAAATACCTACAGATTTTCTTAAGAATTTTTTCTGCAGAAATTATCCTTCAAATTGTCTGCAAATGTAGGCTTAAAAAGTGGGCCAAATACCTACAGATTTTCTTAAGAACTTTTTCTACAGAATTTATATTCAAAATTTTCTGCAAATGTAAGCTTAAAAAGTGGGCCAAATACCTACAGATTTTCTTAAGAATTTTTTCTACAGAAATTATCCGCCAAATTTTCTGCAAATGTAGGCTTAAAAATGGGCCAAATACCTACAGATTTTCTTAAGAATTTTTTCTACAGATTTTCTGCAGAAATTATCCTCAAAATTTTCTGCAAATGTAGGCTTAAAAGTCGGCCAAATAGCTACAGATTTTCTTAAGAATTTTTTCTACAGATTTTCTGCAGAAATTATCCTCAAAATTTTCTGCAAATGTAGGCTTAAAAAATGGGACAAATACCTACAGATTTTCTTAAGAACTTTTTCTACAGAATTTATATTCAAAATTTTCTGCAAATGTAAGCTTAAAAAGTGGGCCAAATACCTACAGATTTTCTTAAGAATTTTTTCTACAGAAATTATCCGCCAAATTTTCTGCAAATGCTGGCTTAAAAAATGGGCCAAATACCTACAGATTTTCTGCAGAAATTATCCTCCAAATTTTCTGCAAATGTAGGCTTAAAAAATGGGCCAAATACCTACAGATTTTCTTAAGAATTTTTTCTACAGAAATTATCTTCAAAATCTTCTGCAAATGTAGGATTAAAAAGTGGGCCAAATACGTACAGATTTGCTTAAGAATTTTTTCTGCAGAAATTATCCTCCAAATTTTCTGCAAATGTAGGCTAAAAAAGTGGGCCAAATACCTACAGATTTTCTTAAGAATTTTTTCTACAGATTTTCTGCAGAAATTATCCTCATAATTTTCTGCAAATGTAGACTTAAAAATGGGCCAAATACCTACAGATTTTCTTAAGAATTTTTTCTACAGATTTTCTGCAGAAATTATCCCCAAAATTTTCTGCAAATGTAGGCTTAAAAAGTGGGCTAAATACCTACAGATTTTCTTAAGAATTTTTTCTGCAGAAATTATCCTCCAAATTGTCTGCAAATGTAGGCTTAAAAAGTGGGCCAAATACCTACAGATTTTCTTAAGATTTTTTTCTACAGAAATTATCCTCCAAATTTTCTGCAAATGCAGGCTTAAAAATGGGCCAAATACCTACAGATTTTCTTAAGAATTTTTTTTGCAGAAATTATCCTCCAAATTATCTGCAAATGTAGGCTTAAAAAGTGGGCCAAATACCTACAGATTTTCTTAAGATTTTTTTCTACAGAAATTATCCTCCAAATTTTCTGCAAATGCAGGCTTAAAAATGGGCCAAATACCTACAGATTTTCTTAAGAATTTTTTTTGCAGAAATTATCCTCCAAATTATCTGCAAATGTAGACTTAAAAAGTGGGCCAAATACCTACAGATTTTCTTAAGAATTTTTTCTACAGATTTTCTGCAGAAATTATCCTCAAAATTTTCTGCAAATGTAGGCTTAAAAAATGGGCCAAATACCTACAGATTTTCTTCAGAATTTTTTCTGCAGAAAAATTCTGAAGAAAATCTGTAGGTATTTGCCCATTTTTTAAGCCTACATTTGCAGAAAATTTTGAGAAAAAATTCTGAAGAAAATCTGTAGGCATTTGGCCCATTTTTTAAGCCTACATTTGCAGAAAATTTTGAGGATAATTTCTGCAGAAAATCTGTAGGTATTTGGCCCACTTTTTAAGCCTACATTTGCAGAAAATTTTAAAGATAATTTCTGCAGAAAAAATTCTGAAGGCTTAATAAGTGGGCCAAATACCTACAGATTTTCTTCAGACTTTTTTCTGCAGATTTTCTGGAGATGTTATCCTTAAAATTTTCTGCAAATGTAGGCTTAAAAGGTGGGCCACATGCCTATAGATATTATTCAGAATTAGTCTACATAAATAATTCTCAATTTTTTTTACATATATATATAGGTATAAAAAGGGGACCAAATATTAGATTTTCTTCAGGATTGATATTTGTAGAAATGATTCTCAAAATATTCTGCTTTTTGTAGACATAATAAAAAGTGTAATAGGATACCTTATTATGAAATTTTTCTGTAGCATACACAAGATAAAAAGTGATCCGAAAACCCTTCAAGTTTTTCTACAATTGTTTGGGGGGGGGGGGGGGACATCAAAATAGTTAATATTTGGTTAATAGTTACAAAGTGCAATTATCTCAAAAGCATTATTTCGGTAAACGAATGTGAATTATTTATAGTGGCTTGTATATGCCAGCTTGCAAAATACATATTGCCATTACAATAATTGCAGACCTATTGATTGTAAAAAACTATTTTTTTAGACTCCAAAACTATTTTTAAGTAAAATGAAAAAACCCTTTTGACATTTTTTCAACATAAGATGGGATGCCAAAGCCACTTTGAAGTAATGCCAAACTGAACAACAAAAGAAAATCACTGCAGATTTTGAAGATAAATAAATTTCAATGGTTAAACAGGGATCGATCCAGCCAAATTTGGGGCCTATTTAGGGTCCCTTCACAAAAATCAATTTAATAAAATGGACCTCTTCACAAAAATCAATTTAATAAAATGGACCTCTTCACAAATTTCCTTTTACTAAAATAGGTCCATTCACAAAATTCCCTTCCATAAAAACTTGCTATTTATTATTTATTTATTGTTTTGTGATGTTTTAAAATGTGTAATTTGTAAACAAACAAGTTCACCAGCGAAGAAAACTTCACCAAAAGGATTTTAAAAAGTTTTTATTTATAAATGCTTGGTTCGAATTTGATTAACTGGATTTCAACTTCTGTTACAAAATGTTATTTTTCACAAAAATATAATAAATTTCACAAAAATAACCTTTACTTTTCACAAAATGGGCCCCAAGAAAAAAAAAAACAAACCTGCACTGACCCCTGTTAAAGCATTGTCTAGTATTTATTTTTGCAATGCTTTATTTATTGTAAATTATAATATGCATGTAGCTACATATATGTATAATGTATTATCTAATAAACAGTTTCCATTTTGTTTAATAATAAATTTAAAATAAATTTTTAAATAATACTGTAGGTATGTTTTATAAATTTAAATTAGAGGTTAATTCGGTTAAGCCACTTTTTTAATAGTAATTGCGAGACTAAAATAACCAGGATTCAACTGTATCTACAACTTTAATTTAATAATTTTATCATTTTTCAGAAAATACATATCTATTCAATACATAAATAATTGAATTCTTTAACAAATAGGCCAGAAAGTAAAGATTTATTTTAAGTCAAAAATTCATGCTATTTCCCAAGCTAAGTATTTATTATTTTTTAAACATTGATACTTGGAAACAATAGTAGATACCAACATTTTTCAACCCCCCCCCCCCTCTTCAAAAGAAAAAAAATCTTTTGCCAGTGAAACTAGTTTTTTCTTCAAACTGTTATTTATGTTTACCAAATATTACATTGTATATAAAACATATATGTAATTATATAATTTCTTCAATGATCTTTCAACAAAATGTTTTTATTTTTAATCTTTTTTTTTTTTTTTTTTCACGTAAACAGGAAATAGTTCTGAATATTCAAATTTTATTACTTTAAGATATATGCGTGTCTATTTGAATGAAAGCCTACGTGGTGCTTTTATGTTAGCCAAGCGCAGGTGATAAATCGCCACCCCCACTGCTATCATTTGTATTCAGTGTTGAATTCAGGTGGTGGCCCGTGGCGGACATCCCCCCGGAAGATTTAAGGTCTTATGCTTTTAATGGTTAAAAAGTGCAATTTCCAAAGAAGAAATATATAATGTCCCCCCGGAGCCACAGAAATCCCTCCAGCAGAAAAGTGTCTGAATTCAACACTGTTCATATTGCATTCATTTCATTAAAAGTATAAACCATACACCAATTTCATTTAAGATACATAACTTTTATTTAAAATGCATGCCTTTCACTCATTTCATTTCCTCTTTTCTAAACAAACAAAAAAGAAAGGAATAATATTATACAGCAAAACATTTTATTTCAACATCAAAGCATTGTTTCTAATTTAGGCATGCAAAAAATAAAATCTGCTATTGGCAAGCTTTGTGCCTGGCTAACATAAAAATACTGACTAAATATAAATAGTATAACATTTAAATAGCAAAACATTTTATTTCAACATCAAAGCATTGTTTCTAATTTAGGCATGCAAAAAATAAAATCTGCTATTGGCAAGCTTTGTGCCTGGCTAACATAAAAATACTGACTAAATATAAATAGTATACATGATGGAAGTTTCATTATACTGGGAAAAGAAAATATACATAAATATTAATTTTATTTTAAAATTTAACATTGAAAATGCAATCTGCAATGTAGTTGACACCTTCTGTTTCTCAAACCTCTTTTATTATTACTCTTTTTAGATAAAGACACTTTTTTCCCTTTTGTTATTTCTTTCCCCTACGAAAACCTCTTATTATTACTTTTTTTTAGATAAAGACAGTTTTTTTCCCTTTTGTTATTTCTTTCCCCTACGAAAACCTCTTATTATTACTTTTTTTTAGATAAAGACAGTTTTTTTCCCTTTTGTTATTTCTTTCCCCTACGAAAACCTCTTATTATTACTTTTTTTTAGATAAAGACAGTTTTTTTCCCTTTTGTTATTTCTTTCCCCTACGAAAACCTCTTATTATTACTTTTTTTTAGATAAAGACAGTTTTTTTCCCTTTTGTTATTTCTTTCCCCTACGAAAACCTCTTATTATTACTTTTTTTTTAAGATAAAGACAGTTTTTTTTTTCCCTTTTGTTATTTCTTTCCCCTAGGAAAACCTCTTATTATTACTTTTTTTTTAGATAAAGACAGGTTTTTTTTTTCCTTTTGTTATTTCTTTCCTCTGAAAAATTATATAAAGTATCTTTCTGTTTTTGTAATACAGTAGAATACCCAAAATCTGTACAGCAAGGGACCAGATCTGTGGATTTTAGAATTTTGCAGATTTCATTTGCATTTTTCACTTGATCCTCCCCCTCCCTCCCCAGATAAAATAAATACTACACATGAAATGAAAATAATGCAAACATAGTTAAAATTCTCAATAAAGTCATATGAAAAAAAGCATATATCATTTAATTTTTAACTCACAAACAAACAGAGGAATTGTACATGCACTATTATGAAAAAGCTAAAGAAATTGAAAAAAAAATAATAATAATTTTGCAAACATTTGTTGTATATACAGTGGAACTCCATTTAACGAAGTCTCATCGTTACACTCAAAAACTTCGTTATGAAGAAAATTCGTTAAATAGAAATTAACTTAAATTCATGAATTTTTGCTTGAGATATGACAAACAGGTATTGGATTCAGAAGCATTTAATTCAGTTTTAGTTATGAAGCCGTCTTTTACAAAACAATTGTGTACGGTCGATGAAATCACGTCACATTCCCAAGCTTTGGCCCAAGCTTTCATCAGTTCTGATACACAGAATCTCAAACTAATGTTTTCACTACATCGGTGTTTTTCTGTCTTTTTCGATAATGTGCTTCAAGATCTTTTTATTATTCCTTAGACTAATGATTGAAGTTTAGCTGTATTGGCAGGAACAAAAATAACTTTGATGTTCTTCGATTTGTATTTTGAAGCACGTTCTTTTGGATGTGTAAAGTAATTGTCTATATCAGCAATTGAAGGTCAGAATGGTACCTGTCTGACTCTAATAGATATTTTTTGTTTAAATGCATCTGACGCCATTGAGACACCTCATCTTCTATATCATTGAAGGTAAAAAGGGGATTTTGACTTCCCCCAACTGTCAGCGCTGGAGTCTCGGAGTGGGAGAATAGTGATAACAAGTGTTTTTCTTAGTGTGAAAAAAAATTGTTTTATTTAGTACCAAGCAGAATGGAAATTATTTAAATGTGTTCCTTCTCATACAATCGAATCCGCTGAAATAAATTTGCATATCCTTCGAACAGCAATCGCTTAATTTGAATTATGTACACGTACAAAAGTGGAATAAACTTCGTTATATAGAATATAGTTTTCGTAATGTGGAGATTAATTTACATGCTAATGGTGTTCAAAGTCAAAGTTCTGCAGAAAATTTCGTTAAGTAGAAAACTTCGTTAAATAGGGACTTCGTTAAAGAGAAGTTCCACTGTAGTAACTTGTTTTAACATTTTGGGATGTTGTACTTTTTTTTTTCCATATTATACATAGTCATTATTTCTTGGTCACTTATATAGCTTTACAGCTCTAAAAACTTTTTCTCCTAGAGCCAAACTTTCATCAAAAGTTATTTTGTCATTATCCTATGCATCATTAGAACCATCACCATCAAAATCTACTTTTTGCGACTCTAAAACAGTGTCAATAATTTCACTATCAGTTATTTGGTAGTTATCAGTGTCATCATCTGAGTTTGCATAATCCGCAATATCATTTTCTTCAAGTAACTGTCCATTTCCAGTCATCTACTTAGCATAAAGTAATAACTCTTTAGCCTTAGCCTTAATTGGGTTGTCTCTAAAATCAGAAAAATTCAGCATGACCATCATGTTTCTACAAAAAGCGTTAAGAAATATAAAAGTGGTTTTACATTACTTTTGATAGAGAAGAAGATAATGTTTGTAAAATACATATTTTCTTTATATATGTAAAAGTGACAGTTAGATTTAACATTTAAATGATTAAATTTGTGAAAGGTTCAGCTTGGAGAGGGAAAAGTTTTGTGAAAGATCTAATTTTAAGACTCAGAATTTTTTGAAGGGACCTGTTTTAAGGAGAAAAGTTTTGTGAAGGGTTTCTTTTGAGATGATAATATTTGTGAATGGTCTTGTTTTGAAACGAAAAAAATTATGAAGGGTCCTCTAAAGGAACCAATTTTTTCATAAACATATCACTGTTCCGTATTCAGTAACATGGGATTATTGACACTAAAAAAAAAAAAAAAAAAAAAAAAAAAGTTTCTTAAGCTATGAAAATACAATTATAACCATGACCATGAGCGAACCCCTTCTGAGTTCAGCATGATTCCTAAAGGTGTTCTTTATCATTAGACACCTCAGAAACCAATATTCGAGATTCAAAGAATCATTTTAAAAACAGTTTCTTTTGCTACCACTGATTTTCGGAAAACGTTTCCGAATAGTCTTAGAGTATATTAATCGGTTTTCTAAAACCGAAATATCGGCTTTTTTGGAAACTATTAATTCTCAATTAAAAATATTCATCTGCGTAATAGAATTTATACATGCAAACAGCGCCGTACAGAAAGACCGCGGGCTCCGGTAATATTTCCAATGCCCCCACCTTAAGCCTGAAAAAATAAAATCTATGCTTAGACGAAAACGTACAAGAAATTCCATTTTAAATATGTTTTTTCGTCTTAAAAGGTATAAATGCATGGATTTTTTTTGGCTGTACCATGATTTTTCTCCATTTACAAGCAGATTTCCATTATAAACAGCCTTTGCTGTATTAGAAAATAAATATGTTGGATAAGTACTTTTTTAGAAAATCTATATAATATTTTCTTGCAATTTTCTTTTTCTTTTACAGTAGTATTACAGTTCATGATGCATTGGTGACACCTTTTTCTATAAGAACTTCTATAGAAATTTAAAATATTGAAAATAAATTTTAATTCAATTCATCAGTAAAGTCGCCGATTTTCTGACGCTATTGCAACTTTTGTTATTGTGTTTTACAATTTAGAAAATACTTCTTCTATAAAACATAAATAAATAAATGCCTGCATCTTTGCTAAGTGCGTTCTGTTGAGTTTTAATAAAAGCTGGATTTTGTTTCGAACGTAAAATGCCTCCTGAGCACTCCCCCCCCCCCCCCCCCCTCCTAGCCAGTCCGTAAAGACGTTCAAGCAACTTCTGACTTTTGAATTTTATTATTTGTTAGTTATTTTAATTAAAATTTTTATGTAAAAAATACCAGTCTATACATTTTTTGGCATTTATTTAAAAATCAGTACCAAAAGTCAGTTTACCGCTTGTTATTATTATTATTATTATTATTATTATTATTGCCAAACGACAAAAATTGGTTTGCATTCTGCATTGAAACCTACTCCCTAGGAGACCCGGGCCCTAGTAATTTGTACCGGCTCTACCCCCCTCTGTACGGGCCTGCCCCTGCATGCAAGAATAACCAAATAATATTAATTTTAATGTTAATTCGGTAAAATTATGTTTGACTGTAGAACGCTTTTGTTGAACATGAAAATGTTTACTTGAGAATGGATAGCATGTGAAAAAACTATATTCCGGGTTGAAAAAAAATTAATACTCTATAAAAACGACTCAGAAATGCTTACGAAAATTAGTGGTAGCAAAAGAAACTACGCTTTAAAAATGTTTTTTTTTTTTTTTTTCGAAAATGCATTTGTTTATGAGGTTTATTTAGAAATATTTGTTTTTGTTTTTTTACAATGCAGTCTTTTGTATGCGGATCATTGGATAGCCTCCTAAATTCCTTCTCCCATCCTTAAAAAGTTTTTGAGAAAGGATAATGGTGAAAGTCTTTAAGGCTGTTCTGGAATCCAAACTGGCTACTTTTTGACCCATTTTTTTTTTTAAAATTCATTTTTATTCGCATAAGCAAGAAATTGGCAGATGTTCTTATTAAGAAATTATGTAATCGAACTGTTTTTCGGTAAAGGAGGCATTTTTTCAGAAAATACTGTCAAAGTTGGTATTTTGTACAGAATTTCCAGACGCGACAGTGCAGGACAGCGAAACACCATGCAGACAATCACTTATAACTCAAGATGTAATTCATTTATCGGAGAATGAAAGGAAAAAAAAAATGTTTGATTACAAATGATTTTTTTAGGAATCATGCCGGCACGTATCATGCTCAAATTTAAAAATGAGTCATAAAGTTTGTCAGAAAGTTTCTTGTTGTTGAGCGGGAAAAATTATTTTTTTAGAGAAAAATTAAGGATTTTGTTAAGAGTACATATAAAAAAAAAAAGAAGAAAAATACGATTTTTATCTGCTCAAGAGCAGCATGCATGCCACGTTCCTTTAACTAGGGGTGGGGGACTTGTGCCCCAGCGTTAAATCGGAAGGGGGCGCTAAAGGAAGATTTGGTTCGTCGCTTGGTTTGCATTCTACTTTGAAAGCATGTTTTTGTCGTTTGGCAAAAAAAAAAAAAAGATGATGATGATGATGATGATAATAAGTAACGGGTTTTGAGCAAAATTGGGCAATTTAAAAGAAAAATATTGAGCTAAATGCGTGAGTGCTGTTGAACAAATAAAAAAGATTGATTCTTTTACATCCAACAAGTTAATGAGATTAAAAAAAATAAGACCATTCCCTTTTTGTTTCACGGTCATTTGAGTACTATATCGTAAACCCAGAGGAATGGGAGACTGGGTCATTTTGTCTCTTTGTCGGGCTGTTCTCAAATCCAAAGGAGCTACTTCCTGACACATTTCTGAATTTATTTTCGTTCGGAAACGCTTGAAATTGGCAGGTTTTCTTATTCAGAAATGTTGTAATCGAATGGCGTTTCCCATTTTTCAGTAAAGGCAGAAGATACTGTCAAAGTTCGTCTTTTCAACCTAATTCCCGACCCGGCAGTGGAAGAAAAGGGAATAGCGTGGTATCACGTGACAAGAATCGCTTATAACTCTAAGTAATTTATTTATCAAAAAATGGAAAATTCATTTCGATTCCAAATAGCTTCAATAGTCAAACCTATCAATTTTATGCCTTTTACGCTCAAAAATGTGTCAGAAAGCTTCGCATTGTTGAGCAGAGAATTTGAGAACCCACCTTAAGGCGAAAATATATCCTGCAGCGATGCATTCTATTTTTTAAATATCAAAAATTTGTTGAAACAAGCTGATATATGGGAGGAGTCAAAATGACTCCTAATATTTCCAACGAAGGGGATAAGAGTGATTCTTCATTTCCAGAGTTGGATGATCCCCACTGTTTTTGTAAGAGAAAAAAAAATTGAAATAGTTCACTTGAATATTTAGCTTTTTTAACTCCTTCGCGACGAGCTAGGATGCTCGAAATTCTTGAATTGGAACAACACTAAATTTGAAAAGAAAATTTTGTCTTATCTAATTGCATATTTTCAAAGATACAATCAGGCGAAAGATGATACTCCAAAAAATTAGTGCCTAAAAATCAAAAGAAGTGCAAACGAAACCCTTCGTGAAGTGGTTAAACAAAACCATAGCTTGGATTTATTTTTTCATGCAGCATCTTTTTAAATTAAAATAAACATTTTAAGACTGTTAGTTTTTTCTTTCTTTCGTTCTTTTTAGCGTTTCGTTCGTTTGACGAAACCCCATTTGTCTCACTTCTCTGTCTGTCACTGAGTTTGTACTCAGAAACTGTATAAGTTAGAGACTTGAAATGTTGCATACTTATAGCCGAATACCCCCTGTCATACGACAAATTATAGAATTTTGAAAAAGTCATTTTAGGGAAATGAATTAATTTAATGGCATCCAACCATTTCTGCGATTTTCTTAAATCTTAATACATAACCTTAATTTCAGTTTTTTTTTTCGCGTAGGCTAGAAGGTTCAGTGGTAGCGTGTTTTCCCCCTAACTCAGAAGTTCCGGGTTCTATTCTCGACGACGAAAGTTAAAATTTTCGATTTTTACATTTCATTGTCCGATGGATTTAATTAAAAGAACTTTCGTATTATTTTCTTTTCGATATACAAACATGTGTTGTTACAATTGCATAAAAAGCAGTTTTGGAATATTTTGAATTTGATTTATAAAAAAATAGCTTCCTCTTGTTAACATTTTATCATTAAATTTAATAGTGATGTCATCTTATGTTCTTATTGATAAAGTGTGTATTGACAAGGATAATTAATTATAAATTAATTATTTTGATTTATTACTTAAAGGATAAAGTGTGTTTTGAAAAGAATATTAAACGAAACCCTTTGTGCGATCTTCGATCAAAGTTACCCACTTGTTTTTATTATTGTTTTGCTATAAAGTACTAAAGGTGATTTTTTTTATTATCCTAAATTTAAGCCTTTATCTGTCCGTAGGTTTTAAAAAAAAAGTAAAAATTGAAACTCGCGTGTAAATGCACAGATTTTTAAAGCTAAACAGAATTTTCAAAGTGAAAAATGTCTAGATATCTTCCATTCAAAAGATTGTCGGCTCTATTTCGGTAAATGGAGTAGGCTCTTAACATTCTGTACGTTTTTAAAGATGTCTGCTAACACTACTTTTTATGTCACATCATATTTCCTGACATAAGGAGTATGGTAGAGTTAACAGAAATGTATATAATTTCAAAGAAGTTATAATAAAATAACATAACGGTCACTGGAGTACGTTACTGTTATAAATCTGCATCATTTAAATATTGCAACTTCAGTGCCTTTCGGTTGTAATAATTTAAATTGAGGTAAAATCAGTTAAAATATTTTCATGAAATTAATTGAAAAAACTGGTAGAATATAGTCGTACTTTTCATTTATTTGTTTATTACTATTATCTAGTACTAGCTGCCACTGGCGACCAGTTTGGTCTCCCTTAAATGTATGTTAAGCATTGTAACACACATTGATATTTTTTGTATTATTTTAGTTTGATTCCATATTATTTACTATTTTTAATGATGGGTGTTTTTATTAGCCGGGAGCAAATGATAAATCGCCAAATATTGCTCCCAGCACCACTATTCATACTGCATCAATTTAATTTTAAATTATAAATCTGTCACTCATTTCAGTTAAAATACTTAGCTTTAATTTAAAATACTTATGTTACATACAATTTAAAATACATGTCGTTCACACTTTTAATTTAAAATCGAAAATAAATAAGAAATAATATCATAAATCAAAATATTTGATTTCAAAATCACAATATATTTTCTAATTTGCACACGTGAAAAATAAAAGCTGGTATCCGCGATTTAAAAAATGGTATTGGCGAGATTTGCGCAAATTAACATAAATGTACTTAATGATGTTATGTATTTTATAAATGTATATTAAATTACTATTTTGAACGCGATGGGTCATAACAATAGTAAATATGATTGGCGATTACCAATAATTTTCCGTGATCTCTCTTCCTGGCAAGTATATTACATAAAAACCAAATTAACTGAGAATTCGTTTCGAAATTTCATTCATTAAATATTATTACATCTTACGTCAAGAAAAAATCTGGAAGGAAGTAGAGTTGTATAGCGCAGAATTATCGTAAACTTTGATTGTCTCAATGGTGCGATTTTTTTTTTTTTTTTTTTTTGACATTTAAGCAGCGGTTTAAAAATTCATTCGCGGAGAACTTGCTTTACGAACTATTACACTCCATGGTTTGATATTTTAAACGTTCACGACAAAAAAATCTTTTTTTTGTTGTTGTTTACTTTCATGGATAGAGAACTTGAACTGCGATCCTAATTTCAACAGAAGTAATTGCAGAATATTGAATAATTGAACGTAAGTCATCTCTCAAATATTAATTTATTTTGAACGATTTTTCTAAAAATGTAACTTTTATCCAGTTTAATTCGAAAAATAATTTTGAATAAAAATGGCCGCCTGGTATATGAAAAAGTGAGGTGGACATCCCGGAACTGTTGATGACAGTCACATGACTTACACTTTTATTATATAGAATTATATAGGAATAGTTGTAATGATCTATATCTATTAATTTATTCATTTTAATTAAGGCCCAAATGCAAAACTGCCTACTTTGCGACACATTTTTTAATTCATTTTTGTTCGCAAACGTGTCAAATAGACACGTCCTCTTTTTACGAAACTATGTAACCGAACTGTTTTTTATCCCGTTTTTTCGGTAAAGGCGGAAGATTTTTCAAAAAATACTGACAAAGTTGGTTGAATTTCCGGACGCAACAGCGCAAGGAAAAAATAAAACTGCCGTCCTGAAATCACAATTGCTTATAATTCATTTATCGTAAAATGAATAATAATAATAAAAACTTTCGAATACAAATCTCTTCAATAATGATGCATGTTTTTATGTTTAAAACTAAGTCAGAAAATTTCGCGTTGTTAAGCGGGATTTTTTTTTTTTCTTTTTTTTGAGAAGGCAGTTAGTTTTCAAATCCCAACTGGCTATTTTCTGACACATTTTTTAAAATTATTTTTTGTTCCCAAACGTATTAAATTGGCAGGTACTCTTATATGTAATCGAACTGTTTTTTCCTTTTTTCGGTAGTGGCAGAAGAATTTTCAGAAAACGCCGACAAAATTGGCATTTTGAACTGAAAAATATCTGCCGTCCTCAGATCACAATCGCTTACAACGTAAAATGTAATTCATTTATCGGAAAATGAAAATAATGTTAGATTACAAATCTCTTCAACAATCATGCTTGCAAGTACCATGTTTTTATGTTTGAAAATGAGTCGGAAAATGTGTCAAAGTTTCGCGTTTTTCCAAAAACTTCCTAAAGATAATACGGTATCGATGAAGGGGGAGGAGAGGCTCAAATAAAGTCATAAACGTTTAAAAGGAAACAAATTTTAGCCAAGCGAGTGATTTCTCGCCAAACTAGACATCCTGTTTTTGATCAGTGAACTTTGGCGCTCGTACCCGTCATGCGTTGCGTTATTTATTCGACATCTGTCTGTGCATCGGCACGTGTTATTGTTTCTCGTACGTAGTCTAAGCAGCGTTACTGCGATCGTCTTAAATCATTATTCAAGCTAAATTAATCTTTAGTTAAACTTTAATCGTACATTTTAAGATGCATCCCGCACTTGAAAATCTAGATTATTACACTTTGCATCGCCAATTTACAAAGACGGAAGAACTTTGCGTTTCGATTTTAGAAGACCTGGGGTTGATTCCCAAAAAGAACAATGCACCTGCCTGTCCAGAATGTTCCGGTTGCATGGAATCTGTTGATCAGAAGATTGCCTGGCTGTGGAAATGCTGTAAAGACACGTGTTCCGGATATGTGAATCCTCTGCAGAATACATTTTTCGAAGACATTCAACTGCCTCTTAGGACTGCTGTGTGGATAATTCTGTGGGGTTTTGTTAAAAAACATAGTATGCGAGAAATATTCATTGATTCTGTTAGAACAGGGCATGAAATTGAAAGTTCTGGTTTTGGGTTGGAATATATTAAAGCTGTTTATGAGAAGTGCAAAAAAGTGTGCGAGATTATAATGTCTCAGGAACATGAACGTATGATTGGCCCGTACATTTCTACTTTGTATCTTATGTACCTCAAGAGGACTCTGAATGCTCCAAAACTGAACTTCGGTGAGAAAGCGTATGCATTTTTGATGGATGTCAAGACTGTATATCCCGGCTTCGGCAAAATTGGACTGAATTATAAGCATCTTTCGTCACCTTTGTCAGCTACTGGTGGTTCTTGAAATGTAGATAAAGTTGAAAATTGTAAGTTTTATTATGAATAAAACCTTAAATTAGATATGTGCTTTCTCATTGTATTTTTTTTTTTTTTTGCACATTATAATTTAATATTTTAGATGTGAAAACGTACTTATATTTTTACAGAGATTTAGGGATGCTTACTTACTTCTTACTTCTTTTCCGAAAATAAAAGTATCCTCATAAAGAAAAAAAAAACTAAACAAAATCGAAAAAGTAAACAAGTTGGAAATTGTACGTCAAACGTGATAAATGAGGTGCGTTCGTACTATAGCTAGTTATATAAATATTCAGATCTTCATGATTTTTAATTCTGTGAAAGGAATTATATCGTCTGCAGATTAATTTCTGTAATAAAATAAGTATCTCGGTCGATTGACGATTAAGCTTTGAAAGCTCCTATAACAAGAAAGCACCGATTTAAAAAAAAAAAATCAAATTTCTTAATAAATGTTTGTATTAATATTTTCTAAAGTTTTGATTCGATTTTAATAAAATTTGAAATGTCTCGACAAAATTCTGCAAAGATAATATATCTTAAATTTCAAACCATTCGGTTGGGTAGTTTTTGCGTTGTTATATGCGGACGGACCAGACGACGACAATAGGTGCTACGTATTTGCATAATTACGAACGCACCTAAAAACTGCCTGCGTAGAGATCAACCTCAGCTATCCAATACTTACATACTTCTGCTGCTAAAATTTTCAAATGATTGTGTATCCCGGCTACGGCAAAACTGGACTGTTTTAGTTAATTAATTTATATTAAATCTGAGAATATTTATACTCACCAATAAGATGACTGTTTTGAAAATATATGATCATGAAAATATCGGATATTTTTTTAAATATCATGATATTTACGAATCCTCATGAAAGGGTGCAATGGTTTACAGATTTTAAACATTATTTTTTCCGAATATTTGTCTAATTTAATTGCAGAACTCTGCTATTTAATACGGAGAATAGTTAATTTTATGTTAGCTGGACGTCATTGATAAATCGCAAATCTTGTTTCAATTGGCATCATTTGAATTGCAACCTTTTACATGAGATTATGTTATTTGTATTGATATGTTTGCGTATTTTATAATTATATTTTAGCTATTTTTAAGTATTTTTTTAAAGATATTATACTGCAATATTAAAATATTGGCTAGTTGTTATTAGCTAATCTTAAAAGTTTGGCGAAAAAAAAGTTGTTGGCGAGATACACAAAATTTTGGCGATCGGCTAACATAAAAGTACCGGCGAATGTATCGGAAGTATAGTTGTATCAAAATTCGTAAATATTTGGCACCTGTCTACTTAATATGCAGACGTAAAATATTTTATAAATACCTCAAAAAAAAAAAAAAAATAATACGATAATCTTTTTTTTTTTTTTTTTTTTTTTTTGTATTATTTATAAGGCACTAAATCGCTTTAATTTAAAAAAAAAAACCATAAGTTTATTTTTTAAATGTTAATTCTTATAAAATTTAAGCGATATATATATTTAAAGATTTAATAAATATGATGAGCACAGAAAAGTTCTTATAACATCTAGCCTTTGTGTGTACCACAGTGTTTATTAATTCCTGAAAATTAAATCTTGGAACGTATGTAGTTTTTGCAATCACTGATTTAAATATTGCTTGTTTTGACACGTATTGACTCTCCCCGCTCTCTGGAAATTTGTTCCATTAACTTAGAAACACGCCATATGCAAGGCCGTAACCTAGATGGGATTGATCTGGTACAAACACACTCTGAAATTTTACAAACATATATATATATATTAATTATTGAGTTATTTAATTTTTAAGAACTATTTTTCTCGAAGAGAAATGATGGAGGCATATTGTATGAATTATGCAATAGCCGGAATACAGTATATTCCAAATTCCAAGATACATCTATACAATATTATATTAAAATATAAACTGAAATCTCTCTCAAAAATATTTTTCTAGTTACGGCACTGGTTCTCTGAATTCATCTTTGTTTGCAAAAGCATGAAATTGGCATAGTGTTGAATTCAGACACTTTTCTCCGGGACGGATTTCTGTGGCTCGGGGGGGGGGGGGGGGATTGCACTTTTTAACCATAAAAAGCATAAAATCTCAAATTTTCCGGACGGGGGGGATGTCACCCCGAACCACCCCCTGAATTCAACACTGAATTGGCAGGTGCTCTTATAACGAAACCGTGCTCTTTCAGACTTTTCAGAAAATGCTGTCAAAATTGGCATTTTGAACTGAATTTTTGGACGCGACGGCGCGGGAAAGAGAAAAACTGCCTTCATGCGACAGCAATCTCTTAAATATAGGGTCCATTTCATTGCTTTTTATAATGTCTTATCCTTCGTTTTTCACATATGTTTTCATTTTTAAATATATATATATATATACATATATAATGAAAAAACGGTTCGAACTCGCAAATCACTTCATTTGTCATGCTTTTACATAAAAAGAAAAGTTCGTAAATGTGTCATGAAGTTTCGCGTTGTTGAACGGGGGAAAATATATTTTTTTACAGAACACTTGAAGATTTCGCCAAGCGAGCGATTTCTCACCACACTAGACTTCTTTTTCTAGATATTGGGATTTTTTGACGCTAGTACTCATTCCAAAGACCGCTAGAGTTCTTTGCTCATTCCGCCATTCGAGATCAGATCAGTCTGTGCATCAGCACGTGTTACTGTAGCACATGTGTATAAGTTTCAGCAGCGTTGTTTTGAATTATTCAGGCTGTATTGATTTTAAACTAACTTGAATCCGTATATTTTAAGATGCATCTCGCACTCGAACATTTAGGTTATTATGCTTTGTATCGTCAAGTTACAAAGACGGAAGAACTTTGCGTTTCAATTTTAGAAGAGCTGGAAAAAAATTCCTAAAAAGAATAATGCACCTGCCTGTCCAGAATGTTCCGGTTGCACGGAAGCTGTTGATCAGGAGATTGCTTGGCTGTGGAAATGCTGTAAAGACACGTGTTCCGGATATGTGAACCCTTTACAGAATACAATTTTCGAAGACATTCAACTGCCTCTTAGAGCTGTAGTGTGGATAATTCTGTATGGCTTTGTTAGGAAACAGGCTATACACACAGCATACCTTGATTGTGTTAGATCACCAATGTTTAGTATGATGGATCCAAGTCCACCAGGTTTTAATTTTGAACATGTTAAACATATTTATGGCAAATGTAAAAAAGTGTGCGAGATTATAATGTCTCAGATACATGAACGTATGATTGGCCCGTACATTTCTACTTTGTATCTTATGTACCTCAAGAGGACTCTAAATGCTCAAAAACTTAACTTCGGCGAGAAAGCATATACATTTTTGATGGATGTCAAGACTGTATATCCCGGGTATGGTAAAACTGGACTGAATTATAAGCATCTGTCATCATCTTTGTCAACTGCTGGTAATGTTTGAAATATAGATAAAGTTGAAATGTGTAAGCTTTATTAGAAAATAAATAAAAACTTTTAATGTTAATTTTGACAGTTCCTTTTCTTACTCACTCAAATTCGATTTGACTGAAAAAAAAAAAAAACTTAGTAAGTTACCGTATTTACACGCGTTATAATGCTCACTCTCATCAATATGTTGGAAAGTGTTTCATAATGTTACATTTACATGTCGGATGATTTTCCTTTCTTGTTGATCCTTTATTATAATTGATGTTACAGCTATTGTTTTTCCTCGTATGAAATTTATACTTTAACCATTTGTATTGTCAGTAGGGATGTAACTAATATTGATTTGGCCGAATACCGAATATTCGGCCAAGTTTTAGGCCGAATACTGACTTAAAAAAAAATATATATATATTTTAATTGTTTATTTTTTTTTTCAATTTTAAAATCAAAAATTAAATTAAGGACTAATTGAAATTAATTTTTTATTTGAGTGTTCAAAAATCATAACAGTTGAATGTATGCAAGCACAGTATATAGTGGAAGCTTGTTTTCTGAAGCTGGTAATATATATGAAATCAAACGAAACGGACTTCTTGCTGAAAAGTTATTATTTTTGCATCACAATTTCAGGCTTTACAGTGATAAATAAATTTGTTACCCCTGTATGTTATTTTGAAGTAACTCTTTAAATGTTTTTTTTAGTATAGGTAACAGTTTTTTCTTTTCAATGTATCAAACTCATTAGTTCGTTTAATCAACATAAAATATGTAAATTTTAATTAGTAAAGTATACTCATATATTTATTCTAATTTTTTTTTATTTAAAAGTAAAACTAAAATCTATAAAATTGATTTAATTTGTGAAAGATTAAGCATTTTTACAAGACAGTAAAATATTTGTTTTTAATATTTATGAATTTTATTGTTTAAGAAACTTATCATTACAAATCCGATTATAAAGTTAATATTTTTAAATTCACTGATGATTAAAATTTTAAATGCAGTATATATTTTGCATTTTAATGTAAAATAAATTAAAGTTGCAATTACTTACTTAAATTCACATGACGCCTAAATATGCAGCAAGAAAAATATTTTTATTTATGTAATATCATTATATACAGTTATTTATAAGTTGTCATGAAGCTTTAAAATTGAGTATTAGGATTTCTTTTTCTTATAATAATTAATGTATTTAGATATAATTCTTTAATATTGCTTGTTAAAAATATATAAAATCACATTTTGTTTTTATTTTCTGGAACTTATTTAATTAAATATCTTAGAATATTCGGCCAAATATGCAAGTATTCGACAAAATATCTAATTATATTCGGCTACAGGTATTCGGCCGAATATCTGTTCAATATTCGGCAAAAAGGCCGAATACCGAATAATGGCCGAATATTCGTAACATCCCTACTTAAGAGACTACTTCACTCAGGCGAAAACACTCGCTCGCTCGCTAATGTTAATCCTATGGGGGAAATAATTTGCGATATCTCGTTCGCATTTCAATATTTTTAAATGATTTTTTTGCATTGCATAGCTGAGGTCAATCTTTATGCACGTTCCGTTGTTCTTTTTCGATTTTGTTAACCAAGTTTTTTTTTTAATTATTATTAAGATGCTTTCACTTTCGGAACCGGTTTCGAAAGTGAAAACACTCACAATAATAATAAAAAAAAACTAACAAAAGTCGAAAAAGTACAAAGGAACATGCATAAAGATTGACCTCAGCTATGCAATGCCAAAAAAAAAAAAAAAAAAAAATTGAAATGCGAACTAGATACCGTAAATTAATTCCCCCATAGGATTAACATTAGCGAGCGGGTGTTTTCGCCTGAGTGAAGTAGCCTCATAATTTATATAGTATTTTAAAGCGGTTCTCAAAAAAAAAAAAAAAAAAAAAAAAATTCCTCCCGTTCAACAACGCGAAACTTTACGACTGTTTTATAAAATCGTGAAGGGTGTGGCGGTATATTATATATATCACCTAATTTTAATCTCCAATTGACACAATGGCATCGGAATTTGGAAGTAAAATTTTGATTTTATAACGTACGTGAAAAAGAATCTTTTACTTAATTTCAAATAAATTTCTTTGCAAATCCTGGTGTCTTTCCATATTTTATCAACAGAAGCAGTTTGCCCCTGAAAAGGTTAAGGCTAATGTCACACGAACGATTATTTCGACACTCACGATTTCCGTAAGGCTCTTGATTATTGAACATTTTCTTTTCATTTTCCGATAAATGAATTATCTCTTGAGTTATAAAACAATTGTTTTCGCAGGAAGGCAATTTTGTTTCTTTCCTGCGCTTTCGCGTCCGGAAATTCGGTTCAAAACGCCAACTTTGACAGCATTTTCTGAAAAAATATTCTGTCTTACCGAAAATCGTCAAAAACAGTTCGATTACATAGTTTCTTAATAAGACCTGCTAATTTGATAAATATGCGAACAAAAATTAAGGCTGTTCTCATATCCAAAGGATACATTTTTGTTCGGAAATGCATGAAATTGGCAGGTATTCTGATTCAGAAACTATGCAATCGAAATACGTTTTAATTTTTTTTTTTTTTTTTTTTTTTTTTTAAGTGAAAACTTTTTTAGGCACGTTGGGCATTTTTTGAGATGGGAAAAAACCACTGAACTCGCGACACTGTTACTGTAACCGACACTGTTACCGACACCTCTGTATATTTGAAGTGAAAACTTCTTTTGGCGCGTTAGGCATTTTTTGAGATGGGAAAAAAACATTGAACTCGCGACACTGTTACCGACACCTCTGTATATTTGAAGTGAAAACTTCTTTTGGCGCGTTGGGCATTTTTTGAGATGGGAAAAAACCATTGAACTCGCGACACTATTACTGTAACCGACAACTCTGTATATAAGTATGTACATGTATTGTGTATAGTTCCGTATGAGGTAGGGCGGGGTATGAAATGTATGAGTAGCGTGAACCAGAAATTTTAAATAATAAACTAAGCGACATTTGAAATTCAGTTCCTAGCTGAACGAAATAAATCAATCTTTAGAGATGTATAGGGATCAGCCTAATTAGTCATTTAACGAAGGACATTGGACCCTCCGGCCCCCCTTTTACGGTGTTTTATCTAACTATACCTCGTTTCCATATCTCAACAACGGACAGTCCAATTTCAACGCGACTTATTTCAAACACTATAATTCACTGAGTAATGAATCTCCATAACATTAAAATAAATGTATGAGTAGTGTGAACCAGAATTTTTAAATAATAAATTAAGCGACATTTGAAATTCAGTTCCTAGCTGAACGAAATAAATCTATCTTTAAAAACGTATAGGTATCAGTCTAATTAGTCATTTAAGGAAGGGCACTGGACCCCACGCCTCCCCTCAGGCCCCCCTTTTACGGTGTTTTAACTAACTATGCCTCGTTTCCATATCTTAACAACGGACAGTTTAATTTCAACGCGACTGATTTCAAACATTATATTTTCACTGAGTAATGAATCTCCGTAACATTAAAATAAATGTATGAGTAGCGTGAACCAGAATTTTTAAATAATAAACTAAGCGACATTTGAAATCTAGTTCCTAGCTGAACGAAATTAATCAATCTTTAGAGATGTATAGGGATCAGCCTAATTAGTCATTTAACGAAGGACACTGGACCCCCTCCCCCCCCTCCGACTCCCCTTTTACGGTGTTTTAACTAACTATTCCTGGTTTCAATATCTCAACAACGGACAGTCCAATTTCAACGCGACTGATTTCAAACATTATATTTTCACTGAGTAATGAATCTTCGTAACATTAAAATAAATGTATGCGTAGCGTGAACCACGAATTTTTAAATAATAAACTAAGCAACATTTGAAATTCTGTTCATAGCTGAGCGAAATAAATTAATCTTTAAAGATGTATATAGGGATCAGCCTAATTAGTCATTTAACGAAGGGCACAGAACCCCATGCCTCCCCTCAGGCCCCCCTTTTACGGTGTTTTAACTAACTATGCCTCGTTTCCATATCTTAAGAACGGACAGTTTAATTTCAACGCGACTGATTTCAAACATTATATTTTCACTGAGTAATGAATCTCCGTAACATTAAAATAAATGTATGAGTAGCGTGAACCAGAATTTTTAAATAATAAACTAAGCGACATTTGAAATTCAATTCCTAGCTGAACGAAATAAATCAATCTTTACAGATGCATAGGGATCAGCCTAATTAGTCATTTAACGAAGGACACTGAACCTCCCCTCCCCTCCCCCCTCCGGCACTCCTTTTACGGTGTTTATCTAACTATTCCCCGTTTCCATATCTCAACAACGGACAGAATAGCGCATTAAATGAAAATTGTAATATAATTTTTGTAGTAGTAGTTTATAATAATGAATAAAAAAACATTTCATTTAAAAGTATATCCTGACGATTCAAAAAATACACACGTAATTGTTCAAGTTTTCACTTCTGTCGGCACTCCCGGAGTGCCAGATTTTTTTTTTTTTTTTTTTTTTAAATAAAGGCAGAAATACTGCCTAAGCCGCCGTTTTGAACCGAATTCCCGCTGCGAGCAAGGAGAAAAACGTGTTGTCGTGTGACACGAATCGCTTATAACCAGGGCTGCGGAGTCGGTGGGAAAAATGACCAACTCTGACTCCTAAAATTTTAAAGCAACCGACTCCGACTCCGGGACGTCTAAAGTACTAGTATTGAATGTTGATTGCTATTATTCAGATTGCTTTATTGCTGTCATTTGTTTTGAAATAGTAATAGTCGCTTTATTAAATTTGTCATTAAATAAAGGAAATATTACTATTTAAAAAAATGGAGCAATCAAGCAATCAGAATTAAAAAATCTCAACTGGCAACAGTGCAACCTGCTGTTACATTCCTGTTTGACCTCGAAGTATATGATGTGTATATTTTTGGATGAATTATGGGTATAAGCTGTGATAGGTAGTCAAGACAGGACTCATTTACTACAGCGGCAAACTTCCGACAGTATTTTAGTTTTAAAAGTTTCACCCTTTTTCACCAAAATATGGGTGAAAGGATGTTTAATTTTGGTTTTATACCTATTCCTGCAGACCTCAAAAATAGGAGGCGAAAATTTTACAATTTAAGCATCATTTGGGGTCTCCAGAACCCGAAAAATTACGGGGGAATGAAAAAAAAAATAAAAATGAAAATTTTACTATTTTAGCATTAATTCTGTTCTCACGGCTTCGTAAAAAGGGGGCAGAAATTTTATATTTTCAGCATTATTAATTGTACAATTTTGGGTCCTGAAGACCCGAAAAATCCAAATATTGAAATCTAAAGAAGTACTGTAAAATCACTTATTTTCGCGAGCCGTAATTTTCGCGAAAATGAAGATATCGGTGATTTCGCGAGCTGAAAATTTCGCGAATTTTATATGAACAGAACCGAAAGTTGAAAAATCCCGAAACTACCTAAATAGAACCCTTTACCCCTTTTACATAAGGCATTTTAAGAAACTTCCTTTTGTCCGAAAAGTTCGCCCCCCCCCCCCCCTCTCTCTCCATCGCTCTAAAAACAACACGCAGACACACGCACAAACAAACTGTTGTTCCATCCGAGATGTTCGTTAACTTCGATCAGACAAACGCAAAGTTTGTGCCTACATCTGAATACACATTAAAAGAAAGTGGTTCAGAACAAGTGTCCATAATCGGCATGGAAAAATAAAAGAGAGATGATTCTTTTGTTAGCCTGTTCCCTTTCTGGAAACCTACTTCCACCACAATTGTTATACGCTGGAAAAACAACAAATTGTCATCCAAAGTTTACATTTCCCGCGGACTGGGATGTGTGGCACACGGATTCGCATTGGAGCAATGCTGACAGAATGATTCGATACATCGAGAATATTCTTGTACCTTATTACGACGAGCAGAGAGAGCTTCTCGGGCTAGTTCCATCCACACCAAGATCCTCTTTTTCTGGCTGAACTAGAGAAGAGGAATATTATTCCAGTTTTTGTGCCCGCTTCCTGCACAGGAGAGTAGAGGTCTGCACGGGCCGAAATTTCCAGGCCCGGGCCCGGCCTGACTCGTACAAAAAAATTCGACCCGGCCCGGCCTGATACAAAAACTAAAAGTTCGACCCGAGCCCGGCCCGGCCCGATTTAAAAGTTTGGTCCGAGCCTAGCCCGGTATAAAAGCTAAAAGTTCGGCCCGAGCCCGTCCCGAAAAAAAGTTAAAATCTCGGCCCGAGGCCGCCCCGCCCCGGCCCGAGTGAATTTCTACAAAACATTGATTTTTACTTCGATTTGGTTAAAAATTTGCCTCGTAGGTGGAGATCTAACCAAAAATCTAGCCGTTTTTTTAGGTTTAGAATCATCATTTTTATAGAGGTGCCGCAACCTGGAATATTTATTTTTTTAATAAATCTCTATTTGTTGTATGTTTGTGTTTAAGTTATCATTATATTTATAATATTGTTAATCCATATTCCATTTATTGAAGTGTTAAAAATCAGAAAAATGCTATACAGTAAAATTTTCTAAGATGGAATTGCATAGTTAAGAAAAAAAAATGAGTTATAGACAATTTGCCTTCTTAGCAGGTGTAAATGTATTATATATTCTTTTCTTACGTATTAGTATATTAATTTTTCATGGATCAACACATTTTCCAGTTTAAGACAGGATTCCGTCATAAGCAGGTTCTTTTTCGCACGTTTTACTATATTTTAATTTAGCCATATTTTAATAAGTGTATAAATCTACTATTCTTTAAAAAGAAAAAAAAAGAATGTTTAATTGTGGAATAATGGTGATTTACAAATGTATGCATGTTTTGCAAAGATTTTTGTGCCAGGTCTTATTTTACTGACATTCGAACGGACCAGGCCACGCCGAGACAATGATTGTCATACGGGTCAAAATCAGGACTGAAAATTTCGGGGCGTGAAGACTAGGAAGAATGAAACCAGTCCCGGCTCTGTACGGAAAAAATAATTTAAGGCACGGCCCGGCCCGAGCCTTCAGAAAAAAGTATCCCGGGCCCGGCCCAGCCCGAAACGGATGGAGACCAGGCGCGGCCCGGCCCATGCAGATCTCTACAGGAGAGCTCCAGCCTTTGGACTTGACTGTAAACGGTGAGTTCAAGCGTTTGCTCAAGAAAGCATTTATGGAGTGGTGTTCTAATGAGCTTAAATTTCTTGAGGAAAAAGAATCTGTGGACCTGTGAATAAATATCACGACTAAAACCGATTCACGCTTCTTGGCTTGTGCGCAAAAATATAACATTGTTGAAGCCAAACATGAGATAATTTTGAATGGTTTCTAAGAAGCTGGTAGAAATATTGTAAGTGAATGAGCTGCATTCTATTAGTTGTATTATTATTTTTATTCAAGAAATAGTTATATAGTATATTCAAGAAATAGTTGTAAGTATTAAAGAAATTTCCGTACTTATTTCTTATTTAAGTAAGAGTAGTAATTAAATTTTGTATAAGTGAAAAATTTCTGATTTTTTATTATTATTTGAGGCGAAAAAAAAAAAGAAAAATTTCGCGAGGCTTCAATTTTCGCGATTACGACGGGCTCTCGAAAATAAGTGCTTTTACAGTAAATAAAATGGAAATCGTATTATTTCAGATCCCGTTGAATTGGAAAAGAAAATGCAAAATGTTGTAATTTTGGAGTTATTGTGTCTTTCAGACCCGAAAAATTCCGATGTAAGGGGAGGAAAATAAAGATAATTTTGTATTTCCTGCATTAACTTTATAATTTTGGCTTTATTTCGGGTCTGTAAAACCTGAATATCGAAAGGTGCCCTTTTTAACCATTAAAAGCATAAAATCTGAAAATTTCTGGGGGGCATTTCAATGCTCCGGGGGGATGTCCCCCCCTGAATTCAACACTGAATTGGCAGGTGCTCTTATTCCGAAACCGTGCTCTTTCAGAAAATGCTGTCAAAATTGGCATTTTGAACTGAATTTCTGGACGCGACGGCGCGGAAAAAGGAAAAAACTGCCGTCATGCGACAGCAATCTCTTAAATATAGTGTCCATTCCATAGCTTTTTATAATGTCTTATCCTTCGTTTTTCACATATGTTTTCATTTTTAAATATATATATATATATATATATATATATATATATATATATAGACAGGGTGTTTCACAAAGGACCCCTAACTTTAAAAATCAATAACTCGGAAACGACGATAGACAGAAACATGAAACCAGTGGTATGTTTATTAAAAATATCGTAAGAATCTTATACGTAAAACTCAAAATTTAGTTAAAAGTAGCACCGATAGATAGCGCTGCGAGCGTTAAGAATCCATCTAAACAGAGTTCAGAAGCATAGAAAGACTGGTCGTCGCTGGCCTCTATTAGAGTACAGTGAAAATAATACCGAAAGTGGTGTATACCGTGGAGGAACGTGTGTTTATTCTGTTGGAGTACCACCGATTAAATCAGAGTCCTACTGCCACAAGGAGATGTTTTCAAACGCGATTTCAAGTCGCAAAAGGCCCAGATGGAAAAACAATTCGTGAGCTTTTCAAAAAAATTCAACAGACAAGCAACGTGGCCGATGCGAATTATTTTCACTATACGAAAATAGCGGTCAGATTTCAATGGTAAAATCTTCGACGGCTAGTCTTTCTATGCCTCTGAACTCTCTTTAGAAGGATTCTTAACGCTCTCAGCGCCATCTATCGGTGTTATTTTTAACTAAATTTTGAGATTTACGTATAAAATTCTTACGATTTTTTTAATAAACATACCACTGGTTTCATGTCTCTATCTATAACCGTTTCCGGGTTATTGATTTTTAAAGTTAAGGGTCCTTTGTGAAACACCCTGTATATATATATATATATATATATATATATATATATAATGAAAAAACGGTTCGAACTCGCAAATAACTTCAATTGTCATGCTTTTACATAAAAAGAAAAGTTCGTAAATGTGTCATGAAGTTTCGCGTTGTTGAGCGGGGACAAATATATTTTTTAAAGAACCACCTTAAGGTTTCGCCAAGCGAGCGATTTTTCATCACGCTAGACTTCTTTTTCTAGATAAGGGGACTTTTTGGCGTAGTACTCATTCCTCCATTCGAGATCAGTCTGTGCATCAGCACGTGTTATTGTAGCACATGTGTATAAGTTTTAGCAGCGTTGTTTTGAATTATTCCGGCTGTATTGATTTTAAACTAACTTGCATCCGTATATTTTAAGATGCATCTTGCACTCGAACATTTAGATTATTACGCTTTGTATCGTCAAGTTACAAATACGGAAGAACTTTGCGTTTCGATTTTAGAAGAGCTGGAGTTGATTCCTAAAAAGAATAATGCACCTGCCTGTCCAGAATGTTCCGGTTGCACGGAAGCTGTTGATCAGGAGATTGCTTGGCTCTGGAAATGCTGTAAAGACACGTGTTCCGGATATGTGAACCCTTTACAGAATACAATTTTCGAAGACATTCAACTGCCTCTTAGAGCTGTAGTGTGGATAATTCTGTATGGCTTTGTTAGGAAACAGGCTATACACACAGCATACCTTGATTGTGTCAGATCACCAATGTTTAGTATGATGGATCCAAGTCCACCAGGTTTTAATTTTGAACATGTTAAACATATTTATGGCAAATGTAAAAAAGTGTGCGAGATTATAATGTCTCAGATACATGAACGTATGATTGGCCCGTACATTTCTACTTTGTATCTTATGTACCTGAAGAGGACTCTAAATGCTCAAAAACTTAACTTCGGCGAGAAAGCATATACATTTTTGATGGATGTCAAGACTGTATATCCCGGGTATGGTAAAGCTGGACTGAATTATAAGCATCTGTCATCATCTTTGGCAATTGCTGGTAATGTTTGAAATTAATGTTTGCTGGTAATGTTTGGATAAAGTTGAAATGTGTAAGCTTTATTAGAAAATAAATAAAAACTTTTAATGTTAATTTTGACAGTTCCTTTTCTTACTCATTCGAATTCGATTTGTCTGCTCTTTCAGCCGCAAAAAAAAAAAAAAAAAAAAAAAAAACTAAGTTACCGTATTTACACGCGTTATAATGCTCACTCTCATCAATATGTTGGAAAATGTTTCATAATGTTACATTTACATGGCGCATGATTTTCCTTTCTTGTTGATTCTTTATTATAATTGATGTTACAGCTATTGTTTTTCCTCGTATGAAATTTATACTTTAACCATTTGTATTGTCATACTTAAGAGGCTACTTCACTCAGGCGAAAACACTCGCTCGCTAATGTTAATCCTACGGGGGAATTAATTTGCGATATCTCGTTCGTATTTCAATATTTTTAAAGGATTTTTTTGCATTGGATAGCTGAGGTCAATCTTTATGCACACTCCTTTGTACTTTTTCGATTTTGTTTACAAGTTTTTTTTTTATTAAGATACTTTCACTTTCGAAACCGGTTTCGAAAGTGAAAGCACCCACAATAAAAAATAAAAAAAACTAACAAAAGTTGAAAAAGTACAAAGGAACGTGCACAGAGATTGACCTCAACTATGCAATGCACCCGCCCTCCCCCCGCCCCCCCCCCCAAAAAAAAAAAAATCAAAAAATATTGAAATGCGAACGAGATACCGTAAATTAATTCCCCCATAGGATTAACATTAGCGAGCGGGTGTTTTCGCCTGAGTGAAGTAGCCTCTTAATTTATATAGTAGTTTAAAGCGGTTCTCAAAAAGAAAAAAAAAATTCCTCCCGTTGAACAACGCGAAACTTTTACGACTGTATTATAAAATCTTGAAGGGTGTGGTGGTATATTACATACACTATATTGCCAAAGGTGATTTTTAACAGGAAAAAAGGTAATGTTAGAATATATACGCGGAGAATATATCACTTGATTTGAAATCTCCAAATGACACAATGCATCGGAATTTTGAAGTAAAATTTTGATTTTATAACGTACCTGAAAAAGAATCTTTTACTTATTTTCAAATACATTTCTTTGTAAATCCTGGTGTCTTTCCATATTTTATCAACAGAAGCAGTTAGCACCTGAAAAGGTTAAGGCTAATATCACACGAACGATTATTTCGACGCTCACGATTTCCGTAAGGCTCTTCATTATTGAACATTTCTTTTCATTTTCCGATAAATGAATTATATCTTGAGTTATAAGCAATTGTTTTCTCAGGACGGCAATTTTGTTCCTTTTCTGCGCTTTCACGTCCGGAAATTCGGTTCAAAACGCCAACTTTGACAGCATTTTCTGAAAAAATTATTTGTCTGTACCGAAAATCGTCAAAAACAGTTCGATTACATAGTTTAATAAGACCTGCTAATTTGATAAATATGCGAACAAAAATTAAGGCTGTTCTCAAATCCAAAGGATTCATTTTAGTTCGGAAATGCATAAAATTGGCAGGTATTCCGATTCAGAAACTATGCAATCGAAATACGTTTTCAATTTTTTTTTTTTTATAAAGGCAGGAATACTGCCTAAGTCGCCGTTTTGAACCGAATTCCTGCTGCGAGCAAGGAGAAAAACGTGTTGTCGTGTGACACGAATTGCTTATAACTGGATAAGTTAATTTGTTTATAAAATAACGGAAAACCCCTTTCGATTTCAAATCGCTTGAATAGTCAGGCCTGTCAATTTTATGCCTTTGCGTTTAAAAATTAGTCTGAAATTGTGCAAGAAAGTTTAGCGTTATTGAGCAGGTCGTTTGAGAACCACGTTAAAAAATGTGTCTGAAAGTTATCAGTTTAGAATGGAGAACAGCCTTGATGTTTGGAATATTTTAACTGGCTTTAGGGCTGTTCTCTTAAGAGCCTACGCTAGTCACGAAGTAACAGTCAAACTAATGTTAAGTCTATGGGAAGGTTCTTGCGCGATTTCTCGCTCTCATTTTAGGATTTTTAAATGATTTTTTTTTTTTTTTTTTTTTTTTTTTTTTTTTTTTTTTTTGCATGGGATAGTTGAGGTCGATCTCTAACTTTTTTTTTTTTAATTTTGGTTACAGTTTTTTTTTTTATAAGTGGACATTTTCAATTTTGGAACCGGTTCTGAAAGTGAAAGTACCCTTATATAAAAAAAACTGGAACCAAAATCGAAAAAGTAAAAACTAACAACGTTAGAGATCGACATCAGCTATCCTATGCAAAAAAAATAATTTAAAAATATTAAAATGCGAGCGAGAAATCGCGCAAGAACCTTCCCATAGACTTAACATTAGCTTGCGCGTTTTTTCGCATGGCTGATGTAGGCTCTTAATATCATTTTTCCCTGCTCAAAAATGCGAAACTTTCAGATACATTTTTCAACGTAAAATCATGAATTGGCAGGCATGATTACTGAAGTGATTTGGAATCCAATAGTGTTTTTCATTTTTTAAGGAATGTATTACATTTTGAATTAAAAGCGATTGCTGTTTCGAGAAGAACTTCTTGAGCTGTAATATTCGAAAATTCTAACTGAAACACCAAATTTGACAACATTTGCAGAAAGATGCTTTCATCTTATCGAAAAATGCTATTCGATTCCAATGTTTATAAATAAGAACACCTCACTTTCAGTGGCGTAACATATTCAGCGCCCTGGGAGAAATTAAAGTTTTTGCGCCCTCGAAAAAGTTCTGCGCAATTTTGTTTTGAAGTTTAAAAATTATACACTATTCTTAATTCGACTTAAAACTTTACTTTTATTTGAAAGTTAAGGTATCTTAACAAAGTATTAAATACAAATAATTATAAATAAATAATGAAATGAATTATAATTCTTTAAGTATAGTAGGGGTGCACAGCCTTTATAAGAGGAAGGCCAGTCACAAAAGTGGCTGGATTGTCGAGGGCCAACGTCCATAGCGTAGACAAAATTTTGTTTTGGAGGAAGACGTGCGGGGGGGGGGGGGGGGGGGTATCAGTGGTCTATAAATTTATAAAAATTTGATTTTCATGCGCTTGATCGACGAAATTGGTGATTTTAATGTGCTTGATCGATGAAATTCGCGATCTTTACGTGCTCGATCGACGAAATTCGCGATCTTTACGTGCTCGATAGATGAAACTTGCGATTTTTAGGCGCCCGATCGACGAAATTCATGATTTTTACGCTTCCGTTCAACGAAATTCATGTTTTTCTACAACTTATGAACATAATTTGCAATTTACTCCGCGACTTATTGGTAAAAATTCGGAGTTTCCAATTCTGGAATTTCTGGAATTGTTGGCATCTAGGGTCTCCGAAGGCTACTATAGTTAACCTATCGCGAGCCACATGTTGTGCATCCTTAAAGTATGGAGACTAATATTTACTGAGAATTGGTTGGGATTTTCATTTTAAATGCGCCAATGAGCCAGTACAATCTTCGTCCTGTTTTTCTTTTCAAGGATTTCGAATTATTGTAAAATACTAATAAAAAAACACACTATTGTCCAGATTTTTTTTTCTTTTGTATGTAGATGAAACACGTTTTTCTGTTTTTAGTGCCAGGAAATACTAAAAATCAATAAAATTCAAACTATCATAAATCGGGAAGCTTTGGTCGTAAGAAAAAGATTTTTTTATTATTTTACCTGTTAATATACGGAGAAGATTTTTCTAAATATAATGTATAAAACCCAGGGACCAAATAAAACTGTAAACCTCAAAAAATTAAAAAAAATAGCTATTTTGACATAAATTGCTTTTAAGAGGTTGAAGAACAACTTTGAAACTTTTTTACTACCGGAACTATATTTCTAAAGCTAATGACTTAGGAAATTAGCCAATGGACAATGATAAAAATTGACACCAGGGTTCTCACTGGCTTTTGATTAATGTTAGTAATAGATTCGTCGTGAAACACTAAGAATATCAAAACACAAATAATGAGTTACACAGAAAAGGTTTACTCGTACAATAATATCATTGAGAGTGTAACCGAAAGAAAAAAAATCTCTTGCAATTTGGCGATTTCAATCTTTAGTTTTCTCGCCAAATGAAACATTTTGGCTCAATGGCGATCGGTAGCGAGAACCCTGGTTGACACCCTTATTGATACTCAAAGATTGCAATTTTTACTTTCCATATGCATACAATGAAAAGAAGGAAATAGCAAAGTACTGTAATCACAATAAAACATAAATGAAAATAATGGTATATTTTTACATTTTCAAATACCCCGAATCCGTTCTCACAATTTTTACAGTGATTCAATATGCATGTATGCGTGTAAGTAAAGAACGGCCTCACGTATTCAGGTCCTCAGAGCAGGTTTTGGTGTTTTTCGATAATGTCTGCATGTATGTATGTGTACTCAAACTATGCTTCGATTGAGCTTTCAATTGATCAATAGAATAATAGTCGACAGTGTTTCTACTGTCACAAGAATTTTATTGTTTTTCGAAAAGGCCGGCCGACGGGTTTGGAATCTAAACTATTTTCCATTCTGTGACGATAAGTGATAAACATTTTCTCTTATATCTCAATTAATTTCTTTTATTGTTCAGGTTCATCAAGCAGGGCGGTCGCTCTGCCAAGCCAAGCTATAAAAAAAAGCTCCCAACAAACAACGCCAAGAACTGGACTTTAGACCGCTACTGCTTACTTACAGCAATCAACTTCGCAATGTTAAATCGACCAAACATGCCAGATTAAAATATCAGATATCAAATGAACCAAGCGTCATAGAAAAAAAAAACGAAAACTAAAAGAATCTAATGAAGAAATTCTCCAATTTGAGTCCAAACTCATCTTCATAAGTCATCTTCATAAGTCATCTTCATAAACAGAGATATAGATTTTTTTAAAAAGTCAGTAGATAATAAACACCGGTTCTTGGCCAGCGGTGGGGACCTCTGTGACTGTGAAGGTCACCGGAAGTGGCAGGTGTTGATAACAAACATGTTTAGACAGGAAATGATCTCGGAAGTATGATCGGAAACGTGAAAGGAAGTTTAACCGGAAATATGACAGGAAGTGAATGCGATAAGGGAGAGAGGGGGAGGGCTTATTTTTGTGGGGGGCTTAATTTTTTTTTTTGGTTTTGATCCTTCTAGTCGAGTGGAGTTGAGTTGTAGGAATCCTGCTATAAGAATGAATTTAGTTTGAAAGTAATATTAGCAGAATGTTCGAAAAAAAAAATTTTTTTTCTTCACCTGAAATAAAATTTTTTTTTGCCAACTAACCCCTAATATAAAAATGGAAATCTTTCTGACTTTGTTTTACTTTATAAAAGTTTAACGTGAAATTTATTTTAAGACTGGAAACGCGACAGGAAATAAGATCGGAAACGGGTTTAGACATGCTTCTTCCAAAAAGAGTTTTCAGGAAGCAGTAAACATGTTTTGGGAACATGTTTGGGAGCTTGTTGGAACAGGAAGGTAGTTTAAAAGACCGGAAGTGATTAAGGTGTAAGAGATAAGGAAAGTAGGAATATACACGTAGATTTTGTTCTTTGTAGAGGGTGAAATTTTATTTTATTTTTTATTTAAAGTGTTTTCATTTTTTTAATTTAATTTATTGAAAGCGTTTCAAATTATTTTTTATATTATTTTTTTATAGTGTTTTACGTATTATTTTAATTTTTAGTGACATTAGAACCTGCAATGTTCTGTATCACACATGTCTTATCTTAGGTTACCAAGGATGTGTATGTTGTTATCTCTTCAAATGCAAACCATAGCAAGGAATTTCAGACCTGCGTTTAATTATCTTTATCATAGTTTTAATGAACTGCAGGAAATTGTCTTTAGCTATTGAGTAATTCGCGAGTTTTGGTTTAATATGAATGCTATTACATCTGTTTGTTTAATTTACAAGCACATTTCTCTTACAACATTCTGTCAACAGATCATTTCCATATTCGAAATAATAATTTAGAAGGAAAATTTTTATATGAAAATAGTATGAAATGTCATTTATAGAGATTGACAAAAATAGCATTGCTTGATTCTTTCTTGTATTAACCTTATAATAATTTATTTTAGAAATATAGGTTTATAGTTTTGTTACGAAAAATAACGTGGTTATACATTTTAAAAACGAAAGCAAAGTGATTTTTACCAATGTAACTATAAGCTATACACCCACGCATTTGTGTTATTGAATTAAATTACAATGCTTAATATTGTATTCACCGTACTATTTTCCTGCAAAAGCCGTTTCACAAACTTGTGTACTGAAATTAATGTGGCATTTTTAGGGAAAAAATTAATTCAAGTCTTTGAAACTAATCTTTTATAGGAATAAAAGATTTGTCATACTTTCTGTTACATTATATCTTCCGTTTTTTAAGTTTACAAATTTCAGGAGTAACTTAAATATTCGTTTTTATGCTAATTAAAAAATATATTTTTTAATTATATGTTTTTTTAATTGTAATATAGCTTTTTTTTCTTAAAAGGGTACTGTAGAATAACTTATGTCACAAATACTACATCTCTCTTTAGTTAAATATGTTTCACTTAAGACATGACAAAGTGTCTTAGAAACATTTCATTTTGGAGTTAAGTGATTAAACAAGAAAAATATTATTTATAAAAATTACTAGACGTTTGGGTTTAAACTTCTCTCGCGCTCGTCGACCTACCCGTTCGGAGTTTTCTTCGAACCTTGTCAATACGAGTTAGGATTCTTTAGAAAGACCTATAGCCCAAGCGTAGATAATCGGTTGTAGCAAATAACCAACCAACCACAACACATAAGACATTTTAGATAATTACATAAAGCATTTTAGGATCATTACATAAGACATTTTAGATCATTCCATTTAGTCAAGAAATGATTTGACATGCAAAATTTGATTTATAAAAACATACAATATAATATAAACAATACCATACGATATAAACGAACAACAATACATACAATTTGAACGATTTTTTCCCTTTCATATGAACAATTTTTAGTGACTATTTAACTTATTAAAGAGAGCGAGTATTTTGTTTTGGTTTATACGATTAAAATAAATTTTTATTATATTTGATTTTACACAACCAACATGTTTAAAAAAGAGAATGGAATCTAGTTTTATAAATTAATATATTTCAATTTTACAAATACTTCACACCCCCTCTTTTTTCCCCCTCTTTTGGTAGACTTTATACACATAAGACATAAAAGGCGTTTTAGAATACATAATTTAGAAATTAAGTGATTTGATAAGTAAAATATTATTTATAAAAGCAATAGATACGAGAGTAATAAAGATTTTTACTTACAAATGTATGAACTTCTGATAGGTAAAACTTTCTCAATCATTGTGCAAGAATTAAGCGGTGATTGAACTTATAACATTCTAGGATGAAATAATCACGTGGCGTATTTTTAAACTAATAGAATGTCAGTATTTTTAAACCAATAAAAAGTTAGTATTTTTTACACGAGCGTCCTCTATCATTATATAAATTTCACTGAAACGTGTTCATAACATTATACTGTACCCTGAAATCGTTGTAATAGCTTGTGTTTTTCGTTTAAGTTAGTTTTCATTTAAGTTATTATGGAAGGAGTTATGAATTCTTATGTTGGTGATGTAACCAACTTGGAGTGTCAACACTCATCACCAAAGTTAAATAATCAAGAGATGGATTCTACACTTTTATCCAAAGGAGGACTCGTTTCGCATTATGAAGTGAAACCCACCTCATCAGGACTAAAGAAACAGAAGTTACCCCATATGTGTAAGATGTGTAACAAAGCATTTCTTCGAAAAGTTAACTTAGTGTTTCATATGAAAAGTCATCTAAAGGAAAAATCTTTTTGCTGTGATGTGTGCTGAAGTTTTTTCACAAAAGAGTGATTTACGTAATCATCAAAAGATTAACAAATCGCCCAAACAATACAAGTGTAGTGATTGCAACGAGATATTTTCAAAAATGGCTGACTTATTGAAACATAAGAAGACTCACAAGTCAGGAAAACAACATTCATATACAAAGTGTAGCGAAATGTTTGATTGTGATTCAGATTTAGTACAACATTGTGATACTTATCATAAAGTTGTGAAATCACCCTATTCAAAAGATTTGTTATATGAAAAAGTGAAGCATTTTAAAAGACAAAATGATGTGCGAAATATTTTTACTAAAACTATTATTGTGTCCAATGAGATGAATCAAAAAGACTTTCGTTCATTTTTTAACAGTGTTCGATCGGATGTTTTAAACGAATTAAATTATCAATTGCAAATGAAAAAGTCAATAAAATGGTATGCAGCCGTTAAAGTGGATGTATATCGTGAATTACAGGATGGTGACTTAGAGAGAGCAACCCCCTTTTTCTTTTCCAAAAGTGAACTGGAATTAACAGAACAAAACATACATGTGCATGTTGAGAATGCCTTTCTAAAGTTGTACAACGGCTTTGAAGATTTCACAGAACGTGTGTTTAATTGGACATTACAAAAAATTTTGAAATTAGAATTGATTACAGCTCAATATGACAGGCTTATTTGATTTGTATTATTTTAAATGATTAATAAATAGTTTTAATATAAAAAAGTATAGTTTTTTTTTTTTTTTTTTTTTTTTTTTAAGTTTATGTAAATTACTTTGAACAGTTTGACAATTCAACATAAACGACTGTTTAATATTTTGAATGTCTTAGACAAAATGGGAATGAATTTGTTGAAATTATGTAAAACCTGATTAAATGAATGTGATGTATTTATTATATTGTTATGAATTTGTATATATCTGTAAATATTCCATTTGTTTAAATTTATTTTATTTTATTATTGTGAAAATTGCAGTATTATTAATGTATTTCCTATTGAGCATCATGTAACTCAATGCTAAAGGCCTCAGGTGGTTTACAAGGAAAACAACCTTACAGCATCGGTTTTTATAATGGAGTCTATGGAAAAATCGCCAAGGAATGGGTTTATCGCCAAGTTGGCGATAGTTTTGGCGACTTATTTTTGTCGCCAAATTTGGCGATATATCGCCAAATGTCGCCAAGTTGGCGACGGATTTGGCGACTTTTTGTGCAACCACCCCCCCTTATACCTGTACATTGGGATCCTTTCTCGCATAGATTCTCTATCGAAAGTTAAAGCACTTTCTGGTAATTTCTAGCATCTGAAGGCCCTGGAATAATCTGGAAAGATCTCTGAAGTCTATATAAGGGACCTCCATCAGTTCAATTCAGTTAGTTGTCTGTCAACTGCGATTGAATTCATACGAGAGGCTTTGCATTGAGAACTGTGTTTCTCGGATCGATTTTGTCGTTGATACGTCGTATTGAACGCATTGTTTCTGTGTGAAATTTTGCTGTGCTTTTATTGGATTTGAAGATTACTGAATATCTTGTAATTTTCAGAAGATATTTGTGATCGTATTGCACTGTTTATAGTGAATAAAGCCTTCTTATTGTTCTTATATACTGGCATCAGTCCTTTCGAACACCGAGCTCACAACATTTGGTGTCAGGAGTGGGGTTGAATGCCGATCACCAGATCCCTGGAGTGATGAGAAGATTCGAGAAGATCAAATGGCAGACTCTGAGATCAAACCAATCTTGGAGTTATTAGAATCTTCTAGCACGAAGCCCAGTTGGAAAGACATCTCGACTTACAGTCCTACGACGAAGCAATATTGGGCTCTTTGGAACTCTCTCCACGTCAGGAATGGTGTCCTGTTCCGAAAATTCGAATCGGAAGATGGGAAGACATCTCGGTGGCAGATGGTACTTCCTCGATGACGAATACCAGAGGTCCTCGAAGAATTACATGGCAGTCCCACCGGAGGCCATTTTGGAGTCATGAAAACATTACACAGAGTCCGAGAGCGCTTCTTCTGGGGAAAAGCGAGAGCTGACGTCGAACGATGGTGCAAATCTTGCGATGCATGTGCAGCTCGAAAAGGACCAAAGAAACGTAGCCGAGGAAGACTACATCTCTACAATGTAGGAGCACCTTTCGAACGCATCGCCCTTGACATCCTAGGCCCTCTGCCAAGAAGTGCTGATGGCAACAAATACCTTCTTGTTGTCATGGACTACTTCACGAAATGGCCTGAAGTTTATGCCATCCCTGATCAAGAAGCTTCTACGGGTGCGGATGCCTTGGTACACCAGTGGATATCAAGGTATGGAGTCCCCCTTCAAATGCATTCTGACCAGGGGAGAAATTTCATCTCTGCTGTGATTGAGGGTCTCTGTCAACTTCTCGGAATGGACAAAACTAGGACGACGCCTTTACATCCACAATCGGATGGCATGGTTGAGAGATTTAATCGTACCATCCTCAACAAACTCTCACTGCTAGTCTCAAGAAACCAACAAGACTGGGACCAAAAACTTCCCTTGTTTCTTCTCGCCTATCGCAGCGCCGTCCATGAAACAACCGGCTATTCCCCGTCTCAAATGCTTTTCGGTCGTGATCTTCGTCTACCTTGTGATCTGATTTTTGGTCGCCCTCCAGATGCGCCTTCATCGCCAGAGGGATACGTGCAGAATCTCCAGGCACGATTTGAAGACGTCCACAACTTGGCTCGAGAGCGGATCAATATACAGACGGAGAAGATGAAGACCAGGTACGACACGAAAGCCACGGGACATCAATTCAAAGAAGGTGACAAGGTTTGGTTTTATAATCCGACTCGACGTAAAGGACTTTCTCCCAAACTGCACTCGCACTGGGACGGTCCTTATACAGTCCTAAACAGACTGAACGATGTCGTAATTCGGATCCGAAAGTCACCAAGTTCGAAGCCTAGAGTCGTTCATTACGACAGGCTAGCTCCATACTATGGCCATAGTACATAGTTCATATGGTATAGTGCATTGATTGTAAATAGTGTAATGTAAATAATGTAAATTAGCATGACCATGGTCTTGTATATAAGTTAATGTAATTATTTATTTTGCTTAGCATTATCATTATTATTATTATTTAAATAATTGTATGTAATAATGTCTATGCTTTAATTTCATTTTTTTTTTAATAAGTGTATTTTTGTATAATTCAGCATTATGCATGTGTGTAATTGTTATTTTTCATGTAAACTTTAAGTGTTTTGAATAGTATAGCATTTGTTGGCAACGGGTTTGCTTTCCGATCAAAGGTTGAACTGCCCGGGACGTGCAGTCCTTGAGAGGGGGGCATTGTTATGAATTTGTATATATCTGTAAATATTCCATTTGTTTAAATTTATTTTATTTTATTATTGTGAAAATTGCAGTATTACTAATGTATTTCCTATTGAGCATCATGTAACTCAATGCTAAAGGCCTCAGGTGGTTTGCAAGGAAAACAACCTTACAGCATCGGTTTTTATAATGGAGTCTATGGAAAAATCGCCAAGGAATGGGTTTATCGCCAAGTTGGCGATAGTTTTGGCGACTTATTTTTGTCGCCAAATTTGGCGATATATCGCCAAATGTCGCCAACTTGGCGACGGATTTGGCGACTTTTTGTGCAACCACCCCCCCTTATACCTGTACATTGGGATCCTTTCTCGCATAGATTCTCTATCGAAAGTTAAAGCACTTTCTGGTAATTTCTAGCATCTGAAGGCCCTGGAATAATCTGGAAAGATCTCTGAAGTCTATATAAGGGACCTCCATCAGTTCAATTCAGTTAGTTGTCTGTCAACTGCGATTGAATTCATACGAGAGGCTTTGCATTGAGAACTGTGTTTCTCGGATCGATTTTGTCGTTGATACGTCGTATTGAACGCATTGTTTCTGTGTGAAATTTTGCTGTGCTTTTATTGGATTTGAAGATTACTGAATATCTTGTAATTTTCAGAAGATATTTGTGATCGTATTGCACTGTTTATAGTGAATAAAGCCTTCTTATTGTTCTTATATACTGGCATCAGTCCTTTCGAACCCCGAGCTCACAACAATATGTTACTTAAACTACAAGAGAATTGGTTTGAAGTGTGTAATTTTAAATTTGTGTTACTTTTAATCACTAATAAGACATGACGTTATGAATCATCGATGGGTTTTCCTTTGAATAGGTATTAATCTTACTTATTGATACGAAAGTTGAAATTTTCTCTTCGTTTAAACAATGACATTGCATGTTTTGATAATTTTCCCCAACAGTCAAGATCAATGTTTTTAACCTAGTTAAGAAAATGTTTAACTTAAACCGTCACTGTGTTTATCCTAGATAAGTAAATGTTTATATTTAGCCTACATATAAATTAAATGATTAACTGTAACCATGACTGTTTTTTAATCTAGATAAGTAAACGTTTTTACGAAACACATTCAGTGTTCTGCTGACTTTTATCGAGATTACACCAGTTAGTGAATGCAGATTAAATTGTATAAAAATATTTTATGAAATGAATATGCGATCCCACGAAGAAGTGTTTCCATCTTCAAAGCGTCCACGCTTAGAAAAAGCTATGGAAAATTCAAATACCTGTGAGAAGGAGTTAAAAGACCCAAGATTAAAACTTTCTAAAATGGACAATGACTGTGTAACTATATCACGTGATATATCCTCTACTGAGACTTACCAGATGTGAAACTTGAAATCGCTATGAATATTTCTACCGGTGGTTATGATGCAAATTCTTTCGAGAATCCACACCAAGAGTAAATTTTTGCCCAGGACTATTTAAATACATTTTTCAAAGACATGAATTTTGAAAATTTAGACTGTTCTACCCCCTTAACCTCGCTAAAGGATGAACCCTTTTAAGAACCTACGAATAATATCTTACAGACTACTGTTAAACATGAGGTGAACGAGCTACAAGCAAACAGCCTTTCGCAAGCAAGTGGTGAAATACAAAGCATCACTACAGCTACATTTGCCACTAAAAGTGACAAATTGTACAATTCACATGTGTTTCACAAAGAACTAAGTGACTGTTTCTACTTAACTTTGAAGTTAAAAAATAAACAATATTCTATACATATACGAGAATTTAAACGCAATGTATCTACTAATGAAGAAATCCCGACCAAAAACGGTGTTAATATGGATATTCATAGCTGGTATGAGTTTCAATATAAAATCCTTGCATTTAATTTAAGATACAAAAGTGCATCCTTTGTTTCTAATAACACGATTTTAGTGTTAAATCAAGATTCTATGATGCGAATTAAAAATTTGAAGAATTTTTCTCATGTTGACTTAAACGAACAACAAATGGAAAAATTAAAAGAAAGTACCTCACACTTAAATACTGCACTTTTACAACATATGTACACAAAACTATTACCCTTTCTCATTAAACAGAAATGTGTGGTGAGTAACAGATCCACAGAAAAAGAACCTGTGTTATGGTCTAAACTTAATACGTGTATCGAGAATAATATGGTAACAATACTTAACCAGTTGTATGAATGTACTGGATGTATTTTTCGACATGCAAGTCAAAGCCTTCACTCATGCTTCGCATTTAATAATAAGGAAAAATTTAATCAACTAGGTGAAGCTTTGTTAATGCTCATCGATTTCGATTATGTAATTTCAACGTTTTTGAATGGAGTTTATAGTGTTACTGAACACTTTTTACATAAGCTTCATGAACAAACTGTTTATAATGAATTGTTTAAGACAAAATAAATGATTTGTTTTGTTAAAGATCTGTGTGTGTTTATTTCTACAAAGTGTCTCTGTGTGAATTTATTAGTTTTTTATCTAATCGAACTTTTAAGTGAAGAGATGTAATTTAACTTTTTTGTATATTCCAATTCAAAAACTTCAACAATTGCAAAAAAGATTAAACTATTGAATAAAAAGATTCACGTTAGAAAAAAATTTTGAAAAAATTATTAGTTAAGAAAAATAAAATAAAATAAAATAAAATAAAGTTAACAAAACAGCTAAAAAACATTAAAGTTAACAAAAAGTTTATAAATGTTAAAAGTTAACAAAAAAAGTTATGTTGAAAAGTTAAGAAAACAATGAAAAGTAAACAAAAATATAGTTTTTAAATTAAAATTTTTTTAAATTCTTCAAGTTAATCAAAATTAACTTTTTATTTTTAACTATTGAGAGACTATGATCTAACTGTTTATCCTCGCAACCAACTGGTGCATATCAACTATATACTCTGTATCTGCATATGCGCAGAAAAACATAGACATTTACACTAACTTAAGTTCGACTTTAAATTCTTTGCCAACTTTTAAGTTTAATTACTATACACAACTCGATTACCTTTCCCACAAAACACCTTTCAGAAACAAAACAGAAATTAACACTTACCGAAAAACACGTCAACTTCTTGTGCTTGCTTTCACTCAACTAACGTTTCTCCCTTATCTTTGCTAGGGGGCACTGCAATCGCCACTAGAGGCGTTAGCAGTCTTCCGGTGTGTGATAAGAATAAACTTTAAATCCAACTTACACTCGCTCAGTCATTCTTGCTTCTCTCTACCTTGCTAACAACCGTTTGCTGCTGGATCATTGTTTGGTTGTTTAAACTTGTTGAATGACGTCATCATGTGTTTGTCTAAACTTGTCCAGTCTTGTTTTTATGCAGTAAGTCTATTTAGATGAGTCATCACTCGCTTATCTTGGTTGACTTGTCCAAACTTGTTTTTGTGTGGCACGTCTATTTGGGTGAGTCATCGTTCGCTTATCTTGCTTTACTTGTTTGAACTTGTCTAGTATCCACCACCACCTCATGTCTTTTGTCATAGCTTGAATATACTTTACACCAATCACTTAAATATAAAAGTCTTGTCACAACTTACTTAAACTTTGATAAAAATATTAATTATTTATAAATTTCATCAAATTCTTATTTTTCTGATACATATACTATGTAATTTTCGTTCAAAAATATGGTAAAGCCCGATTTTAAATCGAAGTCTAAGGTAAATTCCCCAAATCTGTTGACAGAGTGTTGTGAGAGAAATGTGTTTGTAAACTAAAATTAAAACAGCTAAGCCCTGTAAGATTATTCATATTAAATATCAAAACTCGCGAATTTTTTAATAGTGAAAGACAATTTCCTGCAGTTCATTGAAACTACGATAAAAATAATTAAACGCAGGTCTGAAATTCCTTGCTATGGTTTGCATTTGAAGAGATAACAACACACACACATCCTTAGTAGCTTACTAGATAAGACATGTGTGATACCGAACATTGCAGGTTCTAATGTCACTAAAAATTAAAATAATACGAAAAACACTATAAAAGAAGAATATAAAAAATACTTTGAAACGCTTTAAACAAATTAAATAAAGTTAAAAAAATAAATGAAAACACTTTAAATAAGAAATAAATTAAAATTTCACCCTCTACAATGAACAAAATCTACATGTCTGATTCCGTACCTTCCTTATCACACACACACCTTAATAACGTCCGGTCTTACAAATCACCTGTCCTGTTCCAACACTCTCCCATACATCCTGCTTCTTGAAAACCCTTTTTGGAAAAAACATGTCTAATCTGGTTTCCGGTCTTACTTCCTGTCGCGTTTCCGGTCTTAAAATAAATTTCACGTTAACTTTTATAAAGTAAAACAAAGTCAGAAAGATTTCCATTTTTATATCAGGTGTTAGTTAGCAAATAGAATTTTTATTTCAGGTGAAGAAAAAAAAATCGAACATTCTGCTAATATTACTTTCAAACTAAATTCATTCTTATAGCAGGATTCCTACAACTCAATTCCACTCGACTAGAAGGATCAAAACCAACAAAAAAATTAAGCCCCCTCCAAAAATAAGACCTCCCCCTCATCGGATTCACTTTCTGTCGCATTTCCGGTTAAACTTCCTTTCACGTTTCCGATCATACTTCCGGAATCACTTCCTGTCTAAACATGTCTGTTATCCCAACCTGCCACTTCCGGTGACCTTCACAGAGCACAGAGGTCAACTGCGCTGATGCAGAACTCTTATTTATTATCTACTGTTATGATTAATAAACCTTTTTTAAACTTTTTTAAAGTAGGAGAAAAAAAAATCTTAATGTTGCTAGTAATATTAAAAAACGTGTAAATATTATTCATTTGATTTTAAAGAAAAGTTTTTTTTTTAAAAAATAAGTTTTTATTTGTGTAAACTCAGTCAAGCTGTATGTAAGACAGATTTCCGTCTTATACAGAATCCGCCATACGCAGAGTGTACTGTATTAAAAAAATAACTAGTGTAATAAAAAAAATATCAGGTATAATCGAAGGGGCACAAAAAGTCTTTCAAAGGGCGCCGCGTTGAACAGTCCTGTTCTAACGTTTATACAAAATAGCTGACCGCCGCGCTGTTATGATTATCACATTTATAGACAATGTTGAAACAGTCCCGTTTTCATATTAAAATGTAATTTTTAACAAAAATGAATGTTTCTTTGACGAAAATATCCTTCATAAATATTTTTGTGCATTAAGCGCAAAAAATCTATATAATAAACATTTACATAACGGAAACTACAATAACAGCATTTGAATTTATATACGAATATTGTGCTGTCCTCTAAAAAAAAAAAAAAAAAAAAAAAAAAAAACCCACACTGAAATGTTTCCTAAAAAAAAAACCCACCCTAGTATTACACCAATTATTTTACTAAAGTTTTTTTTTTTTGTTTTCTTCTGTCTCTATGCACCATTAGAATAACAAAAATAGTTAAAAATACCTAAGGAGTGCTTATTTAGTTTTAAAATAATTTAAATTAACAATTGTAGAATTCTGGCAAAACACGAGCTTCATTTTCACAGATTTTCTTTTTATAATAGAATTTTAGAATGATCTACTTAAATTTATATATTTTTCATGTTAAACCATGAATATGTAATAAACTGCTTCATTTTCAGCTTATTATGTTAGGTGTGGGTTGTTTTCAGGTAACATGGGTTAATTTTTAGAAAAGTGTTTTTTTTTTTTTTTTTTTTTTTTTTCAAATTCTCGCATAATTGGCTGTCACTTTGTAATAAAGTGATCAAATGAAAACTGCTCAACATTAAAATCATAGAACAAGCTGTAAAAATTTAGCCACGTTTAATTTTTTAAAATTCTTTATTATACTTTATATAGAGAAAATTTCAAAAAATGTTTTTTTTTTTGTTTTTTTGAGGACAGCACAATACACGAAACTTACACATTTCAGACAAATACTTAATAAATGATTTTACAAAATAATAATAAATACGTATATATATTTTAAAGTAGAGTTGACTCTTTTTGATGCCAGACAGGCTAAAAATTTCTGGGGCAGTTTAGGCACCATATTGGTAACAGACAGAATCACAGAATATACATTAGGTTTTCCTCTGAAACAAAGAAACTTTCAAGAAAAAAATTGCAATTCTTCTGCTTTGCAAAGAGGAAAATACCATTAATTAAAAAATGCTCCAAAAAAGTGAATTGAAAAAATTAAAGACTTTTAAATCTAATGCTTCTAGCAAATTTGTAACTATTAGCTTCACTTCAGGGAGAGCGCAGCTTTTACCATGTTTAGGGTGCACCCGCGGGTCGATTGCCCGACGGGCCAGTCCGAGCATACCAGAATGTAACTTAATTTAGTAAAATCCTTTTGTTTCTTTTTATTTATAGGCCTACTTTTCAACATGGGCAATGATTTTTTGAAAATTATGTTATTAAAAAAACGTTTAAGCTTTATGAATGAAAGTGCACGCTTTCTTTAAAACACGAGGTCTTTATCACCATTTGAAATATTTCATCTTTGTATAAAATTAGGATCTAAGTTTTTATTTATTGTTATATATGTGTTATCATTTATTTAACACAGAGTATTTCTGTAAAGTGCTCGGAAAGTTGTAACTCGTTTTTTTTTTTCACTTTATAATTCGAAAATTTGTTGACTACTAATACGCAAACTCACATTACTATTTTCGAAAAAATATTTTTTTCCTTATTTAATCCTGAAATTATGCGATTAAAGAAGGATTAACCCGGAAAAACAGTGATCGAAAATTTCGGGAAAAGCGGTATACATTTGCATAAGATATAATCAGGTCTTAAGGAACACTGGATTTGCTACTTAACTTTTTCTTTTCATTTTGAAAGAAAATGCTTACCAATTCTGCATTTCAGATCTACCATATATGATGTAGTTATTGGCTGAAGTACGGGTTGATACTATGTGATCGTAATGTACATAAAAATCACCGTAGTAGAAGTAGTTGTCGCAATAACTCCACGGAAACGTATCCTGTAAGAAGTCAGCATAAATGTAAACAAGAATAGAGAAGAGTCCATAGCTCCTTGCAAGGTTTTTATTTATTAGGGACTTGACTATGATGGTAAAGTTTGGGAGGTGGTCTTTTTACATCAATAGCAACAACCTCTTTTAGCGGAGGTTAAGAGAAGTCTGATCTACTTTCCGAGATGTACATGTGTATCAGAAGTCATCCCAATATCGCCAGATTACACGTGCATTAATTTTTATCGCCATTCGGAATTTTAAGACGGTTTAGAATATATCAATGTTAATTTTGCGTGGGAGATAGAGAACAGAGATGCAAAGTTAGGCGCGTTATCAAAATATAGGTTTTAAAGGAGCAACCCTGCGGCTTATCCTGGGAAAGTGGAACTTATACTTTAGGATGAATAAAGTGTTATTAATAACAAAATGCAAACAAGCAGTTGAAAAGAATCTAGATTTGCATTCCAGATGGAACAGACAATCGAAGGCTGGCAGAATAAAGGCACCGTGATGCAAAACATGAGTGAATTTTAATAGATTTGTGGAGCGGATATTTCTAATAAAAGAATACTATGTATCAATGTATATGCGAAATAACCGTCGTCACATTCTTAATTTAGAAGAGAAATACTTTTATGCGGTTAACGAAAGCTGCAGAATAAATGAAAGATTACGCGTACATGATTAAATAGCATTTATCGTGGAATAGATATGACTTTGCTTTAGAATGAATATAATTTAAATAAAGATATAAATTAACCTTTTGAAAAATTAAGAAATTATACATTTTGAATAAAATTACAAATATATATGATCTCTACATCATATATATATCTCCCCTTTCGCAAGAAAAAAATATATATAGACACCGGGCTGACACACATGTGCACCAACTACTAAAACATAGAAAATGTACAAATACACAACAAAGCACTAAAACACGAAGACCACCATACATCAAAAATAGAAAATAAACACATAAATGAGTACTCAATAACATAAAGTTTAGCACATTATTCGTGCATCGTATACCTATATAAGACATTTATATGTCATATGTCTGCCTATTTATTCTTTTCCACAATATCTATAATGATTTCAAAAATGCAGACAATCATATTTCTTTTCCTTAAAATAATCACACGTCCTATAGACGGAGTAAGGAAATGGCCAATTATAATTCAATATACATATATTTTTTAAGTGCACATAAAAGTAAAGCTAGCAATACTAATAGTAATAGCATATGCATAATATCAAAAACATTACGTAATCATCATTATACGTCATCATGAAATATTTACCTGCAGGTTCTTGAAGATGATGTTGTTGTTTTTTTTATTGCAATATTTATCATGATAATATAAATTGTAATACTGATGAAAAGTTTCTAATCAGTACGAAACTAATATATTTTGAAACTAACATGTAAAATCTTAAAATATAAATTCAAATATTGAAAACACAGTGATATAAAGTAACATAAAAGCATATTTACATTGAAATGAAATTAATATGGATACTGTTTATTAATAATAATAAAATATTTCTCTGGATACTATCATCTGCTATGAAGACTTTTTTAAATGCAACATACACTATGTTGCCTAAAACTGCTGAATGTTTATATATAACTTAATCATTATGCCAAAAATATAATATGAGAGAGACTGAGGCCAAGATAGAATTGCTATAAAAGTATTGTATATGCCAAGCAATAATAATATTTGACTTTTTTATTAGAAAATTCCTATCAACAACATATGACTGGTGTATGAGGATGTAATTTTGACGTAAAAAATTCCAAAATCACAACAATACTACATAAAAATGTAATAAAAAAAAATTAGAAAAATTGAAGATGTATGTGAACCTTGATGACATTTTTTGTTAAATTATTTAAATGACTAAAAATATATAAAGTGAAATTAAAGGTAAGCACATTAAGTTCTTAAGTGAATACAACCAGTACGTGTGTTAGAAATTAGAATATACAGACCTATCGTCCACCATATAAAGAAATCTTGACATTTTCATATGACGGAATAACGGATCTGTAAAAGGAAAATGTGTGTGTGTGGTGTGAAGCACTAATCAACTTCACGCAAAAGCACATGATACTTACCAAACCCATACCTAAATTTTCATAAAAATGAGAAAAGGGGACAGAAAGAAAAGAAAAAAATCATGTTCGACATGTTTAAAACTGTATATGTTTTCTTGTACATGCCTTTACCATGGTGTGTGCTTGTTTGTGTCAAAGATGAAAGAAATACAAATATAAAGTAAATATGTAATTATTAGTAGCAAAATGTAATAACTTGTAAATTAAAAAAAATCAGAAAGTATGAAAATAAATTGTAAAAATATATACCTGAAATACGATATATTGTAACCATGCTATATTGAAAGAGAAAGTACACCAGTACATATACTTTATTAAAAATGAGATTGATAGGTGAAATGATAAATCCAAAACATTAAAATTAAATTGTATTGCATATTGAAAGATTTATTAGTAATACGTAATATAGAAGTGTGAATAGCAGCAAGTGACCTTTTAACATATAACTTGAAAAGTGACACAAATAATAGAAATATAAGTGTTTTATGTTGGAAAAGATATTTGAATAACATGTGTGTCTTGAATGAACTTAGAATGTACATAGAAAATAAGTTAAAATAAAATTTATCCAACTATTAAAATATCAAATAAACATAAATGTTTACTGTTAGCCTGTGAAAAAGAAAAGACATTTAAAGAAATCCAACGGTATGAAGGGTGTACCCAAAATAGCTATTTGTGCCTAGCAATATTAAGTACAACAAAAGTGTATATGTACGTAAAATAAAGGATGAGAGAAGAAAAAAAAATCTGGTAACAAGGTACCAGCGCACCAAAGTTATATATCTGAAAACAAAGAATCAGACTCACCAAAATAAAAATCTGATAACGAGGTATCAGCCCACAATAAGTTATGTTTCTGAAAACAAGGGAATCAGAACTCCATGACGTGAAAAAAAAGAGAACAAAAGAAGAGAATAAAGAGTTACCGCTGGACTGTACACTATAAATATATAGCATAATTCACAAGAAGTATGGTCAAACTGAGAAAAATACAAAAGTTACAAGAAGACAGTGAATTGATATACCGATGAGCCGAAAAATACGGTGAAAACTTTATCCAGACAAATGTATGCAAAAAAATAATAATGATTTTTTTTTCTAAGAGAAAAATATGTGTGAAATGTGAATAGGATAAATTTAGTCATAGAAAAATGTATGTTGAAATGACAATCTCACATGTAGAACATATAAGTGAAAAACTTTTGTAAACTCTTTGTATGAGAAAAAATTTGTAAAACTGTGAAACTTACGTCTGCGTGCAAGAATGTACGACAAAAAGAATTGCGCAAATATCCACCAGTACTCGAAGGGGGGGGGGGGAAGAAAAGATCCATTGTACAACTATGTAATTTGAATAGCGGCGAATACTCACAAAATGCTTCTTGCAAAATGAAATCGTTGAAAAATTTAGAAAGACACAAGAATGTGAAGCATGGAAACCATAATTCCACACAAGACCCGCTATGTAAAAAATCTTTTACCGTACACGGTCATCAACTGGGAAAAAACTGGGGATCCACACAAAACATACCTTGCAGGAAGTATGACGATGAAAAGTTCAACAAAGTAAAAACATTTAAAAAGAAAACAATATTGTGATAAATGAAAATATTTTTCAAGATATATTAACCAGAAAAAAGAGAGCATTTGCATCAGCTGCAATGAAGATCGTAAACAAGGCTCATAATTAAATGATAAAGAATATCTACGTTTAAAAAAAATTAAAGTGAAATAGAAAGGCAAACAAATCATTTTAGATTCCCAAATGGAGTCCTATTAATGTTTGGGATTAAATCACTATAAGAAAACAAATGAGAAAAAATGATAATTTTGAATCATTCCTTGCTCGTGGCGCCTTAGAGCAATGAATGGAAAGAGATTCCGAAACACAACTGTAAAAAATTAATATCCACAAATATTATTAAGAGGAAAGTGTGAGTATATCAAAACGTTTAAAGTGAAAAATTAAATCTAGAAATCATAAAAATGATGGAATCTTGTATTCCACTCACCTAAAGTATAGTCTCATTGACAAGAATATACAAATGTACAGCTAAATTAGAATATGGGATTCAGCTTGTAAAACTCTTTTAAAAAATCAAACCTTTTGAAACATTAGAGAGCGGCAAGACACGACATGCACATTTAAAAATTGTAATTGAGGTTAAAAGAAATACGTGAAAGTTTTTATATATATATATATATATATAGGAAAATTTGTATTGAAAAAATTATTTAAAAGATGAAAAATTTGGCATAAAATTATAAAAATGTCACATATGGCACTATACCCTAAAATAACTATTAAAATTATCTATTTATTTTATTTTGTTTAAATTTTTTTTGTAATGTGTGGCACGAGAAAGATGTAAAGACATATAAATATCTGAAATTTAGAATTAATGTAAACACTGCAGTTGTTAACAGATTGTAAAAATATATATTCATGATAGCATCGCAGAAAATTAAAGTATCCATTATGCATTAAGTTCAAAAACTGCACAAAACTTATATTACACTTAACTTACCAAAATATAATAAGGAAATACACATATAAAAAATTGTTTCTTCTTAACTACTACATTAATCTTCCACAAGCACATGCTATAGTGCCGGTGACTTCAAATGAGAAAAATGAGACAGTTAAAATTTTAAAGAAAAATTCCAGACCAAACAAGTTTAAAATGTCATATTATAGACCTGTAATTAACTTAGCGCAATTTTTTTTTGACAACAAAAAGGGTAGCCATATTACCTGAAATATAATATTTTATCATTCAAAATAATTTAAAAAATGGAGACGTTATATACATACCAATAGCAAGTTGTAGCCTGAGCCAAAACCATAAATTTAGAAAAATTAAAAATTTATAAAAATTTAATTAAGTTTTATATATAAAAATTGAAAGAAAAATACGATGGATATGTATATAAAATAATATATTCAATAGTCACTGCATAATAATAACAGAAATAATACATGGAAAGGTCAAATATTTTATACCTGATACCGTGAATCACCTATGAATAAAAATATATTTCTTCATCTTAATATTAATAGAATAAATTTTCATTTTTTTTTTTTTTTTTATAACAGTTCAATTTTTTTTACCCTAGCGTTATAGTTTAACCATTTACAAAAACTATCAGAATTTTCTAATTATTAATTATGGCACATTAATATTATTTATGTTGTCTACATAATTGACCATCTTTTCCATTTAACTTCTCAATCGGTCACAATCATTTATATCCATATATATTTATTTTGTAAATGAGAAAGGTATCAATCACTCAACCTATTATAGATCGATGGGAAAAATATATAAACACAAATATATACAATTAGTGAGCGCATGCATGGTATCAATTTAAAGCGATGACTTGATAAAGAAAAGTTGTTATTACTTTAAGAAAAACAGATAGAAAAACATGTCTAATTTAATCATTTAAATATATTTTACTTATCCCATTAAAATAATTTCTTTAATAATATATTTTTTTTAAGATATAGTTATCCTTTATAATAACAACACATTATTACAGCTTTACAGCCTTTAAAAACAAATAGAAAAATAATGCCATGCATGACAATGGAGTATCTTTCTTTCTTTCTTTCTTTTTTTTTTTTAATTATTATTATTATTTTTTTTTTATCCAGGAAGGAATAAATCATAAAAAATGAATAAAAACATACCTGTGAATTAAAAAAAATATCCATTTGCGTTCACACACACGAAATAAAACTTAAATAATAAAAAAATAAAACATCGTGCTTTTTCTGTCTATAGATAAATAGATATCCGTACTATTTAAAAATAATACGAAGATTTTAAAAGTAATCGGCGAGTGTGCGCTAACGTAAGCAACACTTAGCTAAATCATTATGCGAGTCTTACTCGATAAAATCCATCGCTATTTCGGAGGTCAAAGTTTGGAAGAATGCTGAACAAATGAGTTTCTCCAGACCGATAGTCCTAATGAATGTTCATGCGATTTGACCCTGAAAATAAGCTGGGTGAAATGAAACTTCACTTAGAAATATCTTTTCAGAGAAGAACAATTTTCTGACGAACGAAACACCAACATGAATGTAAATGAAAAAGAATTGATGAATCACCGAACATGAGATGTTCTTTAGATGCATTTGTTCAGTAAACTATAGCAGATTTTTCAAATGTCTCTAAAAGTCTTTACGATAGAAAGAACTGTTGAGAAAATATTTTACGCAAGCGTTTGAAGTCGCAGAATTTTTTTTTTTTTATGAAAATGTCTACTATTCTTGTGATATATATCCGGTACACAGTCAGTATAAATTAGTTCTTCCGAGCACATTAATGCTGTATCGACTGAGAAATGTATATAATAATTCAATACAGTCTATTCACTGATTCTATTTTTTAAAATAGCATTTGCAGAGTCCATAAATGCACTTTTATCCATTAAAAATAAGTCCAAAAATATCTTTTCCGTCTGAAGGAACCACGGGATAGAAACAGGAATCAGGAACGCTGAATCAGAAATGCTGACGAGCAATACAGGGCCAGAGACACTGAAGGACAGATGCTGCTGAAGTAGAGACGCTGAGCAAAAACACTGACCAAAAACACTGACCAAAAATACTGACCAAAAATACTGACCAAAAATACTGACCACCTCCCAAAATGTCAAGAACCGTCCAATATACTGACTTCTTGATTCACGGTGCCAATTTTCATATGGTGTGGTTATTGGCTGAAGTACGGGTTGATACTATGTGATCGTAATGTACATAAAAATCACCGCTAGTAGAAGTAGTTGTCGCAATAACTCCACGGGAACGTTTCCTGTAAGAAGTCAGCATAAATGTAAACAAGAATAGAGAAGAGTCCATAGCTCCTTGCAAGGTTTTTATTTATTAGGGACTTGACTATGATGGTAAAGTTTGGGAGGTGGTCTTTATACATCAATAGCAACAACCTCTTTTAGCGGAGGTTAAGAGAAGTCTGATCTACTTTCCGAGATGTACATGTGTGTCAGAAGTCATCCCAATATCGCCAGATTACACGTGCATTAATTTTTATCGCCATTCGGAATTTTAAGACGGTTTAGAATATATCAATGTTAATTTTGCGTGGGAGATAGAGAACAGAGATGCAAAGTTAGGCGCGTTATCAAAATATAGGTTTTAAAGGAGCAACCCTGCGGCTTATCCTGGGAAAGCGGAACTTATACTTTAGGATGAATTAAGTGTTATTCAAAATGCAAACAAGCAGTTGAAAAGAATCTAGATTTGCATTCCAGATGGAACAGACAATCGAAGGCTTGCAGAATAAAGGCACCGTGATGCAAAACATGAGTGAATTTTAATAGATTTGTGGAGCGGATATTTCTAATAAAAGAATACTATGTATCAATGTATATGCGAAATAACCGTCGTCACATTCTTAATTTAGAAGAGAAATACTTTTATGCGGTTAACGAAAGCTGCAGAATAAATGAAAGATTACGCGTACATGATTAAATAGCATTTATCGTGGATTAGATATGACTTTGCTTTAGAATGAATATAATTTAAATAAAGATATAAATTAACCTTTTGAAAAATTAAGAAATTATACATTTTGAATAAAATTACAAATATATATGATCTCTACATCATACCGAACACCCCAAGAAGCATTGTTGTGGTATTTCGGAAGGCTGAATGAATTAAGTGGATGAAACTGAATAGAATATAAGCAAGGTTTAGGTGCCATCGGTTGAAGTCTGGGAGCTTTGCTCATTAAAATGGTTCTCAAATTCCCTGCTCAACAGCGCGAGACTTTCTGACTCATTTTAAAAGCATCATAAAAGCATCATAAAAGCATCATAAAAGCATAAAATTGGCAGGTCTGATTGTTGAAGCAATTTGGAATCGAATAGTGTTTTCCATTTTTTGATAAATTACTTATCGAGTTATAAGCGATTCTTGTCACGTGACGATACGTTCCTCCTCCCCCCCCCCCACCTTTCTTGCGGTGCCGCGTCAGGAATTCTGTTGAAAACGCCTACTTTGACAATATTTTCTGAAAGATCTTCTGCCTTTACCAGAAAATGAAAACCCCATTCGATTACATAGTTTCTGAATAAAACCATTGCCAATTTTATGCGTTTTCAAGCAAAATTCAGAAATGTGTTTGAAAGCATCTACTTTGGATTTGAGAACAGCTTTAAAACGGTTCTCAAATATTTTTTCTCAACCAACAACGCCAAACTTTGACTCATTTTTAAATATAAAACATGACACTTCCAGGCACGTTTATTCAAGAGGTTTGTAATGGATCAGGTTTGTTCAATTTTTCGATAAATGAATTATAACTTGAATTGTAAAGAACTTAGGAAGGCAGTTTTTTTCATTTCTTGCGCTTTCGCGTCCAGAAATTCGGTCCAAAATGCCAAATCTGACAGCAATTTCTGAAAGATCTTCTGCCTTTTGGAACAGATGCTTTACACTGACGCAAACATATAAACATAAGTTTGGCGACTTTTTGGTTGGCGCGATTTTCAAGACCGCGCCAAACGAATAACTTATTACAATGGCTAAGTTGCCATTAAAGGAAAAAATCCCCTAAATTTGGCGACTTTTTTCCTTTTTATAACAGATTAAAAAAAAAAAAAAACCTGTGCGTGAGTGTATGATATCATAGCCTGCCTTTTCTTAGGGCAAAAATGGATTAAAAAATGTCAGAAAGTAGCCTGTTTGGATCAGTCTTAAGAGCTAATGTGCTAAGTTCTAAATGTTTGAATTTTCTTTAATATATATATGGTCATGAGTGCAAGACCTTCAGCCTTGGAGAAATCCTCCAGATTGAATAAGTAAATAAAATAAAATTTCGTCCTTTTGTTTCGGAAAATTTAATTAAAAAAATGAAAATTTTTATCTTGATCAAAAAATTTTCAGAATAATTTAAATTCACTCTGTGTGAAATCTTTTCTCTTTTGTTTGTTTATTTTGTTTTGACTGTTTTCTATTCTGACTTCTGCTGAGATCCGCATCATATAATGGAAAAAAGTTGACTTCCACCAACATTAACTGGAAATATGAATTTATCACATGGTATTTTGAATAATTTAAATATAAAATTGATTACTATCTATTTTTTGGTGAATTTATGAATGTCGTTATAATAAATACATGCGAGGATGTGTTTAATGTGGAGGCGGATTCAGCCCTCCATTTAGAGGAGGGGGGGGGAGTTATTTATTTATTAGGTGCGGAGGGGACATGATGAACAGCTTTGATATGTTAATCCTTAACTGCTGTTGCAGAAATTGTCACATCCAGTCGACAAGTACAGTCGGACCTCTATTTTACAAACTTTTCCTTGGAACCAAGAACGTTTTACTAATTCCCTTGTAAAATAATCTCCAAATAGCGAAGTGCATTTTCTATTTAACGAACTTTATCTTGAGATCTAAAATTTTACTCTCCCCATTTCTCAAAATATTTTTGGATGCTTCATTGTCACTTTTTTTACATCATTTATGACGTTCAATGGACATGAACTAGTTTTTTAGAGCATTGGAAAGATTTGAGATTATGAGAGAAAACGCTTTTTCAAACAAAAGACTAGGACAAAATTAAGAATTTCTCAGTAATTAAATTGGGAGACGCATGTTGTAATGTAGGGTGAAACTCCCAGTAACTGACACTTTATGGATTCTTTCTTGTTCAAATTCCTATTGCAAAAATTTAAATCCATCTTATACTTACTTACCTTTTGCTTTTGAAAGGACAGCAGAGATATATTAAAAAATTATTGTTGGCAAAATTTTTAAAACTTGTATATTTTATTAAAATTAATTTTATTCATAAATATGGTAAATTCCAGTAACTGACACTATCTCTATTTTGGAACACAAATGACTGACACAAAGTGAACTAGTGACTGACACTTTATTTTAAAAGATTAAAATGCTTATATGTATATATTATAAAAACAACATACATTAATATTATAAAAGATTAGATTTAGTAAGCTGTACTGCATTATTAGTAATGCTGAGTATATAGGAGTAATATTTAGCACTGCATTATTAGTAATGCAGATATCCAGTAACTGACATCTGGTGTCAAACACCGGTAAAACAACTTAAATTTTAATGGTATTTACTACAAGATAAATTTAATTTATTATGCATTTTTAAACAGTTAAAATAACAGATTTGAATTTTCTTTAATATAACCAATAACTAAGACCTCTGTCAGAGAATGGTGAAATGAAATTCTAGGAACCAATAACTGCCCCCCCCCCCCTTAAGCTAAATTAAATAACTATAAAAACTACATCCATGATTCATGGCCCTAATCAGGGTCGGACTGGGCCCGGGAAAAGGGAGCAGACCTTGGATTTTCAGAGGGCGCAACAATTTTTTACGAACTTAAATCAATTTTATTTACTTGTGTTGTGTCTGAATTGACAAAGTTTGACACATTCACATAGCAATAGCACCAAGTAAGAAAAGGGCTTAAAGGGCAGCAGTCATGGTGACTGTTCAGTGGAGTGACCGAATGAGAATAAAAATGAGACGAATGAAAGATATCACATTTCTGTTCATTGTAGCGAATGTGACAATTGTGACCATTTGTGATGTCAAGAAAGACTTCACATCGACTGGCTTTGCTGTTAGGGTAGTACTTATTTTCTACAATTGCTGTTTATAGAATTTCCTTTTGAGTCTCACGTGTTCAGAAATTAGCATTTTGTGTTTGTTGCTTAAGTTTTTGCACACTAGTGTAATGCTAGTGTAATAATCAATGCAAGTTTTAAAGGGAAAAAATCAAGAGATATTTTTTAATAAATCTATCTTTTATCAATGCCTTTTTTTTTTTTTTTTTTTGTTAATGTGATAATATAGTACAAATTTAATTAATTTGGAATAATGTTCCTTAGTGTTGAAGATTAAAAAATGCATAGTATACACCACATAGCACAAATAGAACTATATGTAAAAATAGCTTTTGACTAAGGAAGTGGCATTTAAGATATTTTATCATAATTTTAAATTAGTGATATAAATAACAGAACAGATTTTGTCTTCTCATGAAAATATATAAAGGAACAGTGAAGGTCTTAAAAAGCTTTTGTGAACATCTCAATTAATTTTATAAATAGGGATTAATTGTGTCTCAGGCCGGAGCCGCACGTAACAGGCCTCCGGGCCACATGCGGCCCGCAGGTTGAGTATGACTGGCTTAATATATTCCTGAGTTTAGATAGACGACTTCGCTATATTCCCCGTGCATGTTTGAAGTTCCATTAAATCTACATAATGCTACACAGTTTTTTAAACTATGTCATGTAATATTCAAAAACTCGAGAAAGTTGAATACAGATTACCTTGTATCCTACTTTATTCTTTTGTCAATCGATACTTTAGAACTGTCATGGTATAAAAGTGATTACTCCTTACTAATTATCCTGCAAATAAGGTATAAAAAAATACATAGGTACCAATTTATTGGGAATAATTTCTACTATTAAATTATATTCGAAAACTTTGTTTCGGGGATTGTCTACATATTAAAAAATGCACGAACGTTGATTTTTCAAATTGTAACACCTATGTTTGAGTTCCCTGGATCAAGACAGCCTGGGGAATATACTTATCTTAATTTTTCATAGAGTTATAAAAGAAAATGTGTTAGGGATTTACCTAAAAATTTCGGAAAATAAAATTTAAATCTTACAAGAAAAAGTACTATAAACACTCATTTAGTCAGGAGTAAAATTATACAGGAACTTTAAATTCATAATAAACTTTATATAAAAGTAAATACTACAAAATGTTTCTGGTAAGTGTCTACGTGTTATTTTCTGTAAATTCTTTGCAATCAGAAAGCAATCACCTCCCAGCAAACACAGAATTGTCAGAAACGTCACGAATTGATATAAGAAATATCATTATTGTCAGATACATCCATTTTCATGTAACATTCTGACATATTTTTCATGGCAAAAAAAAGCTTTATCGAATAAGTAATGTCTGTACTGTAAAAAAATGGCGATAATCTTACGCAGCACAAAATTCGTGTAAAATTCTAGGTATCCATTAGCCATACTTAAAACGATAACGCTTCGTCGCGCCACTACTTCGTCCATCTCAAATTCCCATTTGACACCATGGATATGATAATTTTTGAACACCCATCGCTAAACCACCGTTTTACCACCGTCATTCTCGTCAGGCTGTTTATCTAAACCGTAGTGGCAACACACACCAGCGTCTTCAATGGCGGCTGTGTTGTTGTGTTTGTAAGTTGCAGGCAGGTATTCGACTTTGAAAAATATCCCACTGAAAGTAAGTTATTTTCTAATATTTTGACTCTTTATTATAAAATTTTGTGTATCTTTTCTTTTTTTTTTAATGAATTATGTATTTAAGTCATCTCATGCATGTACTTTATGCCGGAGTGTATAGAAACAAATAGAGTTAGGGTTATACGTATAGCATGTGCGTTAAATATTGAAAAGAAAATGATATATCCTTTTTTACTTTTGGCTTTCGAATCACCTAATTAATGTTTATTTTGCTGACTAATAAGTATTATTTAATCAGTTAATCGAAAATGAAAAAAAAAAAGGAGATAACTTTTTTTTTTTTTTTTTCTCGTGTTCAAGGGTGGAGGATTTTTTTTAATTGTTTACCAGCCAAAGACCTGTTTTTACCAGTCAGCAAAATGCAATATAGTGTAGATGTGCCAGTAATGGACATCTTATAAAGTGGAAAAGTTGGTTCATTAAAAAAAAAATAACCAATAAAAATTTAACTTGTTTTTTCTCCCATAGCTTGCATGTTTAATTTATAATCTGTTACTGTTGACGCTTTTAATCAAACCAATCTGAAGCAGAAAATGTTTCACAGTTGCATTGTTTTTGAATGAAAATATAAATTAACATGCTAAGAGCTGGCTTGAATTAATATAATTGTCTTTTTTTTATTTTCTTGTAAAAATTGTGTTTTTTTGTTTTGATAATATAAAACTTTGAATTTTATATATTATTTAGAAAATTGTATTTATTTTTAAGGTTTTAGGACCCATGCCCATTACTGGAATGCTTAATTAGTCGATTTATAGTAATGGACATCACAATGTGAACATTACTAAAAATGCAATATGTTCATAGGGCAAAATCCTCAAACAAGGGCGACCCCCGATTTGGCAATTTTTTTGACACGCGCCAAGCACTGACGCGCGCCAACCCAAAACTCGGCAACCTCCAAATTCCACCCAATCAGAACGCATGCTTCCTACGGCAAGCCTCTTTACAAAGTAAACATCGATTTTATTCCTTTTTTCGAGTATTTACAAAGTTTTAGCAATATTTTCTTTACGATTTTTCGATTTTTACAAACTTTTAGCAATATTTACCTGCGTATTTATATATTTTTACAAACTTTTAGCAATATTTCTTCCGGATATTTAGATTTTTTCAAGCATTTAGCAATATTTCCCCCTGTATTTTTACAAACTTTTAGCAATATTTCCTTCGAATATTTCAATTTTTACAAACATACAGTTATTAACTTACATATATGTACGATTCACGTACATTTTTCGAAAAAAAAAAAACCCTTGATGCATGGAACTCAACGTGCCGCGACATCTAGAATATATGAAACTCGTACAAGCAGCGATTAGTAACTTATATATGAACGCTTCGCGTTCATTTTCCGAAAAAAAAACACCACTGGATGCATGAATCTCTATGTGCAGCAGTCTCTAGAATATACGAAACTCGTACAAGCAGCGATTAGTAACTTATATATGAACGCTTCGCGTCCATTTTCCGAAAAAAAACACCTCTGGATGCATGAACCTCAGTGTGCAGCAGTCTCTAGAATATACGAAACTCATACAAGCAGCAATTAGTAACATACATGTACGCTTAGCGTACATTTTCCGAAAAAAAAAAACACTTCTGGATGTATGAACGATAACTTGGTGTAGTCTCTAGAATACGTGAAATACATTTTATCAAATAAAATCAACAAAAATTAACTTACCTTTTGCTATTTTTGTTTCTATTTAACCCATATTTTAATTAGCAATAATAAACATATACAAGCAAACGCAGCGGCATGAGTGGAATAAAAAATAAACGGTCTTGTTGCCAAAACGTCTATAGAAAAATAGTGTTGGCACTACAATAATATATATATAACTATATAACACTCATATTTCTCATCTTTCGGGTTTTTTTTTATTATTTCACAGGAATTATCCTTCTATGACATACGACAAAACGTCAAATCATTAAACTTCACAAAATACATTCCACAAACGTAATTCAACAAATCCGACACACAATAATCCAATCATAACCTTCCTACATCTTTGCATTGAGCTCAAAATACAATCCAATCTCCAGAACAAACAACAATAAACCAACCAATCAACCACAGTAGGCGTGGAAGAAACATAACAAACGAACTGGTAGCAAGAAAATCTCATTTATCGCTTCACCAACTTCGACGCCGCCAAACACCGCCCTTGTTTGAGGATTCAACCGTTCATAGTACTTAAAATCTTTTAATTTAACTGAACAGCTAATTTAATTTTTAAATAGTACTTAGCCAAAATGTAATAACCTTTTTTTTATATAAATAGCCGCTTTTAATTAATTTCATGTAATTAATAAAATTTTTAACATTGCAATGAAATTAAAGTTTAATTTTACCCTTATGCTTGGCGGTCTCAGGGTTGGCAACCTCCGAAGTATGGTTACTTTATCGTGCTGCCAGTAATGACTGCTATCAAAGGTTTTACTGTACTTAAAAATTTAGAATATTTTTCCAGTTGTTTATTGGGCGTTGTTTGGTGATATACATATATTTTTATTTTATTATTTTTTTTTTCATGCTAAGCAGTTAATGGGGAAGGATTCTATTTTGATTATTTAACACATTGAATATCAACTTTTTGTGTAGGTACATATATATTTTTAAGGTTATTTTTCAGTTAGCCGGGCGCTAGTGATATATGTGCATACATAAATACATATGTATATAAATATATTTATATATATATATAATATATAAATACATATGTGTATATATATATGTATATGTAGATATGTGTATATATATGTGTGTGTGTATATGCATGTATATATATCACTGGCACCCGGCTAACCAAAAAGTACCTTTTTAATTGTTTAATTTTTTTTTCATGCTAAGCAGTTAATGGGAAAGGATTCTATTTTTGATTATTTAACACAATGAATATCAACTTTTTGTGTAGGTACATATATATTTTTAAAGTACTTTTCAGTTGTTCGGGCGCTAGTGATATATGTGCATATATAAATACATATGTATATACATATATTTATATATATATAATATATAAATACATGTATGTGTATATGTAGATATGTGTGCATATATATATATGTGTGTGTGTATATACATGTATATATATCACTGGCGCCCGGCTAACCAAAAAGTATCTTTTTTAATTAAAAGTTTTGGTTTTCTAGACCTTTTTGTTTTTAATCAGATTTTTAATGCAATAAAAACATGAAATGCCTCATATATGCTCAAATCATGGTTGGCAAGTTTTTTACATATGACAGTATTAACTGGCTTTAAATGTGGTTAAAACAGTCAAGTCAAAAACCTAATTTTAATAAGTATCATATGAGTTGGATAGACTTTAATCTATAAATTCAAAATAAAACAGCACAAGTACATTCTTGAAACCTATTTGTAGAGGATATGGTAGACTGCAGCTGCAGCATAATTTTTTTAAATAAAACTTGCCTAATTCTTTTTTCATGAATTATTTTATTGTTAATGCATGTTTTTAATGATAATTCATGTTTTTAATGTGATAATTTATGCTTTTCAGATGAACAGTTAACCCATTCCCTGCTGATGGTGCAAAAACAAACCATTTTTCAGGTAATTTTTTTCTGCATGAAAATTAATGTTTGGGTTATGAATAATATTTTACTTAAAAAGTAGGTTTCTTGAACTTAACAATGAGTTATATTTTTGCTTTTCTGTTTTATATCGATATTTGATTTACATAGATTTTGTTTGTTTTCTGCTGATGGTATGCACCTTTTATACTTCCTAAACTAATGAAGATTTTTCTTTCTTTTTTCAGTTTTATCAATATTCTGATCATTATTTTTAATAAAATGTTAGTATGAAGCACAAATTTTAATAAACTAGTGTGGCAGAGAATGGGTTAATAAGTTTGGTACTTTTCAGTCAGCCGGGCGCCAGTGATATATATACTATACATGTATACACACATATGTATTGATTTACATGCACATATATGTATGTATGTATATACATATATATTTATATATGTACTTGTACGTATATCACTGGCACCCGGCTAACCGAAAAGTACCATAAATTCTTATAACTTGACAAATCTCATTTTAATTGGCATCCTTTGAATTCCAAACAACTAACGATCCATTGAAAAATTATTTAAACTACTAAAGGTAAAATTTTACAAATTCTACATGATTTTAAATGATTTTGGGATTTTATATAATGTAAGTTTCTATTTTTGTCAGGGCTCGGTGATATATATCTATTTTCAAAACGTCATGAAGTTTGATATTTTCAAATATTTGATATTTATTTTCAAAATATTGCGTATAATATTTTTGATATTTTCAGTCAAAACAAGTGTAAAGGAATTTTTTAACTGTTATTGGCTATGTCGTTCTATAGATGAAGATTTTTTGCTATTATAGTGGCTTTTTTACCCCCCCCCCCCCCCCTCATACTTTACCAAGCTTTGTTTGAAGCTGAATTTTTAAATGTAGAATCAATAATTATGTTGGGCAATATTTACTTAAAAATAAAAAGCTACTGAAAGATAAACTTGCATCTAAATTAGATAAACTTACAGCTTCTTTAGAAAAAAAAAATTTTGTGGTTTTTGTTTTGATCAGTTAAGCAGATCAAGTTTACTATATTTATGTTCAAATTTTTCAATCAAAACAAATTTTGTTGTATAAAACATAAAATTTTCTTAACTTGATTACTAAATCTTGATAGTTTTTTTTTTTTTTTTTTTTTTTTTTTTTTAAGTGTAAAAGGCAAATTGTCTTTTCAATTAGTTCTTGATTACTAAATCTTAATTTTTTTTTTTTTTTTTTTTTTTTTTTAGTGTAAAAAGCAAATTGTGTCTGTTTTCAATTAGTTGATCTTAAATTTTGTTAAGTGAAAAAAAAATAGGAAAAGACATTTATAATATTGTTTTATATAAGTTTTCTGTCATGCTAAATGACATATGTTTTAATGTCTAATTTATATTAACTCTGAAAATATTTATAATCATCAATAAGTTGACTATTTTGAAAATATCCGATATATATATATATATAAATAATCAGAGATGGATATTTTTGATATTTTCATAAATATGATATTTACGAACCCTGATTTTTGTGTATATGAAATAAGATAAAAAGCTTTCATTAAAAATAAAATGTTTCCAGTTTATAGGTTGGTCCTATAAAAAACTTGTCAATATAAAAGTTGTAAATAATATGAAGAGGAGTTATAATAAATTGAAGCGGATTTGATATCTTGTGCATTGATCACACATGAATTTTTTTCTTCTGAAACCTCTATTCTCTCTCCACTCCCCCCCCCCCCTCCTCCTTGAGGCCATTTTTAATTATATCAAAAATCTGTCATACATAAATTTTCGACCCTTTTCCTAGAGATAATAATAACTTAAACAGATTTGACACGTTTCATAATTAGAAGTTAGTGGATTTTTCTGTTTTCACAGTCTTCCCCCCCCCCTCCCCTCCCCTTCCCAAGTTTATTGGGCATTATAGTTTGGTGATATATATATTTTTTATTTTTAATGCTAAGCGGTTAATGGGGAAGGATCTTGTTTTAATTATGTAACACAATGAATATAAATTTTTTGTGTAGGTATATATTTTTTTAATTAAAAGTTTTGGTTTTCTGGACTTTTTGTTTTTAATCAGATTTTTAATGCAATTAAAACATGAAATGCCTCATATATGCTTAAATCAGGGTTGGTAAGTTTTTTAAATGTGGCAGTATAAACTGGTTTTAAATATGGTTATTAATAGTCACTTCAAAAACCTAATTTTAATATCATTAAAGGAATTATTTAGCAGAGTTGGATAGACTTTAATCTATAAAGTCTAAATAAAATGCACAAATACTTTCTTGAAACCTATTTGTACAGGATATGGTAAACTGCAGCATGATAATTTTTTAAATAAAACTTGCCTAATTCTTTTTTGATGAATTATTTTATTGTTATTTGTTAATGCATGTTTTTAATGATAAAATTTTACATTCTAAATGATTTTAATAGATTTTGGTATTTTATATAATGTAAGTTTCTATTTTTGTCAGGGTTCAGGGATATATATCTTGATATACATCCAATATTTATTTTCAAAATATTGCGTATAGTATTTTTGATATTTTCAGTTAAAACAAGTGTAAAGGAATTTTTTAAGTGTTATTGGCTATGTTGTTCTGTAGATAAAGAATTTTTGCTCTTATAGCGGCTTTTTTAGCTCCCCTCCCCCAAACTTTACCAAGCTGAATTTTTAAATGTAGAATCAATAATTATGTTGGACAATATTTACTTATAAAAGCTGCTGAAAGTTAAACTATCTAATTAAGATAAACTTGCAGTTGCATTACAAATAATTTTTTCTGGTTTTCGTATTGTTCAGCTAAGCAGACCATATTTATGTTGAAATTTTTCAATAAAAACAAATTATTTTGTTGTATAAAACATAACTGATTACTATGTTTTTTGTGAGTGTAAAAAGCAAATTATGTCGGTTTTCAATTAGTTGATCATAAATTTTGTTAAGTGAAAAAAAAGAAAAATACTTTTAAAATGTTGTTTTATAGGTACTTTTTGGTTAGCCGGATGCCAGTGAAATATATGTATCCTGCGAATTTCAAAATACATTAAACAAGTTGTTGCATCAATACACACACACACACATATTTTTACTAGTGTTCCCATTTGATGTTTTTCAAGGGGCACTCTGCGCCCTGCCCTTTTCGTTTAAACTGCCGATGCACCCTGTCTTTTTTAGACATAGTAAAAGCGCCCTGCCCCATTTCCCTGTAGCTTCTTTGCGTCCTCTCAGGGTTGTACGTAGAGGGGGGCGAAGTGGACCTTCGCCCCAGGTGCGGAAATTGGGAGGTAGGGCGCAAAAATTCATACTAACAACTATAGTTTTATTTATTAATTTTTTGGCAGTCAATCATTGTCTGGAAATTTCTCTCATGGTGATTTTTTTTTTTTTTTTTTTGCAAAACATGATTTCTCTAATAAATAAGTGCAATATTTTCTTATTTTCTCTTATGTTATTTAGTTCCATAAAACGCAAAATATTTATTCAAGTGAATTTGTTTTTGTTTCTGCACTTGATGTAGGAATATTTTAGGAATGTGTGTGGGGTGGGGTGGGGACTGAAACTTTGCACCGGGCGCATATTTTCTTTCGCATGGTCCTCTTTTTTTTTTTTTTTTTTCCAAAATATTAGGCTTTTTCCTATTCTGCGTCTCCCCACCTCACTTTCCTCCCATAAATCACATGGACTTTTGAAACAGAACAACAGAAGTTGTGTAAGTTCTAAATAAATGTAAAAAAACAGATGCAGCAACTGCATATTGTATTGTGTTTTCAAATTGCAATATGCAATTCCATTTCAAAATCGTCCCAGAATGGCACGTTTCCGTAAGTGGAATATTCAAAAAGTAAAGTTATTTTAATCAGATTATTATGAGATGCTTGAAAGTACAGCACGATTTCAGCTTACCTTGATAATGTGTGCTAGTGAATCCAGAGGGTGGTGCTCACCCCCCTCCTCCCCCTCCATCCCTTATAGGTAAAAATTAACCTTTTTTACCCACTGGCCAGTACATGGATTTTTTTACTCGCCAGTGTTTTTCAGCACTGGCCAATAACAAATTTACAAATATTGATAAAAAAAAATTGCAAAATTTGTCAAACGATTGTGGAATAAACAGCAAAATTCGTCAAATGGTGTCGGGAAAGAAATCGCAACATTCGTCAAATGGTCTCGGGAAAGAAATCAGACATTGCAGGAAAAAAATAATTTTGTCCGAGTGCTAATTTTCTCCTATACCCTCCCTTGAAATGCTCTCCACAGAAATTTAGGATTTAATACTTATTAATGTTTTAGAGTTGAAATCCTCATTCCTCAGAACTGACAAATGATAAATCCATTGAGAAGTGTCCTTTCAATCAACAGAATGTGCCCATTGGTCATTCATAATTTTTAGCTCACAGGCTATCAATTCCTGAGATCTAATATGCCCGCTGGTTTTGTATGTATGCAAACTCTTGATAGAAATAACTGTTTTGCTTCAAATTTTGTTTATAGGTTCATTGTGAAAAGGAACTTCTCTGATTGGCTTTGGGGGTTCATTGGTTAAGTATAAAGGGGGGGGGATAGGGGCTAAGCCCCCTTAATTTAGATAAATGGGTTTTTCATGTATAACTATCAGATTTGTTCCAAATTTTGTATATAGGTTTGTGATAAGATGCTTCCCTGATTAGTTTTGGGGATTCATTGGTTAAGTATAAAGGGGGGGGCTATCCCCCCCTAGTTTAGATAAATGGCTTTTTCATAGAAAATTATCAGATTTTTTTCAAATTTTGTATATAGGCTCATTGTGGTAAGGAGATTCCCTGATTAGTTTTGGGGGTTCTTTGGAAAAGTTTAAAGTGGGAACGGGGGTTAACCCTCCCCTCCCCTTAATTTAGATAAATTGGTTTTTCATGCAGAATTATCCGCTTTGTTTCAGATTTTGTATAGAGGTTCATTGTTATAAAGGGAGAACAAGGGGCTAATCCATCCCCCTTAATATAGAAACAGCCTTTGAGCTCAGTGCCATCAGTTTAACTGGGTGCTTTTCTTTTTATTTTAATAGTACTATCAATTTTTTTGCCGTCAAATTTTGGTGGGTTCCATCTAGTTTTCTTTTATTTATGATTGGGGTTGATGTGTGCCAGGTTTTGTTTTAATGAAAATTGAAAATGTTTGTCTGATTCAGGTTGATGATTTTAGATTAATAAACTTTTTTTGTCTCGTTCAGTTAGAGTTGTAGGTTTACTTGATATAATGTTTAGCAGGCTTATTTTCAGGTTGGTTTGTGGGTGTTGCTTTGTTATCTGGCTTAGTTCATTGTGGTCACTTATGGGTTTTGCGGGTTTGATTGCAACTGTCTTGATCCAGTGCAGTATTCTATTTTTATGTGCATAAATTCAAGGGAAATAAATAAAACTATGATGTTTTATTTAAAAAGAAGAAGAAGAAAATTCAATCATCGTTAACAACAGATTATGCCATCTGATGCAGAATTTTGTCTAAAAGTGTTAAAAGGAAATTATAACTACAATCATCAAAACCAGGGTTGGCAGGTTTTTGACAGTTTAAACCAACATCAAAAACCTAGTCAGAAACCTCAAATACTACTTTGATATGTAAAATTTCACATTAAATGTCATACATATACAACATTAGATATAATGTTTAAAATGTTGCTATTACTGTAAATCAATAATTAATATCTAGTAAAGTTTTATTGTTAAGTTTAATTTTTTTTAACTGGGTAACTAAAATTTTTATTTAGAAAATTTTTTGGGGTAAAATTGTTTTTTTTTTTTTAGTAAATATGATTTGAAACTGCTCACATGAGCTGCACATTTTTTCCCTTACTTAAAATATCTTAAATGTCCCAGTAATTTAAAACAATGATATCTTCATCTTCCTGCAGCATGGCTTAAAGAGTGTAAAGAATCAATAGAACCCCAGCTGCCAAGTGATACCTGCTGGAATAGTTAACTCACTTGCCCTGAAACTTTTTTATAGAATAGGTCAATATTTCAGAAAATTATGGAAGAGCATGAGGATGCAAGGAATATTAGAATTTCCCAACTGATTAATGATTTTAATTTATGCAGTGCAAAGATCTTATTCTTCAGCTAAAACCCATAGGTGTTTCATTGCATTAGATATTCTTCAACGAGATACTGCTACAATTGCTGATGCTTGTCATGTTTGGTCAAGTTTTCTAAAAAAAAGTTCACTTAAGCTGCCCCATATTGAAAATGTGCGTAATAAGAATGGATCAAATCAGGAAACCATATCATTTTTTGGTTTAATTTTGCATCTTAACCGTAAGGGTGAAGGGTTGATTAATGCACAAATTGATAGAATAGATGGATGTTTACCTGTATGCTGGTAACATAAATCACATTTCTTAATAAGGGTGTATAATTTTAAATTCAATGCAACTTAAACTTAAATTATTTACACTAGTTTGTATCTAAAATAGCAAAAACTGTTTCTTCTGGTCTTTGATAAAAATGCATTTTTAACTTTTTTTTTTTTTTCAGATTCTCCTTTTTTCTGCCTATGGTGGCAAAGATGCACATAGTGCAACCAGGGAAATGAGGTCCTAATATCCAGTATCTTCCCAGAAGCATAAAATTTTCAAAGTGTCTGCGACGGATATTTCAGCGTCAAAAAATAATCTGCAGGTAAACTGTTACAATTCAGGATTGACAAGGTCTTTGACATGTGTTCGTTTTTGAGAGTTTAAACTGCTATGTCCAAAACCATCTTATGTCAAAAACCTCCAATACTACATTGATATGTAAAATTTTACATTAAATAGTACTTACATACCTGCCAACTTGTAAGGTTTATCCTTACAGTGTAAGGATTTATGTCCAATTGTAAGGTTGTAAGGGCAACAGGTAAGTTTGTAAGGTTTTTTGATAAAACTTGAAATGATTCTTCAAATATGTTACTTATTGAGTGAAAACATAAAACTGATGCACACATTGCGTTTATGTTACAAAGATGAGGAGTGTGATTATCAATATAGTGCGTCACAGCAATCAAATAGTAATTCACAACACGTTATTATATGCCACAGAATGTTCAGTCATGCTGTGTATTTTTAAAAAATTTCGCAGCAATGCTGAATGCAAAGCTAAAATTGAAGTTTTGACACTTTTTTTATTAGAAATATATTAGATTTTTTTTTTATTATTTATAAAATATTTGGTACTTTCATGTTACCTGTGCACCAGTGATAACCCGCCAAATCTTGTTTCAGTTGGCATCAGTTGGAATTGTAACCCTTTCAATTCAAATGATTTGAATTCAAATCTTGAGATTTTGTTATTTGTATTGATGTATTTGTGTATATGTATTTTATCATGATTATATTTTAGCTATTTTTAAGTAATTTTTTTAAGACTTTATACTGCAGTTTTAAAATATTTATTATTTTTTTTAATAGCTAATGTTAAAAGATTGTCGAAAAAAAAATGCTTGGTGATATTTAAAAAAAATTTGGCAATCACTGGTGCCCGGCTAACATAAAAGTACTAAATATTTTAATAATTAAAAGCATGCAGCACGATCACTATGGAGAAATGTATGACAAAGAATTGTTGGGTAAAGCCAAATCAGCCTATTTAACGTATATCAAAAAAGAATTATCAGTGCTCATAATATTTGGGTTATTTTTATTATTTAATATTTTTGTAGTTATCAGTAAATTTTGTATCAAATCATATATTACCTTATTAGACGCCTTCATAAATACCTTTTACTACACATATATGTTTAAAGATGCACAATGAAGTACGTGAATGAATTTTTAAGGTTTTCTGAATAGACATGTTGGCAGGTATGTACTTATATTATATGAAGCAGTACAACATTATACGTAATAAATAAGTCCTTTACTGTATATCAATAATTAATATCTAGTAAAGTATTACTGTGTTACATGCAATTTTTTAAACTTGATTTCTCGATATTTACCAGCAACCTATTGGTGAATTGAACAGTTTTTTCCCCAGCGACATATTGACGAATTTCACGTTTATTTTCTGTAACCAACCGACGAATTTCGCGATTTCCTGCGATTGATTGAAGAAATTTGTGATATTTTCCTGCTACCAACTGACAAATTTTGCTTTTTTTGCGACGGATAAGCGAATTTTGGAGAAAAAAAAATTTTCGCGTCTTATAGGTGAAACTCGCATGTTTTTTTTTTACACTTAATTGTGGACAAATTTCACAAATGTTTTTGCAACCGATTGCCAAATTTGGCTATTTACTTGCAAGCTTGACAACATTTACAATTTTTTTCTCGCAACTGACTGACACATTTCGCAATATTTTCTAGGTATGCACCGGATATCCTGCTTATTCGGCACTCAAACCGGATATCTGGTCCGGCCGAATACTTCAGTATCCGGTTGCCGAATAGTGACTGATTTTTTTTAATTCATGTTTTTTAACATTTTCAGAAAAAATTAGTACGAAATTAATTTGCTTCTTACCAATATTATAACGTTAAAACAATGTCAGTAGAAATAAATATTCATATTTTCACAAAAATGAAATCATAGGACTTGGATATAAATGAAAATATAATATTTATATTTAAAATATGACAACTAATTATTTATAATTAAAGGCAAGTTATGGTGCTCAGCATTTTCAGGCTCTGTTACTTTTTTGATCAAATATTTTCCTCCTGAGAATAAGCGTTCACTCCTCTGGTTGTCTCTTTTTCTTGTGTTTTCAACAATTCTAAATTAAAAATGATTCATTCGGATGCAGAGAAAAAAATGTTAATTTTGTCAATCTATCAGTCAGAAGAAATCATGAAATTCACCAATCGGTTGTGGGAAAAAATAGTGAATGTCTTCAATCATAAATGTTGTTGGTCGGCTTCTGGAAAATATTGCAAAATTGTCAATCAGTCGCTTGAGGGGGGAAAAATTACAAATATTTTCAGTTGAACACTGAGGAAAAAAATCATTTGTAAATCATGTTGGAAAAAGAAAGCATGCAAATCACAAATATCACAAAATTTGTCAATCGCTCATGAAAAAATATTGCAAAAATTGTCGATAGGTTGTGGGAAAAAATTGCGAATTTTGTCAATCTGTCGTAGGAAAATCCCTGCAAAATTTGTTGATCGGGCATGAGAAAATATTCGTCAGTCAGTTGCGGGACTTGATCATCGCTTCAAAAAACAAATTTCTTTGGAAAATGGTAATTCTTTTTTGGGCCGGAGCCTCCCGCCCTCGACATTCTTTTGGGTGGGATTTCAAAATTTTGGGCATGAATCCCGTCATCCTGCCCTGAAATTCAAGCCTTGTATAGATTTATTATTTAGAGTGTTTTTTCTGTAATTTTCTACAGTATGAAATTAGACAACTCAGTATAATTAATTCTTAACAAAACTCAATACAATTAAATATTGAGAGTGTGCTATTGGAGGGTTAAGTAAGCAAATATATCCGTAAATACTGTTTGATATTAATTTATATCCAAATGGAATAGTTGCTGCAAGAATAGTAAATATTTATGTACTGTATGATTGTGCATAAATGTTATGTACAGGGTTGTTATAATTAAAGTTACCGTGCTTAGATCTGGTTGACAGATATCGATGAAACTTTGAATATAAGTTATATTTGAGGGGGGGGGGGTTGCAAAATTTCTCAGTTGGTCGCTGGAAGAAAGTCGTGAAATTTTTTGACCGGTTACGGGGGGGGGGGGGGGGGGATCACAAAAATTTTCAGTCGAATGCAAGGAAAATCGTGAATCTTGTCACTCTCTCAAGAAGAAAACATGCAATCAGTAAGTTGAGCAAAATATCACAAATTTGTCAATCTATCACGGATATACTCAGACTCAGTTTTTTGTTAGACAGTTTGAAGTGAAATTAAACCAGTTCTCAATATATTGCCTGACGTACTTTGTAGATGAAAACTAGAAAATTTTACTAGATTGAAAATAATCTTTTTTTTTTTCCTTTCCATCAAAAAATTTTTCTGCCCTGGGGAACCTTATTACTCTACTTTCCCCTTTTCAAGTCCACGAATTCGAAATAGTAAAATTTCTGTTTTGTTTTCTTCTTTAGATTTCGATAATTGGAATTTTTCGGGTTTGTGGATATGAAATTGAAAAATTAGTAAATCATTCGAGCATTTCTAGTTGAGCAAGTTTACTGGCAGGTATGCCCAAAAAGCTATTGTATCTGATGATTCTTTTGCACTAATTAATGAGTTAACTGTCCTAAGGGATCATCTCATTTCAGCATTTAATTAGCAGAATTACTTTGCCTCTGAAAGTGTTATATATGCTCAGGCCTTGCAGTGCTCCTATATTTCCTATAAATTTGAAAAAGTTCCTCGCAATTATTTTTTATTTAGTTGTGAGCCGCATAGTTATACAATCCGGATGTGATTGCACAAATTTCCTCAATCCTACGTAGAAAAACAAGTTCATTTGTTAAGTCAGCGGCAATATTGAGAACTTCATCATTTGATTGCGAAAAATAATTGTGAATTTCATCCATCGGTTAAAAATAAATCTGGATTTTCGTCAATGTAGCTCAGAAGAAAAAATATGAATTTCATCTATCGGTCATTGAAAAAAATTGCCAATTTTGTTAATCGATGGCTGATAAAAATCGTGATCTTAGTCTATGAAGTGGTAAAAAAAAAAAAAAAAAAAAAAAAAAGTAATTTCTCTAGTCAATCGCATTAAAAAATTGTTGATTTTGTCAATCAGTCATTGTAATATATCAGGAAATTTGTCGATCAGTTGATAAAAATCGTAAATTTTGGCATTCATCTGTGTAAAAAAAAAAAAAAAAAAAAAAAAAAAAAAAAAAAAAAATCTAATTTCTTCAGTCTCATCAATCAATCGTTGAAATGAATCTCAAAATTTGTCGACCATTGGTTAATAAAAAATCTCAAATCTTGGCAGTCACTTGCAAAAAAACTCGCTCGTCGGCTGTAAAAAAAAAAAAAAAAAAAAAAAAAAAAAAAAAAAAAAAAAAATCAATTTTGTCAGTTAGCCGTAACAAAAAATTACCAATTTCGTCAGTCAGTAGTTGATAAAAATTGTAATTTTCAGCAGTCGCTGTAAAAAAAAAAAAAAAAAAAAAAAAAAAAAAAAAAAAATCATACATTTCGTCATTCAATCGCAGCAACAACAAAAAAAAAAAATCGCTGATTTCGTTAGTCGGTCATTGAAATGCATCAGAAAATGTGTCGATCGTTCATTATTAAAAATTGCAAATTTTGGCAGTCAATCACTGTTTTAAAAAAAAACATGCATATTTCACCAATCGTGGGAAAAAAATCTGATTTCATCAGTCGGTCATTGAAATATATTACGAAATTTGGCAGTCACTTGCAGTAAAACAACAGTCTCAGATTTCTTTCTGTAGCTTTCCGAAATAAAATCTCATTTAACCCTTTCCGGAGCGGAGTAAGTCTGTTTGTAAAATGATGAAATATTGCACTGACACCAGAATTTAAAAACGAATTCATTAGAAAATAAAAACTTGCTTATTTTCCGATACTTAACAAAAGGAAAATTTTAATTAAATATTCTTGGTGCTGTTTGTCAGTTTTGGAATTAAAATTAGGTGTCCTTTTTTGTGACCACCGCCCGTTAAAGGGTTAAACCCTATCTTACCAAAACTAATTTATTTGTCTTGTTAATTTATATGCAAATAATGTACTAATATTGTATTTTTAAATATTTTCTAGCTTCAGTGAGACACAACAAACTGTTTGAAGATGCTGCTGTTAGTGACATTCAAAGCTGGATAGCCAAGTGGCTGCGATATGCAACAGATAGAGAATTGGGCTGTTGAAAAAAAAAAAAAAAACCTAATGTATCAGAAAATTCCGATTTTAATAAATAAATAACCATGTATTTGTATTGTCTTTTTTTTTTTTTTTTTTTTTTTTTTTTTTTTTTTTTTTCAAATTTTAATATAAAAAAAAAAGGATCTTTTAAAGTTTATTATACTTTAGCCAAAAATGTAAAATAGTTTATACAATTTATTTCTAATAAGTCTCTTTTAAGTATATCATCAATTTTAAATTATCTGCACAAACTAAAAAAGTCAGTTTTTATAAATAGCCTTGATAATAGCTTTGCCTGTTTAATTAAAAATAAATTGTAAGATAGTTCATCAGTGAAGCTAATCTAAAAAATAAAAATGAAAGTTCAACCTATATTATTGCAGTTTGAAAACAAATTTAAACTTTTAAAATATTGTTAAGTATGTAAAGATGCTATTTTAGAGAAACAAATTTTACTTTTGGCATAAATATTTTCAAATCTTCAATCATTACTAATTTGTTACTGTGCATTTTGTTTTGGAGCAGCTTTTCAGTGTTCTTAAGGTCGAATTGTGGAGCAACAGAGATGTTACTATAGTGATGACTATAGTACATTTTATGATGAATGTGATCAAGTTATTCATGTGAAACATAAATGAAATATAAATAACATACACGGACAGGTGTGGGAGAATTATCAGAAAATTTTATCAACAATGATTTACTTCACTAGCCAACAAGATGCAAGATACAGTTGAACATTATAACAAGATGTAAACAACTGAAAAAGAAATAGTGTATTACTTTTGCAAAAAATTTCATAATTTTTCTTTTATAAAATTGAATTGTACAGAAGAGTTTAGTTTAGGATATAACTTTAAGTACAATGTTTGCTTTGCAACACTAAGTAGTAAAATTTTGGGTTTTTTTTTTTTTTTTTAAACATGTCTTGTATAAACTAAAATTTTCAAAGACTGTCTAAAATTTCACTCACCCTGTCAGAAAATCCTCCTGCCTGTTGCGATTAAAATGTATTTCTTCACTCCTATAGGGGCATATGTATAATTTATGTAAAAGCGAAGCAAAATCAAATCTATAATCCTGATCATAGTCCAAACTGTTTTAGTTTATGTAAATACGTGAAGATATTTGCTACGAAAATAATACATATTAATGAAGGTTATAAAACAGGTGAATTTTTGCATTACTAAATATATTTCTGGCAATTACCATCTGATTATTTGGAAAACTACAGCCAAAAGACAAAAAATTCAAATTTTGTATTAAGTTTTTGACCTTGTCATTACCATTGTTATTGAAGCAATTTTACTCTTTCAAAAAGTTTCATACTAAATTTTCTTTTTAACAAAGAGAAAGTTGTATTACCTATCTTGCCAGGAATTAGATAAAATTTTTTCCCCCAATGCTATCCCATTTTTGTAAACTTTTATATCTATTTATAACTTGTAAAGAATTTAATAAAAATTTGAATTTTGTTTCTTCAAGATTAATCGATAATTTAAGCTATTTACAATTACTACATTTGATTACTACTGAGTACTACTTATTACTTGTAAAAAATTTAATAAAAATTCTAAAATTTTGTTTCTTCAAGTTTCATTGATAATTTAAGCTGACTACAGTCGCTACATTTGTAAAGGATTGAATTTGGTAGTTCTAGATAGAGAAGATGTTTCAATGAAAATTTCTAGGATGGATTTTTCTAGATATAAATTGGGAAAGTTGAGTCTGCATGGGATAAAATAGAAACACGTGGCGTTTAGAAGAAAATTTAATATCCTGGAAAATTCAGTGTGTAGTGGTTAACATTCACATTTTGCATAATGTTCAAATTTGTGAGAGATAAATGTTAAACTATTTTATTGGATTTTAAACCTGTATCATCCCCCCCCTCCCCTTTTAAAAATATTTGCTCATATGTAACTAGGAGGGATGAATGACAATAATAGGAAAACAGCAGATTAGTAACTGTACACTATTAAAAAATTTCAGCTTTTGCTGCATAGTCACTCCCCTGCTTTTATAGAATATCTCTATTTTGACCAATGAAAATGCTTCGTAATATAGTAACATAACAGTTTTCTCTAAAAGCGGTGGAGTGTGTACAGCAAAAGCTGAAGATTTTTAACAGTGTATGCTATAATAATGGTTATCTTTATAAAAGCTTTATTGCTTGAAAACTACTAAAATATAATAGACATATGAATATACATTTAACAAGTTTATTATATTGATTTTCACCATGAAGCTGTGTTATGAACTGAAAATGAAGTATGTCGTTTGAGATATTTACATTGAAAAACATAATTTTTTTTAAATTAAAATTGTTAGAATTTATCAATATTTGTTTAAAATGAAACCCTTTTCAAAATTTAGTTCTAGTTTATTGCACTGCATATGATGAACATGGTCGATCAAATATATGAAACTAAATGAAGAAATTTATATAAAATATTAAAAGAAAAAAAGATTGCTTTCTCTAAGCTTATCTGTATTAAGTACTACACCATAAAATAAGGTAACTGCAAGGTCGAGGGTGTGTGTGTGGGGGGGGGGGGGGGGGTGTCTTTCAGTCCTGACATTCCAAAATAAGACAACATAAGCTTAATTCTCTACTATAAAATTAGTTTGGAGAAAATCGTGCTACTATTTAAGATTCTGAAACTTAAATGTGCATATGAATACTTTTATAGATATACAAGTTTTTTTTCAATTATATAACTCTTTCAAGGGCGGTGGTACATTTATGAAACCACTTAATTTTAATTACAGAATGGTACCAGAATTTCGATTTGATAAAAAAAAGTTCATGATGCATGTGAAATTTAGCTTATTTTTTGTTTCAAAATTTTTAAATTCCGGTGTCATTCATTAATTTTAACATTGTAGCAATCGAAGTGCTTTGCCCCTGAAAGGGTTAAAACAGTTTCGATACTACAAAATGTGTAATTAAATCGATTAAAAGTATTCGCCGACATACGTATAAAATGTCATTAGATTGGCACAGGATCTATATTGTCATATGTGCATCAAAAATACTGTTCCAAATGATTACCATTGGATATCAATAATACCACATTTGTGCCATTATTGTAACATTTTCATGCCTGCAATCTCGGAATTCCTACGTATTTGTATCAATTATGTATCACCTATATCGCCGATTTCCGTTGTTGTGCCATATTTCTGGCGCAATGTCGATAACCCATCAAAGTATCGCCAAAGATATCGAATGAAAGGACAGAATCGATCCTTTTAGGTTACTATTCGCTGTTATCGAAATAACACCTCGATTACTTGACGGAAGATGCAATTTTTGTGCCAATCTGTTAGTTCTGTGCTAGCTGGGCTTAGACTGTATAGGAATCTTTGCATCCCGAAAACTAATTATCCAAAAGAGCTGTACACTTACACACAGTTTTCTTTTATACAAAAATTAATGTAGACGATAATTCATAATTTTTTAATATGAATTTATTAATAATTTTCATTGGCCAACGATTGAGTTTTGGCTGCTTCCAACAACTGAGCCAACGGTTATATAGTTGATCGTTGGTCTAAATATATAAGTTCCCATTTGACCAACGGTAATGTTTGCTGGCAAAACTGCGCTAATAATAATATTAAAATATGAAAATAATTAATCCTATTTTCATTAGAAAATTCAACTAATTTGTTGATTTTTTGGCAAAAACGAATTATGCTTCTAGAACTAAAACTATTATGTAAATAAATTTTACTTTTATGACTACTAAAATGGAAGAATATCAGTGCTAAAAGCTTCAACCTCTATTTAAAAAATACATATTTATTTGACATAGTATGAATTAGTTATCAAGTCAGTTATAAACATGGTATCGATGCAATTTCTGATATAATGCTTTTTATTTCAAATGCTGTTTATTTACTACAGCTTTTTTTTTCCTTTAGTAAAGTAGCATCTTTAAATGTGGTCTCTGACGGTGTCTGCCTCATCACACATGCAAAATAAAGATTCAGTATGCAAAATTCGTTCAAAAAATATTTATGTCAAATGTACTTTCAGTATAGAAATGGAAATTTTGAAACTAAAACACATGCTTAATTTTTTCTTTTGAAAAAGTACCACATATTATAGCAGTATTTGAATGTCCAAATATAGGGGTATTTGAATGGGAAAATAACACTTGCTTTTGAAAATATTACACTTGCTGCATTTGGTATAAGTAGAGGCAGGAGGAGGAAGAGGCATTTTGTGTGCTTAAAAAATACTTTATGCATCCTTAAAATGCTGAATTGATATCGCACTATAAAAAGGTTTCTACTGAAAAATGACATCAAAAATAGCTATTAGTAGCCTTAAATTGCTAAAATAATTGAGTAAATTTACTTTTCTGAGCACACTCTTCCTATGGTTTGCAAATTTCTCATCATAGTTAGAGATCAAGGCAAATTAAGTTTCCATAATTGAAAGATATCATCCGGGGATTGTAATCCTGCAAGCGCCAGAATTTTGCTACCAGCATTTTATAATTCAAAAAAACCTACAAAAGTTTCTGAATAGCTTTATCTTATCTTTCTCTTTTATCTCATCTCTATCATCATCTTTTATCATCAACTATTTCTTTCCTCTTTCTCTTTTTCTTCATCATTTATCTTTTTATCATCGCTTTATTTAATGATGAATTTTTCCGAAATTAAATAAAACATTTTTTTTAAATTTAAAATACATACCAGAATTTCTGAATAGTTATTTAATTACGGAGAGGTTGTCATTAAATAAAGCTAACCGAAAATTTTGAATGAAAAGAGGCTGACCCGCGCGCTCCCAGCTTGCGGAATTGCAATCCCAGAAGTGTCATCGAGGATGTATTTATTCCTTGAAAAGTTATGCTTTCCAGTCAACAACAAAATCTACACAAAACGTTTTTGCCTTCTAATATTTCTCTCTCTCTTTTATAAAGTTGTTTATCGAAAAGCATGTGGTTTCAATTACAGGTCCATTCAGGGAAGGCTTTAAAAAGGCTCAGGTCCCCTGAGTACTACAACGGAGGATACGCAAAATATTTGATCTGAGATTAATACCTAAAAAATACCATCCTAAGAACCGATGAAAAAAATTTCTCTCAGGGCGGGGGGTATCACATGGGCGTGAGCTTTAGTAGTCACGGCGCACCAGGGCTATAAAAACTTTCCCTATGTGCCCGTTTTCTATCCTCAATCGTATGCAAACACGTCCGCTTTGGTTTCCGATTCTGAAAATTGCGTCGATGTCTGTATCTTCAATTTCTTTATGATAATAAAAATCCTTCTCTTTTGCTATCTATCTATTAGTTGATAACTACCCCTAAGCAAATTCTCGAAATTTAGTATACTAATCAGAATATATGTGTGTGGAAAAATATTGAAGTGGCTTAGGGGCGCGAAATTTTCCCTGGCTGAGGGCGCACCGGCCCTCGGGCCGATGGGCCGACGGCTCAGTCCGAGCCTGGTGCTAATATATCATATGCATCTTTAAATTAATTTCTACAAGTATAGGTTTAAGAAAAAAGTTTAGGATAGTTGGATTACAAATTAGAAAAACTCTTCCTTAATTTTAGAAATAAGATGGTTGCTTCAAACTGGCACTTTTTGTATTCTCAAAAGTTTCTTCCTCATTGAATATGTTCTTCGCCCTCTAGTGGTGAATAAATTGGCTTCAAAAAAAAAAAATGTGTCTCCTTTATTACTAGATGACATTACTTTGCAGAATTTTACAACAAAATGCTCATTTGAGTTAGATTTTTCCTCAAGTGGTCAGTAAATGGGAGTTTCACCCTATGCTTAAAATTATTCTGCTATAGTAAATAAGGTAATACATCATAAAAAAATTAATTCATAAATTTAAAATATCAAATTTATTTTCTTAAATTAAAAAATCCTCTTTAATAAAAAGGTATGTGTTGCTGACGACTGGGATTTTTGCTAATCGTTGCCACAGATTAATCTTGGAAAATGAAACATTTGAAGTTAATGAAAAAATTGATAGCTCGAAAAGTATTTGTCAGAAAATTGTTAGACAAACTGCGTTAGAAAGGTAAAAAATTGTATTTTTCTAGATATAAATTTCAAATCTAATAATTATGCCGTTTTCATATATTGAATTTAAAAAATTACTAAATTTTACAATGGAGTACCATAGCGAAATCTTCACGCATAAAAAGATAATGATAACGGCATTGTGTACTGACGTATATATACTGACTATAGCACGAGTCACAAATTATAGTAGCTTTATTATTCTGTTAAAATATAAAAGTGAATTATGATGTCGCGAGTGCATGATTTTTATTTAATTCTCGACGAGTACCATATTTTTGTCCACCTCAGTGAGGCATATCAATTTCATTATATTTGAAGTATTGTAAATTGTAACTTCTTTCAAATCCAATTTAAATCCAACGGAAATGATTTTTCCCCATAGACACCATAATTTAACACAATTATTCATTTTTTTTTTTAATGCTGGCCTATTCCATAGTAAAGTCTACAGAGAATTGGCCTAATTTGTCTTTAACAGCCCAAATTTTACATTAAAAATGTTATAACGCGTTCGTATCGTTTTCAGAAATTTAGAAGGACATTCCATTTGTATAAAGATCCACAGTGTGTTAAAATACAAGGTCAAATTCAAAGTCAATAATATTTCACTTGATTAAATGTGCGTTAAGAGAAATTGACCAGCGTAGCGGGCGTAGCTTGCTAGTACAGTATATTTCTGGACAATAATATCGTTTTATACTTTTTTTTTTTTTTTATGAATAAAATAATTAAAATAATTTGATATAATTTCTAAAAAAGTGTAATTATTTACTCTTTTATACGACACTTTGTATTAATGAATTAAAAATTTTACTTTGTATAATTTGAAGCATTTTAAAAAGTGAATCTCTAACGAATTTTCGATATATGAACTTTTTGGCTGATTTAGAGACTTCGTTAAATATAGGTCTGACTGTATAAGTCATAAGATACTGTTTCTGTACTAAACTTTTTTTACAGGACTATATTATAATTAAAATTCACCTATTCAAAAGTCTCTTAGCTTGGCTCCAAACGAAGCACAATTTCAGCATCCATAGTTAAACTGTAAATTACAAGTTAACCCTTAACCAGTGGCGTAGCCAGGGAGGGGGTCCAAACACTCTGGATACCAGTAAAATTGTAAAGTTTTCTTCGCTTTGATTACCGCAGAAAGTTCTCCGATTGCATAAGGCAAAGAAAACTTTACAAAATTAGTGGTATCAAGAGCATCTGTACCCCCACTCTGGCTACGCCACTGCCCTTAACTGCTGTTAGACAGCTGATTTTTCAATTTTTACGGTTTGACTTCTAATTTTCAGCATAACTCTATATACCAGTGAAATTTTTGCTTCGTTTGGAGCCTTAGTACTGTCGCCAGAAACTTCTGAATAGATGAATTTTAATTATAATAGGCATAAAGTTTACATAAAGATAGCAATGAAGTTCAATACAGAAACAGTAATGAGTTAACCGAGCCTTTTAATTTTTTTCATCTTTCGATCAAGCAAGTTTCGCAGATCGCTGCTTTTTTTCAATTTTTACAGTTTAACTTGTAATCTTCAGTTTAATTCTATACACTAGTGAAATTTTTGTTTCGTTTGGAGCCTTAGTACTATCGCCAGCGACTTCTGAATAGGTGAAATTTGCTTATAATAATCATAAAGTTTACATAAAGATAGCAATGAAGTTCAATACAGAAACAGTAATGAGTTAACCGAGTCTTTTAATTTTTTTCATCTTGCGATCAAGCAAGTTTCGCAGATCGCTGCTTTTTTTCAATTTTTACAGTTTTAACTTGTAATCTTCAGTTTAATTCTATACACTAGTGAAATTTTTGTTTCGTTTGCAGCCTTAGTACTATCGCCAGCGACTTCTGAATAGATGAATTTTAATTATAATAGGCATAAAGTTTACATAAAGATAGCAATGAAGTTCAATACAGAAACAGTAATGAGTTAACCGAGCCTTTTAATTTTTTTCATCTTGCGATCAAGCAAGTTTCGCAGATCGCTGCTTTTTTTTTCAATTTTTACAGTTTAACTTGTAATCTTCAGTTTAATTCTATACACTAGTGAAATTTTTGTTTCGTTTGGAGCCTTAGTTACTATCGCCAGCGACTTCTGAATAGATGAATTTTAATTATAATAGGCATAAAGTTTACATAAAGATAGCAATGAAGTTCAATACAGAAACAGTAATGAGTTAACCGAGCCTTTTAATTTTTTTCATCTTGCGATCAAGCAAGTTTCGCAGATCGCTGCTTTTTTTCAATTTTTACAGTTTAACTTGTAATCTTCAGTTTAATTCTATACACTAGTGAAATTTTTGCTTCGTTTGGAGCCTTAGTACTATCGCCAGCGACTTCTGAATAGATGAATTTTAATTATAATAGGCATAAAGTTTACATAAAGATAGCAATGAAGTTCAATACAGAAACAGTAATGAGTTAACCAAGCCTTTTAATTTTTTTCATCTTGCGATCAAGCAAGTTTCGCAGATCGCTGCATTTTTTCAATTTTTACAGTTTAACTTGTAATCTTCAGTTTAATTCTATACACTAGTGAAATTTTTGTTTCGTTTGGAGCCTTAGTACTATCGCCAGCGACTTCTGAATAGGTGAATTTTACTTATAATAGGCATAAAGTTTAGACCCCACAGGCTCTAAAAGCATACTAATTTGCTCTGTTTTAAAAAAGATTTTCCGATTATAAAAGATTGAATGATATTATCGCGTCCAGTGGCGATCTTCTGTAATCCGGCTGCCATTTATTTCTCTTTGACTCGGGGGGGAGGGGGGGATTTTTCGGTTACCAAGGTCTCATCCACCGCTGCCGCGACAGCTGATGGCTGTTTTCGTGGTTGATTAAATAAGCTCTATTACACATTTGAAAACTAGCTTGTATAAATGTTTAAGTAAATAATGGCTGTGACTCCCGGACTTTTATAAAATCTAGAAGTAAAGTTTTCTTTTGGATATATATATATCTTTTTAGATTGTATATTGCAAGTAAAAATTTATTTCTTTGAAACGCTATAAGAAAATGATTTTTAATATGACGTTTTAAATATAAAGTTTTAAAAGTTTTAAATATAACGTTTTAAATATATCGTCTTAAATATGAAGTATTTTTCACCATTAAATGCTTTTCGCACGTAATAATTTAATTATTTTAAAGATTTATTTCTTTTTTAATATTCACGTGCAAATATATTTTCAATTCAAACATATAACATTGTGGAATAAAGAATTAAAATAACATTGTGAAACGGTGAAATTAAAAATTTTAAAAACAGCTTTAAGCATTCGCCAAGGCGCGATTTCACGCCAAATAAGACCACAAGTTGTCGACCGCCGATCTCTTGGCGCTCATACGCTGTAGAATTGCTCTGCAGTACGCACGCTGTTATTCAGTTTTCCTTCCGAATTCAACTGTAGCCCATCTTCAATCGTACATTTATTAGTAAGAATGCACCCATTGTTTGAAGAATCGCATAACTATGGACCTCTGTATTACTCTAATGTGTTCCTTAAAATAGAAACGGAAGAAAAATGCATTTCGTTTTTACAAGATCTCGAGTTAATTCCTCAAAAACATGTTGCGCCTGCCTGTCCAATATGTTCCGGTTCTATGGAAGTTGTTGATCAGGAAATCGCTTGGCTGTGGAAATGCAGCAAAGAGACATGTTCGGGATATGTGAATCCGTTGCAGAACACCTTTTTTGAGGACATTCAGCTGTCTCTTTTGGATACACTAGCTTTAATTTTAAACTTTGTTGATAAAAGTGAATTAGACTATGCATGGGAGCGTGTTTATTGTGGGTCGTGGAGTAGATATAGAAAAGAAAACAATCTTAGCAAAGAAACTGTTAAGCAGATTTATGCCAAGTGCAAGAGAGTGTGCGAGATTATAATGTCCCAGACATATGAGCGAATGATTGGCCCGTACATTTCTACACTGTATCTTATGTATCTCAAGAGGACCCTGAATGCCCCGTCGCTCAGCCGTGCCCGTAAAGCGAATACATTTCTAATGGATGTCAAGACTGTATATCCCGGCTTCGGCAAAATTGGACTGAATTATAAGCATCTTTCGTCACCTTTGTCAGCTACTGGTGGTGTTTAAAATGTAGATAAAGTTGAAAACTGTAAGTTTTATTATGAATAAAACTTGAAATTGGATATTTGCTTTCTCTTTCTCATTGTATTTATTTATTTATTTATTTATTTATTTTTTGTACATTATAATTTAATATTTTAGATGTGAAAATGTACTTATATTGATACACAGATTTAAGGATAAGATACTTCTGTTTCAAAAATTTGGAAATGATTGAATGGCACCAGAATTTGCGAACAAATGTATTTTGAAAATAAATAAAAGCTTTTCTTCACGTGCAATTATTAAAGCAAAGTTTTATTCCAAAATTGAGGCGTTTGGAGACTTAAATCATAGATGTCAACTTTTACGCTTTTTAAAGCGAAATAAACACATTTGAAACAGACATCTTATTTAATAAATGAAATAAAACGTTTTCTACATTTTATTTAAAAAAAAAAAACAGCATATATTTTATTAAATAATGTTTTTGGTTCAAAACATGTTTATATGATTAAAAAAAAACGTAGTGTGCAGCTATGTAAAACTAAGTGTTATAAGAGTTATCTCCAGACAGTATCAGCTGGGTGCTGCACCCTCGCTGACTTTTTATTCACAAAATAGTACCCTTCTTACCCCTCATCCAAAAAATTAGCACTCTTCTTTCTCCTGAAAAAAAAAATTCCCTCTTTTTTTTGAGGGGGGGGGGGGGGAGTATAAACAGTGGTGACCATCCCCCCAAACACAATGACGCAAATTCCCCCCCCCCCCCCTAGACAAAACATCAATTGTAAAATATTAGAAAAATCAATTATTTTTAGCATTTAAGATTAAATACAAAGAAAGCAACAGTACAATTTTGCCCATTTGATCGTTAGTCGGAGGATATGAAAATTAAAATTCGTCCCAACATCAGTGCTTGTGCCTTGCTTTCCGCAGGACATGAGGATATCTCTTGCAATTGCAAGGCAGTACTTGTTTTTCGAGATCAGCGTGATAGCTCGATATATTACATTTATTGGTTCATTTTTAAATAAATATAATAACAAATAAATACAATATGAACTTAAAGAAATTTTTTTTATCAGAAATTTTAATCTACACATAATTTAAAAAAATATAAAATATGTCCTTTCTAAGCATTGACTAATAGATAATTTCTGAACCGTTTGTCTTTGATAAACAGTTTCAATTTCAAAAATATTTAAAATTAGCTGAAGGATTATGTTACACGCCGCTTGGGTCAAAAAATGCATTTTTGAAGACGTTACAAAACTTAACTTTTTATACGTCCCTGGGTCCTATAAGTTATATTTAGGGAAACAGTCCTCATGCTCTGACATGCGACAGAAAAAAACATTTTAATACGACCAAAAGTTACTGAGTTTCAAATTTGAAAAAATTTTGGCATTTAACACAGTGCCTGAAATAATGTACGATTTCGATCTAACCGCACATCACTTCGGGCACCATGTTAAAAGCGAAAAATCTCCAGATTTTAAACTCGTATAACACGGTGAGTTTTGGTCGAACAAAAATGTTTTTTTTTTTTTTTTTTTTTTTTTTCATTTGATATATCAGAGCTTCAGGATTGTTTTACCAAATATAACTTATAGGACCCGTAGGCTCTATAAAAAGTTAATTTTTATAACTTATTCATCAGAATTGCATTTTTTGATGCAAATTGTGTCCAACATAATTATTTAGCTAATTTTAAATACTTTTGCAATTGGAACTATATGCCTAAGACTAACGATTAAGAAGTTATCCATTGGTCGACGTTTGGAAAAAACACACTGTATGTTAACACATTATCGCAAATTACATACATAGCGATTTTCGAAACATTAAAACTACCCGTTTTAATACTTTCGTCATTTTTAAAACAAAAGAAAATAATACTTTAATACGTGAAAAACAGTCCTGAGATGTAAAATTTGAATTACACATGGAAAAAAAAAATAACGTACATCACAGAAATTATTAAAATACTAAATACAACATAATGGGTATTTGAAAAGAAAGAAATTAATTAACTGATTAAGATTTTGGTTAATTATTTGCCCTTATGGTCATTTTAAATCTATCATATCTTTATAAGGCATGCAATGAAAGCAAACACAATAGTGATAAGCTTGGAATAAAATATTTTAGTTTATTTCTGTCAGTAACCTAATTTAATTCATTATGTAATTCTAATTGAATTTTTCCTTAAGAGTTCAATTACTGTTACAAACTATGAATTAAATAAATGTTGCCAATAAAGTATTTTATTCCAATCTTTACCACGCTTGTGTCTATTTTCATTGCATGCTCTAAAATATATGATTCTTTTAAAATGCCCATAAAATAAACATAAAAAAAATAATTCACTCCATAAAAAGTGAACATTCACTCCTATGAAAGAGTGGCTATTCACTACTGAGGAGTGAGAAATCCACTCCTTTTACAAGAGTGAATAGTCACTCCTATGAAAGAGTGGATAGCCACTGCTATGAAAGAGTGACTATTCACTCCTACCAGGGTGAAAAAACCCACTCTTTTTGCAAGAGTGGATAGTCACTCTTCTGAAAGAGTGAGTATCCACCCCTGTTTAGAGTGAATATTCACTTCTCGGGAGTGAGTATTCACTCTTTCAGAGAGTGAACAATTTCACTTTTGCCTAGAGTGAGTAGTCACTCTAAACAGGTTGGGCAAATTTTGACTCTGCGATGGAGTGAATAGTCAGTCTTAACTGATTAAGATTTTGGTTAATTACTTGCCCTTATGGTCATTTTAAAACTATCATATGTTTATAAGGCATGCAATGAAAGCAAACACAATAGTGATAAGCTTGGAATAAAATATTTTAGTTTATTTCTGTCAGTAACCTAATTTAATTCATTATGTAATTCTAATTGAATTTTTACTTAAGAGTTCAATTACTGTTACAAACTATGAATTAAATAAATGTTGCCAATAAAGTATTTTATTCCAATCTTTACCACGCTTGTGTCTATTTTCATTGCATGCTCTAAAATATATCATTCTTTTAAAATGCCCATAAAATAAACAAAAAAAATAATTCACTCCATAAAAAGTGAACATTCACTCCTATGAAAGAGTGGCTATTCACTACTGAGGAGTGAGAAATCCACTCCTTTTACAAGAGTGAATAGTCACTCCTATGAAAGAGTGGATAGCCACTGCTATGAAAGAGTGACTATTCACTCCTACCAGGGTGAAAAAACCCACTCTTTTTGCAAGAGTGGATAGTCACTCTTCTGAAAGAGTGAGTATCCACCCCTGTTTAGAGTGAATATTCACTTCTCGGGAGTGAGTATTCACTCTTTCAGAGAGTGAACAATTTCACTTTTGCCTAGAGTGAATAGTCACTCTAAACAGGTTGGGCAAATTTTGACTCTGCGATGGAGTGAATAGTCACTCTTAACTGATTAAGATTTTGGTTAATTATTTGCCCTTATGGTCATTTTAAAACTATCATATCTTTATAAGGCATGCAATGAAAGCAAACACAATAGTGATAAGCTTGGAATAAAATATTTTAGTTTATTTCTATCAGTAACCTAATTTAATTCATTATGTAATTCTAATTGAATTTTTCCTTAAGAGTTCAATTACTGTTACAAACTATGAATTAAATAAATGTTGCCGATAAAGTATTTTATTCCAATCTTTACCACGCTTGTGTCTATTTTCATTGCATGCTCTAAAATATATGATTCTTTTAAAATGCCCATAAAATAAACATAAAAAAAATAATTCACTCCATAAAAAGTGAACATTCACTCCTATGAAAGAGTGGCTATTCACTACTGAGGAGTGAGAAATCCACTCCTTTTACAAGAGTGAATAGTCACTCCTATGAAAGAGTGGATAGCCACTGCTATGAAAGAGTGACTATTCACTCCTACCAGGGTGAAAAAACCCACTCTTTTTGCAAGAGTGGATAGTCACTCTTCTGAAAGAGTGAGTCCCCGTTTCCACCCCTGTTTAGAGTGAATATTCACTTCTCGGGAGTGAGTATTCACTCTTTCAGAGAGTGAACAATTTCACTTTTGCCTAGAGTGAATAGTCACTCTAAACAGGTTGGGCAAATTTTGACTCTGCGATGGAGTGAATAGTCACTCTTTCTTATTTAGAGTGTGGGCTCCAAACGAAGCACAATTTGACCAGCATCAAAAGAAAATTACAAGTTAACTCCTTACTGCTGTTAGCGGTCTCACAGACCGCTGATTTTTCAATTTTTACGGTGTGATTTCTAATTTTCAGTTTAAACTATATATATATATATATACTAATGAAGTTCTGCTTCGTTTGGAAATCTAGTACGATTGCCAGAGACTTCTGAATAGGTGGATTTTAATTACAACAGTCCAATATACATAGTTTTAATACAGAAACAGAGTTAACCGAGCCTTTTAGTTTTTTTCATCCTTCGATGAAGCAGGTCTCACAGATCGCTGTTTTTTCAAGTTTCACAGTTTAACTTTTAATCTTCAGTTTAGTGAAATATTTGTTCCGTTTGAATCCTTAGTAATTATAATAGTTCAATACACAAAGTTTAATACAGAAACAGTATCCTATGAGTTAATCGAACTTTTAATTCATCCTTTGATCAACCGTTCACCTATGCGGCAATTTTTGTCACTGCAGTTAATTGTTAAACTAATGTGAAAACTGAAAAGACAGCAGCCCCTGAGAGCGCTAAACTTTTTGTACAGTACTATTATAATTAAAATGCACCTATTAAGAAGTATCTAAGCGATAGTATACTTGGGATCCAAACGAAGCACAATTTCACCAGCATCAAATGAAAATTACAAGTTAACTCTTTAAAGCTGTTAGCGGTCTCATAGACAGACCGCTGATTTATCAATTTTTACTGTGTGACTTCTAATTTTCAGTTTAAACTATATATATACTAATGAAGTTCTGCTTCGTTTGGAAACCTAGTACGATTGCCAGAAACTTACGAATAGGTGAATTTTAATTACAACAGTCCAATATACATAGTTTTAATACAGAAACAGAGTTAACCGAGTCTTTTATAGTTTTTTTCATCCTTCGATGAAGTACTATTATAATTAAAATGCACCTATTCAGAAGTATCTAAGCGATAGTATACTTGGGATCCAAACGAAGCACAATTTCACCAGCATCAAATGAAAATTACAAGTTAACTCTTTAATGCTGTTAGCGGTCTCATAGACAGACCGCTGATTTATCAATTTTTACTGTGTGACTTCTAATTTTCAGTTTAAACTATATATATACTAATGAAGTTCTGCTTCGTTTGGAAACCTAGTACGATTGCCAGAGACTTCCGAATAGGTGAATTTTAATTACAACAGTCCAATATACATAGTTTTAATACAGAAACAGAGTTAACCGAGCCTTTTATAGTTTTTTTCATCCTTCGATGAAGTACTATTATAATTAAAATGCACCTATTCAGAAGTATCTAAGCGATAGTATACTTGGGATCCAAACGAAGCACAATTTCACCAGCATCAAATGAAAATTACAAGTTAACTCTTTAATGCTGTTAGCGGTCTCATAGACAGACCGCTGATTTATCAATTTTTACTGTGTGACTTCTAATTTTCAGTTTAAACTATATATATACTAATGAAGTTCTGCTTCGTTTGGAAACCTAGTACGATTGCCAGAGACTTCCGAATAGGTGAATTTTAATTACAACAGTCCAATATACATAGTTTTAATACAGAAACAGAGTTAACCGAGCCTTTTATAGTTTTTTTCATCCTTCGATGAAGTACTATTATAATTAAAATGCAGCTATTCAGAAGTATCTAAGCGATAGTATACTTGGGATCCAAACGAAGCACAATTTCACCAGCATCAATTGAAAATTACAAGTTAACTCTTTAATGCTGTTAGCGGTCTCATAGACAGACCGCTGATTTATCAATTTTTACTGTGTGACTTCTAATTATCAGTTTAAACTATAATATATACTAATGAAGTTCTGCTTCGTTTGGAAACCTAGTACGATTGCCAGAGACTTCCGATTAGGTGAATTTTAATTACAACAGTCCAATATACATAGTTTTAATACAGAAACAGAGTTAACCGAGCCTTTTATAGTTTTTTTCATCCTTCGATGAAGTACTATTATAATTAAAATGCACCTATTCAGAAGTATCTAAGCGATAGTATACTTGGGATCCAAACGAAGCACAATTTCACCAGCATCAAATGAAAATTACAAGTTAACTCTTTAATGCTGTTAGCGGTCTCATAGACAGACCGCTGATTTATCAATTTTTACTGTGTGACTTCTAATTTTCAGTTTAAACTATATATATACTAATGAAGTTCTGCTTCGTTTGGAAACCTAGTACGATTGCCAGAGACTTCCGAATAGGTGAATTTTAATTACAACAGTCCAATATACATAGTTTTAATACAGAAACAGAGTTAACCGAGCCTTTTATAGTTTTTTTCATCCTTCGATGAAGTACTATTATAATTAAAATGCAGCTATTCAGAAGTATCTAAGCGATAGTATACTTGGGATCCAAACGAAGCACAATTTCACCAGCATCAAATGAAAATTACAAGTTAACTCTTTAATGCTGTTAGCGGTCTCATAGACAGACCGCTGATTTATCAATTTTTACTGTGTGACTTCTAATTATCAGTTTAAACTATAATATATACTAATGGAGTTCTGCTTCGTTTGGAAACCTAGTACGATTGCCAGAGACTTCCGAATAGGTGAATTTTAATTACAACAGTCCAATATACATAGTTTTAATACAGAAACAGAGTTAACCGAGCCTTTTATAGTTTTTTTCATCCTTCGATGAAGTACTATTATAATTAAAATGCACCTATTCAGAAGTATCTAAGCGATAGTATACTTGGGATCCAAACGAAGCACAATTTCACCAGCATCAAATGAAAATTACAAGTTAACTCTTTAATGCTGTTAGCGGTCTCATAGACAGACCGCTGATTTATCAATTTTTACTGTGTGACTTCTAATTTTCAGTTTAAACTATATATATACTAATGAAGTTCTGCTTCGTTTGGAAACCTATAGTACGATTGCCAGAGACTTCCGAATAGGTGAATTTTAATTACAACAGTCCAATATACATAGCTTTAATACAGAAACAGAGTTAACCGAGCCTTTTATAGTTTTTTTCATCCTTCGATGAAGTATTATTATAATTAAAATTCACCTATTCATAAGTATCTAAGCGATAGTATACTTGGGATCCAAACGAAGCACAATTTCACCAGCATCAAATGAAAATTACAAGTTAACTCTTTAATGCTGTTAGCGGTCTCATAGACAGACCGCTGATTTATCAATTTTTACTGTGTGACTTCTAATTTTCAGTTTAAACTATATATATACTAATGAAGTTCTGCTTCGTTTGGAAACCTAGTACGATTGCCAGAGACTTCTGAATAGGTGAATTTTAATTACAACAGTCCAATATACATAGTTTTAATAGAGAAACAGAGTTAACCGAGCCTTTTATAGTTTTTTTCATCCTTCGATGAAGTACTATTATAATTAAAATGCACCTATTCAGAAGTATCTAAGCGATAGTATACTTGGGATCCAAACGAAGCACAATTTCACCAGCATCAAATGAAAATTACAAGTTAACTCTTTAATGCTGTTAGCGGTCTCATAGACAGACCGCTGATTTATCAATTTTTACTGTGTGACTTCTAATTTTCAGTTTAAACTATATATATACTAATGAAGTTCTGCTTCGTTTGGAAACCTAGTACGATTGCCAGAGACTTCTGAATAGGTGAATTTTAATTACAACAGTCCAATATACACAGTTTTAATACAGAAACAGAGTTAACCGAGCCTTTTATAGTTTTTTTCATCCTTCGATGAAGTACTATTATAATTAAAATTCACCTATTCAGAAGTATCTAAGCGATAATATACTTAGCGCTCCAAACGAAACAAAATTTTCCTACTATCTATAGTTAACCCATTAACGCCGACTTATTTTACACTTCTTTTAATAACTTTGATACCAGTTGACACCAGTTTTCCCATACTGTTATTTTAACTGTTTTTTGATTAACTGTTTACTTTTTTTTTATGATTTTTTTTTTTAAATTAAGATATTGGTGTTTATATTTAAAAGTTTCTTATCACTTAAATGGTAACTTTTCGTACCAACCGGTATTAATGAGTTAAACTCAAAATTACAAGTTAAGTGGCTACTTCACTCGCGAGAAAACATCCACTCGCTAATGTTAATCCGATATGGGATATATATATTTTTAATATCTCGTTTGCATTTCAATATTTTCAGATGAATTTTTTTCTGCATTGGATAGATCTGTACTCGGGCCGTTTTTTACATTTTCGATTGTCGTAGAAGGTGTTTTTTGAGGACTGATGTACTGCCACTTTCGAAATCGGTTCCAGAAGTGAAAGTATCCTCATTAAAAAAATAAACCTGTAAACAACATCGAAAAAGTAAAAAAAAAAAAGGCCTTCATAGACATCGACCAACTGTCGAATATATATGTATATAATTATAATATCTATGAATTTCAAAAAACATATCAAGTTCTTCTTAAATCTCGAAAGAGATAATTAATGATAATGTGAAGATATTTAAATATTCAAATACAAACGAGATATTTAAAAAAAATTCTTCCATGGGATTAATATTAGCGAACGGGTGTTTTGGCGTGAGTGAAGTAGCTTCTTAAACTGTGAAAATTGAAAAAAAATAAAATAAACAGCTGTCTGTGAGACTGCTAACAGTATAGTTACGGTCTCCTTATTAGTTAGACTAGAAACTCCCCTCTCTAATGTTAAACTTATGGGCTTGGAATGCAATCGTATTTTTCAATTATCTTTTCTAAAAAGGAAACTTTCCTTTCCTTTTTTCTGTATGCTTTTCTTGAAAACTATACTACTTTTTTTAATGTTTCTAAAATATATACACTTAATTTTATATTCTAAGTGTTAAAAGTCTAATAATTGAATCAGACGAGTTGTACGAGGCATGTTTTTTAAGTAAATAACGTTTTCATTATTTAAAAAAAAAAGTACTTTTTTTAAATTTTATTTTTACATAAAAGTCTGGACTTTTAATATACTTTTTAACATAATTTCCGCCTAGTACTATCGTATCGTAAGACAGCTTTTGTATCCAGTCCTTATAGAAATTTGCTGCGTAAATTGCTTCATGCAATTCAAAACAAAAGACATGGCATACTCAGTAGAGGGATCGTTTTGCTCCATGACAAACGGCTCATCGAACCTAGGATATCATCGCATCATATGGTTGGGAACAACTTTATTACCTTCCGTATAGCCTAGATCTAGCACCGAATGACTACCACTGATTCCTGCACTTAAAGTAACACCTTTGGCGGTCAGTGTTACAACGGCAATTCTATAGTGTAATCCAAACTTTTTCGTTTTTTGGCATTTTCAAAAATCTCTTATAATTTTTTTTTTAATTTTTGGCGTGCCACAGAAATTGTGGTGTGTGCTACCTCTGGCACACGTGCCATAGTTTCTCCACCCTACACTGTAAGATAACCACATCTTACATTTACTCTCTTTAGACCCACACGTCTAACTACATCTATAAGGTCGATATTTTCATTCAAATATTAAGAGAAAGAGAAAGCTTCCCTTTTTCATTAGAAGCCTTCGATAAACATAGGGAGGGGCTAGGTGCAGGTCTAGATTTAAAACATTTTCAGACCTTGATTTAAAAGGTACTATAAGAGCCTACACTAGTCACGCGAAGAAACGCTCACGCTAATGTTAAGTCTAAGGGAAGGTTATCCCGCGATTTCTCGCTCGCATTTTAATATTTTTAAATGATTTTTTGCATAGGATAGCTGACGTCAATCTCTATCGTTGTTAGTTTTTACTTTTTTGATTTTGGCTCCAGTTTTTTATATATGGGTACTTTCATTTTCAGAACCGGTTCCAACCAGTTCCAAAATTTAAAATGTCCGCTTATAAAAAAAGTTTAACCAAAATCAAAAAAGTAAAAACTAACAACGTTGAAGATCGACCTCAGCTATCCTACGCAAAAAAATCATTTAAAAATATTAAAATGCGAGCGAGAAATCGCGGGATAACCTTCCCATAGACTTAACATTAGCGTGAGCGTTTCTTCGCGTGACTAGTGTAGGCTCTTAAGGATATTAAATACTAAAAAACATTTTTTAATTTTGTTGACGGTGCCTAGAAAACTACACCTCACACACACCCATAATATCTGAAGATACATAAGAAAGTCTATGAAAGAATAATAGGAAATTCAAAAAGGACTCGTTGGTTAATTCGATTTCTTTGTAAGGTATCTCCTACGATCTACGTTCGCCAACCCACGTTTAGACCCGGCAGGCTCTAAACCCACACTAATTTGCTCTGTTTTAAAAAGATTATCCGATTATAAAAGATTGAATGATATTATTGCGTCCAGTGGCGATCTTCTGTAATCGGGTTGCCTATATCTTCTCTTTGACTGGGGAGGGGGGGGGTCGGTTTCCAAGGCCGCATCCACCGCTGCCGCGACACCTGATGGCTGTATTCGTGATTGATTAAATAAGATCAATTACACATTTGAAAATTAGTTTGCATAAAATGTTTAAGTAAATATTGGCTGTGCCAGCCGGACTTTTATAAAGTCTAGAAGTAAAGTTTTCTTATATATATATATATATATATATATATATATATATAATATATATAAAATATATATTATATATATATATATATAATATATATAAAATATATATTATATATATATATATATATATATATATATATATATATAAAATATATATTATATATATATATATATATATATATATATATATATATATATTTCTTTTAGGTTATATATTTCCAGTAAAAATTCATTTATTTGAAACGCTATAAGTTAATGATTTTAAATATGACGTTTTAAATATTATCGTTTTAAATATGACGTTTTAAATATATCGTCTTAAATATGAAGTATTTTTCACCATTAAATGCTTTTCGCGCGTAATAATTTAATTATTTTACAGTTTTATTTCTTTTTTAATTCTCACACGCAAATATATTTTCAATTCAAAAATAGAACATCTTGGAATAAAGATTTAAAATGACATTGTGGAACGGTGAAATTAAAAATTTTAAGAACAGCGTTAAGCATTCGCCAAGCGTCCGATTCCACGCCAAATAAGACCACGAGTTGTCGACCGCCGTTCTCTTGGCGCTTATACGCTGTAGAATTGCTCTGTAGTCCGCACGCTGTGATTCAGTCTTCCTTCAGAATTCAACTGTAGCCCATCTTCAACCGTACATTTATTAGTAAGAATGCACCCATTGTTTGAAGAATCGTATAACTATGGACCTCTGTATTACTCTAATGTGTACCTTAAAATAGAAACGGAAGAAAAATGCATTTCGTTTTTACAAGATCTCGAGTTAATTCCTCAAAAGCATGCTGCGCCTGCCTGTCCAGTATGTTCCGGTTCTATGGAAATTTCGGATCAGGAAATCGCTTGGCTGTGGAAATGCAGCAAAGAGACATGTTCGGGATCTGTGAATCCGTTGCAGAACACCTTTTTTGAGGACATTCAGCTGTCTCTTTTGGATACACTAGCTTTAATTTTAAACTTTGTTGATAAAAGAGAATTAGAGCATGGGAGCATGTTTATTTTGGGCCATGGAGCAGAAATGAAAACAATCTTAGCAAAGAAACTGTTAAGCAGATTTATGCCAAGTGCAGAAGAGTGTGCGAGATTATAATGTCCCAGACATATGAGCGAATGATTGGCCCGTACATTTCTACTCTGTATCTTATGTATCTCAAGAGGACCCTGAATGCACCGTCGCTCAGCCGTGCCCGTAAAGCGAATACATTTCTAATGGATGTCAAGACTGTATATCCCGGCTTCGGCAAAATTGGACTGAATTATAAGCATCTTTCGTCACCTTTGTCAGCTACTGGTGGTGTTTAAAATGTAGACAAAGTTGAAAACTGTAAGTTTTATTATGAATAAATCTTGAAATTGGATATTTGCTTTCTCTTTCTCATTGTATTTTATTTTATTTTATATATATATATATATATATATATATATCTTTTTTTTTTTTTTTTTTTTTTGCACATTATAATTTAATATTTTAGGTGTGAAAACGTACTTATATTGTTACACAGATTTAAAGGTAAGACACTTCTGTTTCTAAAATTTTGAAATGATTGAATGGCACCAGAATTTGCGAACAAATTTATTTTGAAAATAAATAAAAGCTTTTCTTCAGGTGCAAGTTTTATTCCAAAATTGAGGCGTTAGGGAACTTAAGAGCCTATGCTAGTCATGCGAAGAAGCGCTCAAGTTAATGTTATTAAGTCTATGGGAAGGTACTTGCGCGATTCCTCGCTCGCATTTAGTAATATTAATTATTATTGCTCGTATTTAATAATATTAATTATTAAATGATTTTTTTTTTTTTTTTTTTTTTTGCATAGGATAGCTGACGTCGATCTCTAACGTTGTTAGTTTTTACTTTTTTTATTTTGGTTACAGATTTTTTATAAGCGGACATTTTCTATTTTGGAACCGGTCCTGAAAGTGAAAATACACTTACATAAAAAACTGGAACCAAAATCGAAAAAGCAAAAACTAACGACGTTAGAGATCGACGTCAGCTATCCTATGCAAATATATATATATATATATATATATATCATTTAAAAATATTAAATTGCGAGCGAGAAATCGCAAAAGAACCTTCCCATAGACTTAACATTAGCTGGAGCGTTTTTTCGCATGACTGATGCAGGCTCTTAAATCATAGATGTCAATTTCTATGCTTTTTAAAGCGAAATAAGCACATTTGAAACAGACATCTTATTTAATAAATGAAATAAAACGTTTTCTACATTTTATTAAAAAAAAAAAAGCAGCATACATTTTATTAAATAATTTTTTTGGTTCAAAACATGTTTATATGATTGAAAAAAAAAAGTACTGTGCAGCTATGTAAAACTATGTGTTATAAATTACAGAGTCATATCAGCCCAGACAATATCAGCAGGGTGCTGTACCCTCGCTGACTTTTTATTCACAAAATAGCACCCATCTTACCCCTCATCCAAAAAATTAGCACCCTTCTTTCTCTTGAGTAAAAAAAAATTCCCTCTTTTTTTTTTTGGAGGGGAGGGGGGGGGGTATAAACAGTGGTGACCCCCCCCCCCAAACCCAATGACGCAAAGCCCCCCCCCCCCCCTAAACAAAACATCAATTGTAAAATGTTAGAAAAATCAATTATTTTTAGCATATAAGATAAAATACAAAGAAAACAACATTACAATTTTGCCAATTTGCTCGTTAGCTGGAGGATATGAAAATTAAAACTCGTCCCAACATCAGTGCTTGTGCCTTGCTTTCCGCAGGACATGAGGATCACTCTTGCAATTGCAAGGTAGTACTTGTTTTTCGAGATCAGCATGATAGCTCGATATATTACATTTATTGGTTCATTTTTAAATAAATATAATAACAAATAAATACAATATAAACTTAAAGAAATTTTCTTTATCAGAAATTTTAATCTACACATAATATAAAAATATGTAAAATATGTCTCTTCTAAGCATTGCCTAATACATGATTTCTGAACCGTTAGTCTTTGATAAACAGTTTCAATTTCAAAAATATTTAAAATTAGCTGAAGGATTATGTTACACGCCGTTTGGGTCAAAAAATGCATTTTTGAAGACGTTACAAAACTTAACTTTTTATACGTCCCTGGGTCCTATAAGTTATATTTACGGAAACAGTGATCATGCTCTGACATGCCGGAGAAAAAAACATTTTAGTACGACCAAAAGTTACCGAGTTTTAAATTTGAAAAAATTTTGCCATTTAACACAGTGCCTGTAATAATGTACGATTTCGATCTAACCGCACATCACTTCGGGCACCATGTTAAAAGCGAAAATTTTCCAGATTTTAAACTCGTATAACACGGTGAGTTTTGGTCGAACAAAAATGTTTTTTTTTTTTTTTTTTTTTTTTTTTTCATTTGATGTATCAGAGCTTCAGGATTGTTTTACCAAATATAACTTATAGGACCCGTAGGCTGTATAAAAAGTTAATATATACTTATTCATAATTATAACTTATTCATCAGAATTGCATTTTTTGATCCAAATTGTGTCCAACATAATTATTTAGCTAATTTTAAATACTTTTGCAATTGGAACTATATGCCTAAGACTAACGATTAAGAAGTTATCCATTGGTCGACGTTTGGAATAAAAAACACTAAGTTAACAAATATAGAAAACATATTCTGAAAAAAATGGAAAGGAGAACAATTCTATAAAACAAATTTGATAAACGTTTGAAAACAAGTAAAAGTAAATTAAAATATAATAATAAACTTCATTTTTTTCTTTCCGCAGACTATGCGGTTTAACATATGAAAACCATATTTTTTCATTATTTTGCGTAAAAGAATACACCAATCTGAAATACATTATTATGTTGGAAAAAGTATTTTCAGAAATGCGAGCTACAAGTCTTAAAAATGCAATTTTAAGCCAATGGAGTTGTCATATTATCAGAAAAATTATTAAACTGTTGATTAAACTTTTCCCCCTCTCTTTGAGAGAGAAGACTAGATGTCTTTAGAATTATCTGACAAAGTTTAAAGCATTTTTTTTTCACATAGTTTTGCATTCATGCAACCAATATACTACTTTGCCTAAATATGAATTATGCTTTATGTTAGGGGAACCGTCGGTAGCGTAATAAATTTTCTTATTTTTATAAATAGTTAAATCAGTCTTCAAATTTAATATACATTTTCATCTTTTGATATGTTAAAGAAGTTTGTTCAGCTTACCTGAGATTTTCCTTTTTGCGCTGAATATACCCACAGTAGTAATCCAAAGTGTTGTAGCGATATTTATCTGATCCATTGATTCACTTATATTGGAAGAATAATAAATAGTAGAAAATAACAATTGTGTAAAATAAACAGAAGATTCATTTTCCTTTGAATATAATATAATTCTTGGCTAGATGTACATGTTTTAAGTCGCGTTTGGAGGCTGCGTATAAGTGCTCCAATTTTACATTATATTAAATATATTTACATCATATATGTACAAGAGCGTCTTAACTGCTCAGAAACATTTTGGAAACTGAAGGGAATGTTTTTAAGTTCTGTGCACACGCGCGGGATAAGACAGCTGTAGTTTTGAAGGAGGGAGGTCTGCAGAGTTTCTCCAATTAGTTAGTTTCGACAGTCTCTGGTTTTGTTCACTATGTTTTTCAGCTGCGGCACTTGAAGTACTTATTGGTAATTGGGGTCTGGTTTTTAACATGTTCTTATTTCAATCGTTCGCTGCACGTGGAGATTATTCACTGCATAAAAAAGGTTTCTCCGTCACTCCCCCGTAATCTCCTGTGTGGGGAATGGTTGAAGGTTCAGTTTCTTACGGTGTTTCTCGTACACAGGTTTGGGAGTGGGCTTCGTGAGAGTGTCGGCTGTCATTTCTTCAGTGGGGCAGTATTGTAGATCAATTTTTCCTTCTTCTTTCATAAGTTTGATGTTGTGGAAACGTATGTCGATGTGTTTGGATCGCTTAGTATCTTTATCGTTTTCAGTCATTTTTATACAGGACATATTATCCTCAAAAATCGTGATGGGTAATTTTTGTGGAATGTTGAGATCGTTAAGCAAGTTTGTTATCCAAGTTAATTCTTGTGCTGCGTTGCTAGCTGAAACGTATTCAGCTTCGGCTGACGAAAGTGCAATGCAATTTTGCCTTTTTGTAATCCAGTAAATCGGCGATTTTCCTAGCATGAATAGATTTCCTGATGTTGATTTACGTGTTTTCAAGTCACCTGCCCAGTCTGCATCGGCGTATGCTGTTAGGATGGGCTTGCTGTTTGCGCTAAGAGTTAAGTTCAAATTTTCTGTAGTTTTAAGGTATGAAATGATTCTTTTCACTGCTGTCCAGTCCTTTTGGCGTGGTGTTTCATTTCTACGACATAATATGTTGACTGCTGCGGATATGTCAGGACGCGTGATTGTTGATATGTAAAGTAATGTGCCTGTGGCTTGTCGATATTTCGTGTTATTAGGTAAAAGATTATCATCGTCTTCAAGTCTGTTGAATCCAGCAATCATGGGTGTGTAATGAGGTTTCATGTCGTTTAAATTCAGTTTTTTCACTAGTTCCTGTATTTTATTGTTTTGATTTAGGTAATATGTATCGTTGATTTTATTAATGTTTATGCCTAGGTAATTATTCACTTCTCCTAAGTTTTTTAGTTCATATTCTTTCTTAAGTTGGTTTATTGTTTCTTCGATGTCACTGTCCTTTCCTGCTATCAGGATATCATCTACATAAATGATGATGTATATCGGATTTTCTTGATTTGATTTAAAGTACAGACATGGATCATTTTTGCTCTGTATGAAATTATTGTTTGTGAGTGTTTCCGATATTTTGGTGTACCAGGCCTTTGCGGCTTGCTTAAGACCGTAGATGGCTTTTTGAAGTTTACAAACTTTTCTTTCATCGCCGGGTTTAATATACCCGTCTGGTTGACTCATATAAACAGTTTCAGTTAATTCACCGTGCAAGAATGCTGTGGTAACGTCAACATGTTTCACGTTCAAACTTTTGTGCAATGCAGAGATGAGAAATGCACGTATTGTAGCGTGCGAAACTACAGGTGCGAAGGTTTGATCATAGTCAATCCCGAATCTTTGACTATATCCTTGTGCTACTAGACGCGCTTTATAGCTTTGAATATTTCCTAAATTGTCCTTTTTTAGTTTAAAAGTCCATTTTGAGCCGATAATTTTTGTTCCGGGTGGTGGATCTGTTAAAGTCCAAGTGTTATTTTTTCTTAGGCATTGGATTTCATTTTGTGTTGCTTTTATCCAATTTTGTTTATCATTAGGATTTTTCATTTTTTCGATATCTTCCCAATTTTCGGGAATGTTTTCAGATGAACTATTTATGAGACAAACATATCTGTCAGGAGGAACGACGCCTCTGTTTGTCCTATTAGACCTTCTTGGTTCAATTGGTTGCTGTTTGGGCACGGATGGTGTCTCTTCGCTGTCAAGTTTTATTTCTAAGTGATTTTCATGTCTATCCGGTAATTGTGTATTGTCATCGGATGTTTTTGTGGTGATTTGTATCTCCTCAATGTTATCTGAGTGTACATTTTCATTCTCAAGAAATTTCACCGTTCTCGCTATTATAATTTGTTTTCCTTGTGTGTGAATTCTATAACCAGTCGATCGTGTATCATAACCTACAAACGTTCCGGTTTGAGCCCTGTTATCGAGTTTTCCTCTATTTACTTTATCGACGTAAAATAGCGCTTTACAACCGAATGTTCTTAAGTGTTTTAAATTCGGTTTAATTCCTTTCCATAATTCGTAAGGTGTTCTGTTGTTGTTTGCTTTAGTTGGGAGTCGGTTTTGTAAATATGTTGCAGTGTTTATGGCTTCACCCCAAAAATGTTTGCTTAATTTTGCTTGTGATAGCATACTTCTAGTCATATCTAATAAACTTTTATTTTTTCTCTCCGCAACTCCATTCTGGCTCGGATTATGCGGGACAGTCAATTGGTGTAAAATTCCGTTCTGTTTTAGGTATTCATCGATCTCTTGATTTACATACTCACGACCGTTATCCGATCTAATTTCCTTAGGTTTTTTACCGAACTGATTGTATATCATCGTTACGTACTCTTTTATCTTTTCAGCAACTTCGCTCTTTTTAGATAATAAATATATCGTAGTATATCGGGAATAGTCATCAATAAGAGTCATAAAATATATTTTTCCGCCTAAGGTCGGTGTATCTAGAGGTCCACACACGTCACTGTGGATCAAATCCGCAATATTAGTAGCTCGATTTGTTGCTGATTTAGGATACGGCATGTTAGTTAATTTAGTTTCGATACAAGTTACGCATGTTTTATTTTGATGTTTACATTTTCCTATCTTTATTCCGTCCGCAATTTGATTTGTTATCATTGATTTAATCGCGTCATAATCTCTGTGACCTAGTCTGCGATGCCAGAGATCTATGCATTGTTTGCTGTCACAGTTATACGTTATGTTTACATAATTTTGTGGTTCTTCCACATCGTCTATTTCCTCAATAATGTATAAGTTTTTCTCATTTTTCGCCCTAATATATATTTCTTCATCAAAGATCAAATCGCATTTATTATCGTCGAAGATTAGTTTACACCCGTTTTTAGCGGCTTTACTAACCGAAATTAGGTTCGACTCTAAGTCTGGGACATAAAGCACTTCGCGTAATTTCGTTAGTTTTTCTTTTCCTTCGGGGGTTAATGTTTTTATAAAAACTTCTCCTGAACCTAACGGTGTCAGTTTATTACCATTCGCGATCGTTACTGAAGTTTTATTATAATCAATAAATTTACTAAATAGGCTTTTATCATTACAAATGTGCGAGGTAGATCCTGAATCGAGAATCCAGTTATTTTTGCCTACTTTTTGAGTGATTAATGCTTTATTTTGCGTCTGATCATTTGCGTATTTTCTTTCGTTTGGAACTTTGTTTTCCCTATGAGTTTCGTTTTTTTCATAACATAATGAAGATGAGAAATTCTTTTTATTTTTGAATTGATTGTTACGAGGATTTCCGGATTGTACCGTGTTTCTGCTCTTGTAGTGCCAGCATTCGTAAGTCGAATGATTTTTCATTTTGCAGTTGTTACAATATTTTTGTTCTCTTCTATTTTCAGTGTGTGTATATCTCCTATTTGTTTTAAATGCTCTCTCATTGTTGTTATATCCGCTATGTGATTGTTCTGACATTTCATGTCTACGATTATATTCATCAGTTAATTTGTTTTTGATAAAATCAGGGGTGAGCTCATTTTCTGGTCTCGCCTCCAACGCAGTTATCAAAGTATTGTAACTGGGGGGAAGAGAACACAGAAATAGCGCGGAAATATGTGAATCGCTAATATTTTCTCCAATGGCATTAAGTTTATCTATAATTTGCAAGATATTAGTGATATGTGAAATCATGTTTGCACCCTCAGCTAATTTAGTACTGTATAGTTTCCGTAACAGGTAAAGCTTACTAGATAAATTGCTTCTCTCATGTATATTTTTCAGAGCTTCCCATGTTAATTTGGCAGTATCTAAGTTTTTTACATTTACGATTTGAGAATCATCGATGCTTAGGTTAATTAAAGCTCTAGTCTTGCGATCTTTTTTGTGCCATGCGGGATCGGGTGGAGCTGGTGGATCTTGTACTATAATATCGTCGAGTTCCTCTTTAATCAGGAACATCTGCATCTTGAACTTCCATGTACTATAATTTGTAGAATTGAGTTTTTCAATAAATTGAGTATTTTCTTTTATCGCATTCATTTTTTTCTTTTTTAGTGTTCTTTTATTTATTATTATATTTTTAGAAATTTGTTAAATTATCGTTTTTGATACTGGGATAATATTCTTTTTTTCAGAATCAGTCTTTCATAATCTTTGTTAGGGGAACCGTCGGTAGCGTAATAAATTTTCTTATTTTTATAAATAGTTAAATCAGTCTTCAAATTTAATATACATTTTCATCTTTTGATATGTTAAAGAAGTTTGTTCAGCTTACCTGAGATTTTCCTTTTTGCGCTGAATATACCCACAGTAGTAATCCAAAGTGTTGTAGCGATATTTATCTGATCCATTGATTCACTTATATTGGAAGAATAATAAATAGTAGAAAATAACAATTGTGTAAAATAAACAGAAGATTCATTTTCCTTTGAATATAATATAATTCTTGGCTAGATGTACATGTTTTAAGTCGCGTTTGGAGGCTGCGTATAAGTGCTCCAATTTTACATTATATTAAATATATTTACATCATATATGTACAAGAGCGTCTTAACTGCTCAGAAACATTTTGGAAACTGAAGGGAATGTTTTTAAGTTCTGTGCACACGCGCGGGATAAGACAGCTGTAGTTTTGAAGGAGGGAGGTCTGCAGAGTTTCTCCAATTAGTTAGTTTCGACAGTCTCTGGTTTTGTTCACTATGTTTTTCAGCTGCGGCACTTGAAGTACTTATTGGTAATTGGGGTCTGGTTTTTAACATGTTCTTATTTCAATCGTTCGCTGCACGTGGAGATTATTCACTGCATAAAAAAGGTTTCTCCGTCACTTTATAAATTTTTAAATATGGAAAGAATTGTTTTAGAGATTCTAAGAAGACTTTTTAAAGAAAAGACCTTGTCTCAACTATCGTCTAAAAAAAAAAAATCTCATAAAACAGGAAATATTAAGAATTTAAAAATCCCCCCCAAAAATGTACTTTTTCTTTTAATTCCCCCCCCCCCCAAAAAAAAAAAATTGTATGACGCACTTTGCGTCACCCAAACCCCTCTCTGGGCACCCCTGGGTATAAAAAATTATTTGCAGTAAAAATGGACTCATTGTTGTCTTGAAAAGAGTGTTCAGGATTTTAGTGGCTTTAAAAATCAAAAGAATGCCTTTAACCCCTTCGCGACGAGCATCTTTTACAGAATTTTTAATCTTTTATTACCGGTTTTTAAAACAGAAATTTTCGCCTAATTGAATAGCAGAAATGCTAGGATTACATAAGGCAAAGCTTACACTAAAAAATAACTGGTGGGAATAATCGAGGATTCTGAGCATCTTATGTGTCACGTATACGTGTCGCTCGTTCCCAAGGGGTTAAAATCCAAAAAAGGTGCTCTTAAGAATAAATAAAATGTTTTTTACCAACACCTACTTAACTCTCTATAAAGCCTTCAGAGTCACCGTTCCTGGCCTCTCTGACGTCAGGAACGGAGGACCGATCTCTAAATTGGTTTTCGACCTTCATGTAGTCTCCCCACATACTAGTAGCAGCATATCATTCCTTATTTTTCATATTGAATGAAATGGAATCTTAGCAAGTACTTTTCAAGTATTGTTTATATAATATTATGGATAATAAGAAATTAATTTATAAGGTAAATGTTTTATATTGATAAATCGTAAACCTGTGTGTATGCATTTACTTATTTATATTACTTGTTTCTAATATTTTTGCCTGCTTTTGATATATTGAATACAAGATTTACTACGTGTTTGGAACGCGAGCGCCTTGTAATTTTTTTTTTTTAATGCTAATATCTTTAAAAACACAATTATTGCTTCGGAATGCATCTATGCTCTTTTTATTGATATTTCTTATATTTTATTTTTTTTAATTATGTTATAGAATAAATTCTAAAAATAGTTTTTTCGTAAGATAAATCTAGTGTGCATTATATATTTTTCTTTTAAGAATCAAACTAAACTTTGAACTATATTAAAATTGTGTAATTTACTACTGTATTTCATTTATTTTACTTTATTTTAAAATATGTAGTTAAAAGTTCAACAAAATTTATAAATATAAATAATAATGATAATAAAATTATAAAATATTTAATATAATTTAAAGTTTAGTTCGATTGTTAAAATATTTTAAGACTTAGTTTGAAGATTAAGTAAATGATATTTTATTTGGGATATTATTTTTGTTGTTTTAAATAAGTTTTAAAATAAATTATAGAATAATCAAATAAGTAAATCTACGTGATTTTTTTCTTTCAATCAAATTAAACTACATTAAATAATGGATATTTTATTATTGAAATTTGTAATTTTTATTATTGTAATGCATATTTTATTATTTTTTTACTTTTTAATTTTACTAAAAGCTTCATTTTTCAATTTGTTGGTGTTTTAATTTTAGTTCTGGACCTATTTTAAAACTTATCCAATGTAAATAAAATTTATTATTTTAGTATCTATATCTATATACATATATATATATATATAAATTATGTTGAGTTTATACTCGTATATCCAATTTGTATGCATTAGCCTGTATAGATTTCAGTTACGTAAGTTATAGAATAAATACTAATAATAGTTTTTAATCAGATAGGAAAATCTAATGTGTATTATTTCCTTTAATTTTAATAATCCAACTGAAGTTTACAGGGGTCTGTTCATAATTTTTTTTCCCCAGCCTCCTGTTTTTGTGAAATTATGAACAGCTTTCTAGGGAGTTCGGTTTAGGGATAGAAATTTTTTTGTGAATGCCTATTTTCAAGACAAAGAATGTTAGGAAGTATACTGTTTTAAGGTGAAAAGTTTTGTGAAGGAACTTAAGGAAATTAATTTAAATTTATTATTCTATTTATGTGTCTTATTCAGATAATAAAATATTCGTTATTGATAGTTACCAAAATAGCATTGCATACAATATCAAGAGTCGATCCAAGCAAAATCTGGGGCCTATTTAGGGTTCCTTCACAAAAATCTTTTTAATAAAATGGGCCCCTTTACAAAAATCAATTTGATAAAATGGGACCCTTCACAAAATTATTTTAATAAAACAGAACCCTTCACAAAATTCCTTTTAATAAAATTTGTCTTTTCACAAAATTCTGTTCCATAAAAACTTACTATTTATAAATTATTTATTATTTTGTAACATTTTAAAATGTGTAATTTGTAAACAAATGAGTTCACTAGAGAGAAAAAGTTCAGCAAAAGGATTTTAAAAAGTATTTGTCAATAAATGCTCGAATTTGAGTAACTGAATTTGAACTTTCGTTACTAATGTTATTTTTCACGAAAAATATAATAAATTTCACAAAAATATCCTTTACTTTTCACAAAATAGGCCCCAAGAAAAAATACCTGCATCGAACCCTGAATATTATCTGGCATATTTATTAATATTTTGAAGATTAAATGAATGATATAGTTGTTTGGGAATTTTATTTTTGTTATTTTAATTAAATTATAAAATAAATACTAAAAATAGTATAAGATAGGTAAATGTAATTTATAATGCAATAAAAAAACAGAAAGTCACAAAATAATAATAATAATAAAAAAAAATAGTAAGTTTTTATGTGATGGAATTTTGTGAAAGGGCCTATTTCATTAAAATAAATTTTGTAAAGGGGCCTGTTTTATTATAAAGAATTTTGTGAAGGGTCACATTTTATCAAATTGATTTTTGTGAAGGGTGCTGTTTCATTAAATGGAATTTTGTCAAGGGGCCCTAAATAGGCCTGAAATTTTGCCTGGATCGACCCTTGAAAAATATAAATAGTTGAAAGTTTAACAAAAATTTAAAATATAAATAATAATAATAATAAAATTGTACAATATTTAATGATATGCTTCGGATTTGCTTATGGATATGCTTAGATATTTTAAAATAATTTATGTTCAATATATCAAAAGCAAGTAAAAATATTTGAAGAAAGTTATGTAAATAAATACACAGAAAATTTAAGAATTATCAAAGTAAAATGCTAATCTTATAAATGAAGAAAAAGTGAAAATAAAAACTATTTTCATACAAAAAAAGAAACAAAATGAAATTTTCAATAATAGATTTAAATATTACTTTTCAGAAATGAATAAACAATTATATTTATTCAAAAATAAACAATCTTAGAAAATTAAATAAATTGAACTTTTAACAATTTTGCATATTGAAATGTTGAAATAAATGACTGGCACCGGAATTTACAAAAAAATTTATTTGGAAATATGAAAAGGGCCATATTTCACATACATATTAAATGGAAAAGATTTTAGCAAAATTCTGGTGCTATTGTGGCGTTTGGGAATAAAAATTAAGTGGTTTCATAAACATACCACTGCCCCTGAAAGGGTTAAAAAAATATTGAAATGCAATTGAGATATTGTAAAATAACTGTTCCATAGGATGGATATTAGCAAGCGAGTTTTTCGCGTGAGGGGACAGTACTCTTAAATTAATCCAGTTTAATTGTAAGCTTGATATCATACTCATAAAAATGAATTTTTAAAAAGAGCTAATTCAGTTTCTAGTTCTCCAAAATTGTGAGGTCGAAGCCCAAGCCTTGAAACTCCCTGGATTATGTGAAAACTGCTTTCATTTAGGGATGAAATTTATTTCGTTATTGTGGCACAAGCTTTTCTCTAAAGCATATTATCAAGTGAGAGAAAAAAAAAAAGCAACAGTTTTAAATTTACATTGTTTTGTTTAGATGTTTAACACTAAAACTATCAGGTGATCCGTGTAGTAGATTTTGTGCAAAGCTACAACCCACTAATTTCTAAAAATAATCCTCCCTTTATTCAATCGTAGAAATCTGCGATTATGTTTGTGATTAAATAAAGTAAAGATTTAAAATCTAAAATAGTCGTCCGAAACATTCGAAGAATTTTGACAATCTAATACACTACGGGTCAAATGATCGTGCAGTGCAAGGCAGTTTTAGTGGTAAATGAAATACTTAAGGCCAAATATGGTCAGAAGTTTCAATTGGGGTGCAAATGCACTTATACATGGCAACCCTTGACCCTGAAGTTCCCCCTCAGAAATACCCTTCCAAGAATACCACATTCTTTGGTAACAATAGAGACGTACGGTAAATATGCATGTTAAATTGGACAATGGTTTCGGGCCAAATCCTAACCGGTTCTAGGGTTGTAGCTAGCTTCAAGCCGTAGCTGACACGTTTCTTGTCTTATCTCAGAACTGTTTGGTTGTTGGTTGCCCATACACTGCCTAAGCGAGATCTAAGTGGAGTTATTTAGTCATCTTCCTTCATTCAGGCTAACATCTTAGTCTAACATTAAATCTTACATTTTAAGATGCATCCCCTATTTGAAAATCTAGGATATTACAATTTGCATCGTCAATTAAAGACGGAAGACCTTTGCATTTCGATTTTAGAAGATCTGGAGTTGATTCCTAAAAAGAATGATGCACCTGCTTGCCCAGAATGTTCGGGTTGCATGGAAGCTGTTGATCAAGAGATTGCTTGGCTGTGGAAGTGCATTAAAAACACATGTCCGGGTTCGGTGAACCCTCTACGAAATACATTTTTCGAAGACGTCCAATTGCCTTTGAGAGTTGTGCTATTTATCATTCTGTATGGTTTCGTAAAAGGTACGGATAGGCTGATTATATTCGTTGAGTGTTCTCGTATGCTGAAAGGACAGTTTTTACTACGAAGTTTAAATATGGAAACTATTGAGAGCGTTTACGACAAGTGCGTTAGAGTTTGCGAGATTATTATGTCCCAGAGACATGAGTTTACTCTTCGTAGGGAACCCAAGTTAACTCTGGATGTTCCGAAACTTACACATGGCGAGATAGCGTATAAAACTTTAATGGATGTCAGAGCTGTATATCCCGGGTATGGCAAAACTGGACTTACTGGCAAGTGTCTGTGAACATCTTTGTTTACTACTGGTGATGCTTAGCTTAAACGTTGATAAAGATGAAAATGTGAGTATTGTGCTGTGAATTTTGATAGAAATAAAACTTTGTTTTCTGAATGCTGTAGCTTTTAATGTATTTTCATATTTCATTTTATATCATGTTTAATTTTTTTTTCTTTTATGATCTTGCTTTATCTGTTATTATTGTTTCTCATACTTTAGTTGCAAAAAATTTCGCATCTGATTAATTTATTTTATATAAATTTAAAAATTCCAAAATTTTTAGTGTTGAAAAAATAAATAGAATAAAGGGGCTTGGGGCTGTACATGTAAGTATTGCGTACAAAATAATATTAAATTGTATACAATTATTATGGATTTTCTCTTTAAGAAATTAGTTGGTTACAAAATAAGATAGCAAACGAATAACTCATCTTTTAATAAAGCTATTTTCCTTTAAAGACTTTTTTTTTTAAATTAAATTTTGTTTTCTGAAAGTTTTGTTGTTCTGTTAGCCAGTTAATAAATAATTCATGGACGAAAAGACAAAATAAAGGACTTAGTCTTCAAAAATGAAAATAAAGAAATCTTATGTAAAAAAAAAAAAAAGAAAATACATATATACATAATGTTTTTTATTTTAATTTTTAACATGTGTTAATAATAAAAATAAATTTTAAGAATTATTTATACTGCTGAAGGGTAAGTTTTATATTTTGGCTTTTACTGCAATAATTATTTCAATTTCCATGATTATCTGTTAACTTACATGGCATAATGATGACACTTCCAGAAAAAGTAATTTATACTTTTAAAAAAGTAAGTTTTTAAAGAAAGTGACCTAATTAAAAGATAAATTGTTCGTTTATCCTCTTTTTTTTTTTTTTTTTTTTTTTTTTTTTTTTTTTACAAACCGTAATAATTTAAAAAAGAATTCCTAATGATATGCAGTTTAATATTTGTATATAACTATTACTTTTACACATATATTTAAAATATGGGAGTGCTCAATACTTTCAGCCAAGACTGTATTTTCAGTGAAATGACATTGTTTCCTTGTACGTCTTAAGCATATCTATATGAAAATTAGAATAATTTTCGCAGAAAATGTTAAAATATAAAGAAATTTGTCTTCAACAATGAAAATAGAGAAATCTTATGTTAAAATTATACTTTAAATTAATACGTTATTTTAATTTTTAATATCTTAATAAAAATGATACAAGTTTTAAGAAATATGCCGACCGCCCTTTCAAGATATCCAGCATGGGCCTGCTAACAGTTTTAAATCAGTTATAATAAAATACAAGATTGCTTAATAATTTTGGTATAGACGACTATATAAAATTACTAAAAATGTTTCGTTCCGTTAACATCAGTATTATTCGCATATTTATATTTGAATTTTTTTTATGAAAGCATCGACTATTTTTTTTTTTTTTAAATAGTTCCAATGAAATGTGAATGTTGTAGTTCCCTCAAATCTCATAACTGAATTTTAAAAACTACCATACTTACTTACTCCTGCATAATGCACACATTTTTACCAAAATTTCAGGTCTAAAAACCAGTATTATACACTGAATATTACTAACAACCGTATACATAAAACCACACACGTTTTCACAAAGTTGCAAAAACCTTAATTTTATGGTATTTTAATAAGAGGGCAAAGTATACATGAGCAAATACAGAAATAATTTAGGTTCGAGGAAAAATTTAAGTCATGATTTTATGTTTTTTTTTTTTTTTTTTTTTTTTTTTTTTTTAATTCTTAGATTTTTTTAAAAGTTAAGATAACATGGTGCATTATTATACATGAGAATTTTTTTTTCTTATCTAAAACAAGGTACACATTATACACAAGTAAATATGGTATTTAAAATCAGTTTGACAATTTTATTTTGGGAGAAAGTTCTAAATCCTCCAGCATTTTGTAACAATAAAGAGGCTAACAGATTTATTATTTCCCCTTATTATTTAAAATTAACAAATCTTTCTTGGAGAGGATAAAGAAAAAAAAAACAAACTTTTTGCGATGAATGTCACACATATATTACACACAGAAAGCATAAAATCCTTAATTTTTCATACCAATATTTTCGAGTAATTTTTTCTTTATTTTATCATATAGTAATTTCTTCAATTAAATTAGGCAAAGTTTTCTATTTGGAAATACTATATTATTTACTACAGTGATAAAAAGATTCAAAATTGTGTATGTGGCATACTCATCGCACAGGGATTAACACAAATTAATAAAATTCTTATTCTGTTTATTTTGTTCTAGTTTCCTAATACAGACAAAACATGATTTTTAAGAAAGCTTACTTTGATAAAATTATTAGACAAATGTTTTAAAATCTATTCATATATCGAACTAAATAAAAAAAAAGTTTTATCAGTACAAATTTATAACTCCGATGAACACATTGTATGAAAGAACCACTCAGAATTATTTTTTAATCATGTCTGCCTACATCAAAAACTTATTTACAACTATCTGAGCTTCAGATATGTAGGAAAATTTACAAATTGACTGCCACCTCAATTTTGCATTTTTAGAAACGCAAGAAAAATTTGTAAATTAAAAAAAAAGGTGGACAGTCACTTTTACAAAAATTAAATATTGCAACATTATTTAAATTAATGCTAAAAATTATTACATACTTTTTCATTAGGATTATATAAGATTTTTCAAATGTGTCAGCTCTACAACTCAATAAAAATTTTAATAAAAATATAAGTATTTTTATTTTATCAACAATATTAGTAACTAGGTGACAGTACTAGGTGGTACAGAATACAACTATAACAGAAAAAGGAAGAAGAAAAAATTACTATTTGAAAAAAAAAAAAAAAATCTTTGGAACAGGCTTTAATAGAACAAAAACAATTCTTTATTATTCTACTCTATTATCACTACAATAGTAAGAGCTGATTTCTTCGAGCAGCACCTATAATAAAATAATAAAAAGAAGAACATTGTTTTACTACATAACATTTTACGAATCGCACAAAATGAGATTTTGTTAGGATAAAACATTTAACATCTAATGTCTTATATGAAAACTTACTAATTACAACTGAATTAATCTTCAATGAAGCAATTGTAGGTTACTTTTTTTTTAAAACTTCATTAAACCAAGTCATTAATTTTTTGCGGGTTATTTCTAGTGATGGGCATAATGAATGATTTTAATATTTGAATGAATCATTCAGACATGCACAAAAGCATAGCTGGCAATGCCCTTATTTTTTTTTTTTTTTTAACAAAATTTCTGGCATTAATTGATAAAAAATATCGATAATGTAAAGAGCTATGCTTTTGTGTATGCCGGAATGTTTCATTTGAACATCAATTGTTTATTATGTCCTTTGCTATGTTATTCTTAATTTTTAGGGTTCTGCATTTAACAGCCTACACTGGTCACGCGAAGAAATGTTCAAGCTAATGTTAAGTCTATGGGAAGGTTCTTGCGCGGTTTCTCGCTCGCATTTTAATATTTTAAAATAATTTTTTTTTTGCATAGGATAGCTGAGGTCGATCTCTAACGTTGTTAGTTTTCACCTTTTTGATTTTAGTTACAGTTTTTTTTTTTTATAAGCGGACCTTTTCAATTTTGGAACCGGTTCTGAAAGTGAAAGTACCCTTATATAAAAAAACTGGAACCAAAATAGAAAAAGTAAAAACTAACAATGTTAGAGATCGACCTCAGCTATCCTATGCAAAAAAAAAAAAAAAAAAAAAAAATTAAAATGCGAGCGAGAAGTCGTGCAAGAACCTTCCCATAGACTCAACATTAGCTTGTGCGTTTTTTCGCATGACTGATGTAGGCTCTTAAGCAAAAATTATCTTGATTTTTTTTTAGTGGCAATTCTTTATAAAATTGGATTTGATGTCAGCTAAGAATAACTATTTATTGACTAGAGACATCAATAATAATAAAAAAAATTATAGTATCGATAAAATAGAGTTTTGGCTATAGTATCAATTAAATCGATAAAAAATATTAACAATGCCAATCACTAGCGAAAACTATGGGAGTGTTCTTTCGATTTCTCATTTGCATGTTGATATATTTTAATGATACATACATATATATATATATATATTTTTTTTTTTTTTTTTTTTTTTTTTTTTCATGGGATAGCTGAGGTCAATCTCTAACTGGAACGTTTTATATTTTTCCAATTTTGGTTGATTTTTTTTATTTTATGCAGTCATTCTTTATTTTGCAACCGGTTTCAAAAGTAAAAGCCTTCATAAAAAAAATGAAAAAGGCCCAGTTATAGATTGACCTTACCACACTTAAAAAAAATCTGAAGATTATCTTAAAGAAATATCTGTAGAAAGTCTGAAGAATATCTTAAAGAAATATCTTTAGAAAATCTGTAGGTATTTGGCCCACTTTTTTTCTGCAGAAATTATCCTCAAAATTTTCTGCAAATGCAGTTTAAAAATGGGCCAAATACCTACAGATTTTTTAAAGAATTTTTCTACAGATTTTCTGCAGAAATTATCTTCAAAATTTTCTGCAAATGTAGGCTTAAAATGTGGGCCAAAGACCTACAGATTTTCTTAAGAATTTTTTCTATAGATTTTCTGCAGAAATTATCCTCAAAATTTTCTGTAAATGTAGGCTTAAAATGTGGGCCAAATACCTACAGATTTTCTAAAGAATTTTTTCAGCAGAAATTATGCTCCAAATTTTCTGCAAATGTAGGCTTAAAAAGTGGGCCAAATATCTACAGATTTTCTTAAGAATTTTTTCAATAGATTTTCTGCAGAAATTATCCTCAAAATTTTTTGCAAATGTAGGCTTAAAAAATGGGCCAAATACCTACTACAGATTTTCTTCAAAATTTTTTCTGCAGAAAAAATTCTGAAGAAAATCTGTAGGTATTGGCCCATTTTTTAAGCCTACATTTGCAAAAAATTTTGAGGATAATTTCTGGAGAAAATCTATTGAAAAAATTCTTAAGAAAATCTGTAGGTATTTGGCCCACTTTTTAAGCCTACATTTGCAGAAAACTTTGAAGATAATTTCTGCAGAAAAAATTCTGAAAGCTTAAAAAGTGGGCCAAATACCTACAGGTTTTCTTCAGACATTTTTCTACAGATTTTCTGCAGATGTTATCCTCAAAATTTTCTGCAAATGTAGGCTTAAAAGGTGGGCCACATGCCTATAGATATTATTCAGAATTAGTCTATATAAATAATTCTCAAATTTTTTAACAGATATAGGCATAAAAAGTGGACCAAATATTAGATTTTCTTCAGGATTGATATCTGTAGAAATGATTCTCAAAATATTCTGCTTTTTGTAGGCTTAATAAAAGGTGCAATAGGATACCTCATTATGAAATTTTTCTGTAGCATACACAAGATAAAAAGTGATCCAAAAACCCTTCAAATTTTTCTACAATTGTTTGGGGGAGTGGGGGGGGGGGATCAAAATAGATAATATTTGGTTAATAGTTACAAAGTGCAATTATCTTAAAAGCATTATTTTGTTAAACGAATGTGAATTATTTATAGTGGCTTGTATATACCTATATGCGAGCTTGCAAAATACACATTGCCATTACAATAATTGCAGACCTATTGATTGTAAAAAACTATTTTTTTAGACCCCAAAACTATTTTTAAGTAAAATGAAAAAACCCTTTTGATATTTTTTCAACATAAGATGGGATGCCAAAGCCACTTTGAAGTAATGTCAAACTGAATAGCAAAAGAAAATCACTGCAGATTTTGAAGATAAATAAATTAATGGTCAATTTCATATTCAAATTTTGTTGCTTTTGTGTGCATTGTCTAGTATTTATTTTTGCAATGCTTTATTTATTGTAAATTATAATATGCATGAAGGTGCATATATGTATAATGTATTATCTAATAAACACTTTCCATTTTGTTTAATGATAAATTTAAAATAAGTTTTTAAGTAGTATTGTAGGTATGTTTTATAAATTTAAATTAGAGGTTCATTCGGTTAAGCCACTTTATCTACAACTCTTTTAATTTAATAATTTTATCATTCTTCAGCAAATACATATCTATTCAATACCTAAATAATTGAATTATTTAACGAATAGGCTAGAAAGTAGAAATTTATTTTAAGTCAAAAATTCCTGTTATTTCTCAAGCCAAGTATTTATTATTTTTTAAACATTGATACTTGGAAACAATAGTAGATACCAACATTTTTCACCCCCCCCCCCCTCCAAAACAAAAAAAAATCTTTTTCCAATGGGATTTGCTTTTTTTTTTTTTTTTTTTTTCAAACTGTTATTTATGTTTACCAAATACTGTATTGTAGGGCCGTACCGAGTAGTTGCAAGAATTTCATGTTTTAAGCGTATTTAAAGACAAATTAATTTATAAGTGATCTATAAAAAGTTATTTGAATATAAATGTATAATGTATGCCATAATTCATAAAAACTCGGTACATAAAAATTTATCTCTAAAACAAAGAAAAAGGTAAGAAAAAAACCCCCATGCAAAATTAATGTAAATTAAAGTTTAATTTTATATTTATATTTAAAAAAAAGTCCTTTTTAAAACTGTAGGAAAAGACTGTGATTTTGGATAAAGAAGCAGTATGTATAAACAGAAAATACAATAAATACAATTTAAAAAAATAATAATAATTAAATTTGCTGTATGGCAAATTATGGTACAAAAACACTATAATCATTCTATACATTTTCAGGAGATAGGGCATTTCTTATATTGTTGTAAATTTGGCCTGCTTCTGAAAAAATGTGTTCACTGTGAGCACTGATAAAATAGCAATTTAGCTGAACATTACACGCACACACACAAAAGAAAAGAAACTGCAAAGCCTGTAAACCCCTTTTTGGTGCTTTCGTGTTATAGCGGCCTCCACAATTACAATTATGCCACGGTTTCAGCTCTAATTTCGCCAAGACCACCGAAAAGCTTATATATGCATCATATATATACATATTATTCCAAACACCCATATACGTCATTACATACATATTATTTAAGACTTATATGTCATATATAATATATATATATCCTATATGACTTATGCACATGTTATATGTATACATCACAAAAGTAATGATTTAACATACTAATATATCATATTATGTCATACGTGCTTTATAATTTAGCGATAAATCTTGGTCGCTTGACGATTCATCCTCAAGGGCCGCTATTACACGATAGTACCCAATTTTTTTAATCAAAAGAAAACAAGGTACTTTTAAAAAATATGAAGCATTTTGCATTATTCAAGGGGGGTAACAAATGGGTAAAGATGTGTTAAATAATCAGTTTTAATTTAACATTGGTTAATTGAACTATTTATATATCAATTCTTTTTTTATATATGTATTTTAAATAATGCTATTGTTTTAAAATTTTTGAATATACAAAAATTGTCTTTAAAAGGTTCACAATAAATGTAAAGAAATTTCAAAAAATGAAGTTAATTTTAAAAAATTGAAGTTAATTTTAAAAAATATGATTAGATTATATGCACAAGATGCATGTTTATAAATAGGCATATATATAAACACACACACACACACATACATTGAAGTGTTACCACTTAGCACACTTACTTCATGTTCGCCATCAGTGATTCTTTCTTAAACACAACTACTCGGTACTCGGTATTTACTCGGCCGAGCAGTAAATGACCGAGTACTCGGTACACGGCCAAAGCACTACTCGGTACACCACTACTGTATTGTATATAAAACATATATGTAATTATATAATTTCTTCAATGATCTTTCAACAAAATGTTTTTATTTTTAATATTTTCTTTCACTTAAACAGGAAATGGTTCTGAATATTCAAATTTTGTTGCTTTTGTGTCTATTTGAATGAAAGCCTATGTGGTACTTTTATGTTAGCCGGGCGCAGGTAATAAATCGCCACCTCAGCACCCCCATTGCTGTCATTCGTATTGCATTCATTTCATTTAAAATATAAACCATACACCAATTTCATTTAAGATACATAACTTTCATTTAAAATCATGCCTTTCACTCATGATTTTTTTTTTTTTAATTCTTAGATTTTTTAAAAGTTAAAATAGCATAGTGCATATTATACATTAGAAATATTTTTCTTCTTATCTAAAACAAGGTACACATTATACACAAGCAAATATGGTATTTAAAATCAGTTTGACAATTTTATTTTGGCATTTTGGGAGAAATTTCTAAATCCTCCAGTAGTTTGTAACAATAAAGAGGCTAACAGATTTGTTATATTAACAAATCTTTCTTGCAGAGGATAAAGATTAAAAAAAAAATCTTGCGATGAATATCTCATATATATTACACGCAGCATGTATAAAATCCTTAATTTTTCACACCAATATTTTCGAATAGTAATTTTTTCTTTATTTTATCATATAATTCCAATTAAATTAGGCAAAGTTTTCAATTTGGAAATACTATAGTGTTTCCTACAGTGATAAAAAGATTTAAAATTGTGTATGTGAGACACTCGTCGCAAAGGGATTAATAAATTTCCTATTCTGTTTATTTTGTTCTAGTTTCCCAATATAGACAAAACATGATTTTTTTTTTTTTTTTTTTTTTTTTTTTTTAATAAAATTATTAGACAAATGTTTGAAAATTTATTTCCTATATCGAACTAAATTAAAATTTTTTTATCAGTACCAGTACAAAATTATTACTCCAATTAACACATTGTATGAAAGAACCACTCAGAATTATTTTTTAATCATGTCTGTCTACATCAAAAACATATTTACAACTACCTGAGCTTCAGATACGTAGGGAAATTTACAAATTGACTGCCACCTCAATTTTGCATTTCTAGAAAAGCAAGAAAAATTTTAAGTTAAAAAAAAAGAGTGGACAGTCACTTTTACAAAAATTAAATATTGCAACATTATTTAAATTAATGCTAAAAATTATTGCATACTTTCTCATTAGGATATGTCGTATTTTTCAACTCGATAAAAATTTTAATAAAAATATAAGTATTTCTATTTTATCAACAATACTAGTATATAATCCCGTCAAAAATGACGGATTGTTGATCTGCGTTTCTTTTTCTTCTAATTTTTTTTTCAGACCATTGTGTTTCAGTATGTAATCACTAAAATATTGTTACTTCGGTGGCGGGTGCCCCCCCCCCCCCCCTCTTCCCGAAATTAGAAACAAATCATTTTTCTCTCAAATTTTAGTTTAAAATTAATTTATATAACAATTCATTAGAAACAAAAAGTAGTTATATATTTATTTCATCAAGGGTGATTCTGTTCCGAATTTTCCTAAAAATTTAAGGCATCGGTTTCGAAAATTTTAGTCTTCAGTCCAAAAATTCGAACATAAAAAATATCTCGAATTTTGTACGATCGTCGCCGAAAAAAAAACAATTATGTCTATCGTTCGCAGAAAAAATAGACAATTTCTTCAAAGAATTGCGGAAACAACGTGAATTTCGTCAAAGGATCGAAAAAAAAAACGCAATTTTCGTCGCAGAATTGCGCAAAAAAACGCTAATTTTGTTAACAAATCGCAGAAAATACGCGATTTCCGACAAAGGCCTGCGAAGAAAACGCAAATTTCTTCCAAGGACTCCGAAAAAATGTAAAATTTCTTCAAGGGATCACAAAAAAAAAAAAAAAAAAAAAAAAAAAAAACAGATCCAGAGGATTTCGCATAATAGGTCCTGTACTGTATTTAAGATGGAAGCCAAATTTCAAAATATGCCAGTAGATGGCGCTAATGTACTGGATTGATCAGTCAAATCCTCCGTACGAAAGAATTCACCGCTATTTCTGAAAAGAAAAGTGCTGACAGAAAAAAATATATACAGAAATGTTGATATACGTGTTTTATATGAAATAGTTTTTGAAGGTTTTAAACAAAATTAAAATATTTAAAAGATCTAATATGCTTTTACATATATTTTAACAGCAGAATCGGATGAAGCATAGCTTTTTCATTAAGCCTAACATGGCGTTTAACTATGGTTGATTGGCAGATCAGAGTGGTCGAGCCCGGAGCCGTTACAGACACTTTCTTGCCTTCGGATTTTATTATAAGTAAGATTAGTAACTAGGTGACAGTACTAGGTAATACAGAATACAACTATAACAGAAAAAGAAAAAAAATTACTATTTGAAAAAAAAAAAAATCTTTGGAACAGGCTTTAACAGAACAAAAACAATTCTTTATTATTCTACTCCATTCCCTTACAAAAATTTCTTATAGAATTCTATATTATAGAAAATGCAATATAGAATCCAAGAATTATGGCCCGTTTTTCTATAAGCTTGTTTAATCTAAAGCTATAGAAATAAATATCTGTAGAAGTTCAATAGAGATGTCTGTAGAGTTTCTATAAAAATATCTATAGAAAAAATATAGAGCTTCTATAAATATATATATATACAATCCAGGTGGTCACCCTCCCAAGAAGTAACCCCGCTCGATGCTACTTGATTTCAGTGATCGGACTAAGGACCAATACTACTTTCAATATGATACAACCATTGACAGTTCCAAAACTCTTATTACACTATTTAAACCAGGGCAAGATATTTCAGTTGAAAAGGTACTAGCCAGACTAAATTTTTTGCTCGCCACTATTTCACATTCATTCAGACACAACTTCGGCCACCACACCTGGCCAGAAAATGAACTATTTACGGTAAACTGAATTTAAATTGACCATTGTTAGAAGGAGCTGTCTGTTAAATCCAGACTATTTTACATTCATTAAAAATGTGAACTATTTTTTAAATGTTAACAGATGTCGTATAAAGAACTTCCTGGTGACCGAAATCATAAAATAATGTTGAAATTGAAAAATCGAAACATATTTATTACAAAAGAAAAAAAATAATATTAACTAAAAATAAGGTTGCCATAAGGTTTCAATGATTACAGAGATTGTCACATACCACTAAAAAGCCATGAAAGAAAAACAACCTCTGTCAGGGTGGGTCAATTAATAGAAATTCTTAGCAAATCATCCAGTGTCTCAGTCTTCAGAGAGTTCCTGTATGTAGTGGTGAGTCTGTTGTGACAGCTGAAGCCTCTCACACAAAGCTGCGATATTCTGAAAGTATATAGTTTGATTTAAAGCACAATATTTTAAAAGATGAAACTTACTTGCCAATCTTAAATATTTGCTCGCCAATGGCGAACTGGCGAGCGGAAATTTCGCAGCCTGATCTAAACATTATTTTTTTCGTGATTTGTATTCCCAATCATATGTAGTCTTGTAAAAATATTTAAAAGTCTAATAAATTATTTGAAAAAATTGAAACAATTGTTTAAATATGTATACTCCAGATTAAAATATTGGAATAAAAATTACAATACTATTAAAGTTAATAAAGTCTATTAAATTAGATGGATGGTTTTATAAATTTAACAACAAATTAATAAATTATTATAAAATTAAACAACAAATTAAGGAATTATAAGAAAATTAATTAATCATGATTTAATTCAGTAGTTCCACTGATATATTATTACATTGACAATTGAATCACAATATACTAGAATTGAATTAAATTATATATATATATAATCATATTAAATCTATGGAGTACTATTATATTAAACTGATGTATTACAGAATTGATTATTATTTTTTAATTTTAATGTATAGAGTTATAAATAAATTTATTTATAACTATACATTAAAATTAAAAAGGAACAGCTTAGGGATTAGCCTGCTGACCGCCATCTTGTTTTTTAAATCAAAACATATTTGTTTTGTTTCTCATTTCCAAAATAACTTTCATATATATTTACTTATTATAAACACTTTATTTAATTTTATTGACTAATTTATTTATATTTAATAATAAAAGTTAAAATGTTTTGATTTAACTTGATTATGTCAGAAACAAAACAAATGTTTTGATTTATCGCCCGCGGTCAGCCACCTCATTTCTTACATCAAAACATTTTAACATTTATTATTAAATATAATTAATTAGTCAATAAACTTAAATAACGTGTTTATAATAAGCAAATATGGATGGAAATTATTTTGGAAATGAGAAACAAAACATATATGTTTTGATTTAAAAACAAGATGGCAGAGAGCAGGCTAATCCCAAAGCTTAACCAATGTAGAATAATTAGTCCATACAACGTAATTCTATAAGGTTTATAGTACTCTATAGAAAAACTGTTCTATAGAAAAAAAAATTCTATAGAACTTCTATCGAAACATTTTCTTTAGAAAAAGTATTCTATAGAACTCTTCAAAACTCTATAAAAATAGTATTCTATAGAATGGCTATTCTATAGAACTTGTATAGAATTCTATAGAGTTCTATACAGCTCTATGAACTATTTTCGTAAGGGTTATCACAAAAATAGTAAGAGCAGTATTTCAATATAGCAGTATACAATAGTAATAGATAAATAGTATTTCTTCGGGCAGCAAGTATAATAAAATAATAAAAAGAACACTGTTTTACTACATAACATTTTACGAATCACACAAAATGAGATTTTGTTAGGATAAAACATTTAACATCTAATGTCTTATATGAAAATTTACTAATTACAACTGAATTAATCTTCAATGAACCAATTGTAGGTTACTCTTCTTTTTTTTTTTTAAATCTTCATTATGCCATGTCATTAATTTTTTGCAGGTTATTTCTAGTGATGGGCATAATGAATGATTTTGATATTTGAATGAATCATTCAGGCATGCACAAAAGCATAGCTGTCAAGGCCCTTAAAATTATTTTTGTTTTACAAAATTTCTGGCTTTAATTGATCAAAAATAATAAGAATGTAAACAGCTATGCTTTTGTGTATGCCGGAATGATTCATTTGAATATCAATTGTTTATTATGTCCTTTGCTTTGCTAAGTTATTCTTAAGATTTAGGCTTCTGCTTTTAAGAAAAAAAATCTTAATTTTTTTAATGGCAATTCTTTATGAAATCGGATTTGATGTCAGCTAAGAATAACAATTTATTGACTAGAGACATTAATAATAATAAAAAAAATTATAGTATCGATAAAATAATAATATATGATAATAATAAAAATATATAATAATAATAATATTTGATATAATAACAATAATATAAAATAATAATATAAGATAGTTTCAATTAAATAGATAAAAAAATATCAACAATGCCAATCACTAGCTAAAACTATGGGAGTGTTCTTTCGATTTCTCATTTGCGTGTTGATATATTTTAATGATACATATTAATATATATATATATATATATATATATATATATCATCATCATCATCAACCGTTTTCAATCCACTGCTGGATGTAGCTCTCCCCCAGATTTTTCCATTGTTGCCTGTCTAGTGCTTTAGTCATCCAATTAACACCGGCCACTTTTCTGATTTCGGCACTCCATCTTACTTGAGGTCGTCTTCTTGGTCGTTTTACATCTCTGGGATACCCCTGTAGGGTGTTTGATCTCCATCTATTGTCTTGTTTTCTTGCAATGTGCCCAGCCCATTTCCATTTTAGCCGTTTAATTCTCTCCATGATGTCAAAAACTTTCGCCTGACTTCTTATCCACGTTATTCTCTTTCGGTTTCTTCTGGTTATGCCTAGCATACATCTTTCCATACTTCGCTGTGTTGTTTGTAATCTTTGTACCATCCGTTTTGTTAGTGTCCAAGTTTCTGCTCCATAAGTTAGTGCAGGCAAAACCCATTGGTTTTGCCTGCTTCAATCAATAACCTTTCTTTTCAAACAAAGAGGCATGTTACTCTTCAGAATAATATTGTTCTTCCCAAAAGCACTCCATCCATTTCTTATTCTTCTATTGATTTCATTCATGATACTGTTGTCTGATGATATTTCTTGTCCAAGGTACACATAACTTTCAACATCTTTAATCTCAGTGTTGTTGTAGACGATTTTCTTTTTTGATGAAAATGAATTGAACATCACCTTAGTCTTTTCCAAATTTATTTTTAATCCCACCTTATTGCTAGCTTCTGCCAAATCTTTTAGCATATTTTGCAATTCTTCAGGGCTATTACTGAAAATTAAAATGTCATCAGCAAACCGGAGATGGCTTAAATATTCCCCATTTATTCTAACCCCTTTGTTTTCCTAATCCAGCTTCTTGAAAATACTTTCTAAGACAGCAGTAAAAAGCTTAGCCGAAATGGTGTCTCTTTGTCTTACTCCTCTTCCAAGCTTGATCTTCGCTTTTCCTTTGTCCAAACGGATGGTGGCTGTTGCTTTCTTGTAGATCTTCTTTATGATATTGATATAAGGTTTGTCTATACCAATGTCCTCCAGAGAAGTAATTACTGCAGATGTGTAGACTGAATCAAATGCTTTTTCATAATCAATAAAGGCAAGGCAGAGAGGTAAATTATATTCTTTATGTTTTCCTATAACTTCTCTTACTGTTTGAATATGATCCATTGTGCTAAATCCACTTCGAAATCCTGCTTGTTCTCTAGGTTGAGCTGAGTCCAGAGCTGATTCAAGTCTTACCGTTAAAACTTTGGTGAAAATTTTATGCACTGACAGTAAGCTGATTGGACGGTAGTTTTTAATGTTTTCCTTTTCTCCTTTCTTATAAAGTAACACCATCACAGCATTATTCCAATCTTCTGGTACATCTGATTTCTCGAGACATTTGGAAAACAGTAAGGCTAGCATTTTTGCAAATTCTTCTCCTGCTTCTTTGATAAGGTCAATTGTAATTCCATCTTCGCCAGGGCATTTACCTTTTTTCATGCCTCTAATGGCTTGTACAACTTCATCTGTCATCACTGGGATTTTCTCTTCAGTTTCTGTTACGTTTACTAGTGGATCACGTAGGTTGATTTCCCTTTGATCTTCACATTTATATAGATCGTTATAGAATTTTTCGACAATGTGTACTATTTCATTATTGATTTTGGTGATTGTTCCATCTGCTCTCTTCAGTGCAAAAATACCTTTTCTTCCAACACACAGTTTGCGCTTAGCTGATTTTAAACTTTTGTTATCTTCTAGAACTTTTTTGACAAGATCACAGTTAAATTTTCTGATATCTTCTGTAACACATTTTCTTACCGTTTTACATAATTCTGCATATTCAACTCTTGATTTAGGATAGTTTTTCTTCATTTTAAATTCTCTGCGTTTCTTCATCAATCTTCTTGTTTCTTCTGTTATTTTCTTTGTTTGCTTTACTTGTGCTTTACCAGCTATCGTCCTTGCAATTTCTCGTAGAGTATTTGTTATTTTCTTGTTCACTACTGTAACATCTTGTTCTTCTTCTAAGATTGATTGAAGTACTTGAAAACGATTTTTAAGTTCTAAATTAAATTCTTCTTTATGTTTCTGGAGATTTATAATATCGACTGATTTCTTTGAGCATTGCAAAAGCTTCATTCTTTCCACTTTAGTATTTAAAAGCAGTTTGCATCTAACTAACCTGTGATCGCTTCCTGTATTGAAGTTATTGAGAACGCTGCAATCCTGAATAAGATGCTTTTTGTTTGTCAAGATGTAGTCGATTTTACTTGTTGAGCCATTTGCACTACGCCATGTCCATTTTCTTTGTGGCTTCTTCTTGAAAAATGAATTCATGGTATACATCTGTTCACATTCTGCAAATTCAATCAATCTGTTTCCTCTTTCATTACGCACCCCATATCCATGATTTCCTACTGAGAACTCACCTTTCTTTTTTTCCCCAATTCTAGCATTCCAGTCTCCCATTATTAATTTTATGTAGCATATTCCTTTTTGATGCATTGAAGCTACTTCTTCATAGAAATCCTCAATTTCTTCATCAGTATAGCTAATTGTTGGTGCATAAACTTGGGTAATTTGCAGCTTGTATCTTTTTGACACTTGTATAACTAACCTTGCAACTCTATCTGATGCACTATCATATTCTAAGATGTAATTCTTCCACCTTTTATGAATCAGAAATCCTACACCACTTGTTTTTCCATCTTCTGTACCTCTGTAGTACAATACATGTCCACTGGCAAGATCAATCTTCTCTTCACCTTTTCTTCTTACTTCGCATAATCCTAGGATGTCCCAGTTGATTCTTTCTAATTCTTCTTCAAGTTCCTGTAAACGACTTTCAGAAGATAAGGATCATACATACATACATATATATATATATATATATATATATATATATATATATATTCATGGGATAACTGAGGTCAATCTCTTACAGGAACTTTTATATTTTTCTAATTTTGGTTGATTTTTCTTTTTTTTATTTTATGAAGTCATTCTTTATTTTGCAATCGGTTTCAAAAGTAAAAACTTTCATAAAAAAAATGAAAAAGGCCCAGTTATAGATTGACCTCAACTACCCAATACAAAAAAAATATTTAAAAATATTGAAATGCAAACAAGAAAATTGAAAAGAATGTTCGATTAGATTAACATTTAGCTTGCGAGTTTTGTCGTATGATTAACATTGGCTTTTAAAGGTGCCAAGTCACATCTATTAAAATACATAAATTGGTTGCAAGCTCAATTACAGAACTTTATCATACATAGTCAGGCGTCAATCCAGGAAAAATTAGGGGCCTATTTAAGATCCCCTGCACAAAAATCCATTTAACAAATCAATCCCATTGACAAAATTCCATTCCATAAAAACATACTCTTCACTAATTATTTTAATTTTTTTTATGTTGGAAAATGTGTAATTTGCAAATAAAACAAGTTCACCAAAAAAGAAAATTTTAGCAGAAGGACTTAGAGACGAAAATATTATCAAATGCTTTGTTTGAATTACAGTAAGCTAAATTTTATCTTTCGTTACAAAATGCTTTTTTCACAAAAATATAATAAATTTCACAAAAATAACCTATTTTTCACAAAATGGGCCCAAGAAAAAAAAAAAAAAAAAAAAAAAAAACCTGCATCGACCCCTGATAGTGTTGACTCTTGGCTAATTTGGCCTTTTTAAAATTATTTTATGCCCCTGGTGGCTGTTTTCAAACTAATTTATGCACATAGTAGCCCTTACATGTCCTTTCAGTTATTTTCCTCGCAAAATATGTCAATCGACCATAGGGAAAAAAATGTGAATTTCGTCACCAAAAAATGGAAAACTTATTTCGATGACGTAGTTTTGGAATAAGAACACCTGCCAATTTCATCCGTTTCCGAATGAAAATGAATTCAAAATTGTGTCAGAAAGCAGCTGTTTTTGATTTGAGAACAGTCTTAAAAAGCAAAATGTATATATGAAAAACTGCATGTGATTGTAATTGAATTGATTATTGCATGATTTCAATGTTATTTTTTTTATAGATTTGTTTTGAAGATTTTCATTATATTTCATTACAAATACTGTTTTTCGCGAATTTTCCAAGGATTTTAATCTCTCTATATTGAAAAAAAAGTAACGATTTGGACGAAATGGACCAATGAAAATCTGAGTAGACCTTCCCGAATTTTTTCCTCTTCTTTTCTTCTAGAAAATGGGGATTTCTGCGCGATACCAATCGGTATCACGAAGCAGTGGGGAATGGGGGGGAGGGGGGGGCGAGGCGCCGAAGTAAAATAAAAAGTGTTAGACAGTGATGAAAATACATTGCGCTCTGCTGCGTTCCACCTGCTTTGGAACTTACATGGTGGACATTTCGTCAATGTCCAATCTCTCTGTAATGTAGGATCTCTCCCAACTATTTTTCATTGCCCCCCCCCCCCCCCCTGACGAAAATCTATGAATCTATGTGCTGTCAACTATATACTATGACCCAACATATATCTGTATTTATCCAGATTGTCTACTATCTGACACATTTTTAAATTCAATTTTGTTCGTAGACATATCAAATTGGTAGGTGCTCTGATTAAGAAACTATGTAATCGAACTGTTTGTTCTGTTTTTCGATAAATGAAGTAGCTTTTTTTTAGAAAATGCTCTCAAAGTGGGTGTTTTGAACTAAATTTAAGAGCAGGACAACGCAGGAAGGCAAAAAAAAAAAAAAAAAAAAAAAAAAAAAAAAACTTACGTCCAGAGGCAGAAATTGCCTATACGTCAAAATGTAATTCATTTATCGAAATACTACAAAAACTGTTAGATTACGAATAACTTCAATAATTATACCTGCAAGAATTATGCTTTTATGTGTAAAAATGAATCAGAAAATGTTTCAGAAAGTTTCGGACTGTTGTGCGAGCAGGAATATCTTTTTGAGAATCGTCTTAAGGAATCCTTACAAGGAGTAATACCCTGTTCACATCGGACATTTAAGATATCTTAGACCGCCATTTTTGAGGTGGTACCTCCCCGGAATTGAATACCTGTCCACACCGCCAAACGCATTTAAGATAACTCACTCAACATCACCGTATCCAGTGCGCATGCGCGCGCATATGTTAAAAGCAAACTCAACAGCCAATCGGCCTCCAGAGCCAATCAGAGTGAGCGGTACTGACTGTATCTAGCCATGGAAAGTTCGAACTCACTAAGTGAGTTTCTGGAACTCACTCAGTGAGTTCAGCGGTCTAAGATATCTTAACTATCCGATCTGAACATAGTATGAGGGACGGGACCCTATACGAAAGCACCCGCTCGCTAGTGTTAATCCTATGGACAGTTATTTTACAATATCTCGTTAGCATTTAAATATTTAAAAAATATTTTTGCATTGGATAGCTGTCTCTACAGAGCTCTATTTTTTTTTTTTTTTTTTCCTTTTTCGATTTTGTTTGCGGAATATTTTTATGAGGATACTTTCACTTTCGAGACCTTGATCACTTCATCCTCGCGAAAACACCCGTTCGATAATGTTAATCGTATGAGAAAATTTTACAAATACTTCTTCGTTCCCATTTAAATTTTCTTAAATGTTATTTTTTTTATCATTGAACAGCTCAGGTTGTGTTCTACAATGGGCATATTTGTTGTTGTTTTTAATTTTTTTTTTCTATTATAATACTTTCGGAAACGGTTTCTAAAGTGAAAGTATCCTAACAAAAACAATCCGCAAACAAAATCGAAAAAGTAAAAAAAAAAAAAGAACTCTTTAAAAAAACAACCACAGCTATCCAATGCAAAAAAAAAAAAAAAAAAAAAAAAAGTTAAAAAAAATATTGAAATGTAATTGAGATATTGTAAAATAACTGTCCCATAGGATTAACATTACCAAGCGAGTTTTTCGAGTGAGGGGATAGGACCCTTAAATTAAACCAGTTTAAATATAAGCTTGATATCATACTTATAAATATGAATTTTTAAAAAGAACTAATTCAGTTTCTAGCTCTCCAAAATTGTGAGGTCGAAGCCCAGGCCTAGATGAAAATAACTCTCTGGATTATGTGAAAACTGCTTTCATTTAGGGATGAAATTTATTTCGTTATTGTGGCACAAGCTTTTCTCTAAAACATATTATCAAGTGAGAGAAAAAAAAAATAGGAACAGTTTTAAATTTACATTGTTTTGTTTAGATGTTTAACACTAAAACTATCATGTGACCCGTGTAGTAGATTTTGTGCAAAGCTACAACCCACAAATTTTGCAAAATAATCCTCGCTTTATTCAATCGTAGAAATCTGCGATTATGTTTCTGATTAAATAGAGTAAAGATTTGAAATTTAAAATAGTCGACCGAAACATTCGAAGAATTTTGACAATCTAGTAAGGTACGGGTCAAATGATCTTGCAATGCAGTTTTAGTGGTAAATGAAATACTTATGGTCAAATATGGTCAGAAGTTTCAATTGGGGTGCAAACGCACTTACACTTGACAACCATTGACCCTGAAGCTCCCCATCAGAAATAGATTCTTCCAAGAATACCACAGCTACACATTCTTTGGTAACAATAGAGATGGTAGGGCAAATAACATGTTACACTGGACAATGGTTTCGCGCCAAATCCTAACCGGTTCTAGGGTTGTAGCTAGCTTCAAGCCGTAGCTGACACGTTTCTTGTCTTATCTCAGAACTGTTTGGTTGTTGTTGCCCATACACTGCCTAAGCGAGATCTAAGTGGAGTTATTTAGTCATCTTCCTTCATTCAGGCTAACATCTTAGTCTAACATTAAATATTACATTTTAAGATGCATCCCCTATTTGAAAATCTAGGATATTACAATTTGCATCGTCAATTAAAGACGGAAGACCTTTGCATTTCGATTTTAGAAGATCTGGAGTTGATTCCTAAAAAGAGTGATGCACCTGCTTGCCCAGAATGTTCGGGTTGCATGGAAGCTGTTGATCAAGAGATTGCTTGGCTGTGGAAGTGCATTAAAAACACATGTGCGGGTTCTGTGAACCCTCTACGAAATACATTTTTCGAAGACGTCCAATTGCCTTTGAGAGTTGTGCTATTTATCATTCTGTATGGTTTCGTAAAAGGTACGGATAGGCTGATTATATTCGTTGAGTGTTCTCGTATGCTGAAAGGACAGTTTTTACTACGAAGTTTAAATATGGAAACTATTGAGAGCGTTTACGACAAGTGCGTTAGAGTTTGTGAGATTATTATGTCCCAGAGACATGAGTTTACTCTTCGTAGGGAACCCAAGTTAACTCTGGATGTTCCGAAACTTACACATGGCGAGATAGCGTATAAAACTTTAATGGATGTCAGGGCTGTATATCCCGGGTATGGCAAAACTGGACTTACTGGCAAGTGTCTGTGAACATCTTTGTTTACTACTGGTGATGCTTAGCTTAAACGTTGATAAAGATGAAAATGTGAGTATTGTGCTGTGAATTTTGATAGAAATAAAACTTTGTTTTCTGAATGCTGTAGCTTTTAATGTATTTTCATATTTCATTTTATATCATGTTTAATTTTTTTTTCTTTTATGATCTTGCTTTATCTGTTATTATTGTTTCTCATACTTTAGTTGCAAAAAATTTCGCATCTGATTAATTTATTTTATATAAATTTAAAAATTCCAAAATTTTTAGTGTTGAAAAAATAAACAGAATAAAAGGGCTTGGTGCTGTACATATATAACGTAAGTATTGCGTATAAAATAATATTAAATTGTATACAATTATTATGGATTTTCTCTTTAAGAAATCAGTTGGTTAAAAAATAAGATAGCAAACGAATAACTCATCTTTTAATAAAGCTATTTTCTTTTAAAGACTTTTTTTTTAAAATTAAATTTTGTTTTCTGAAAGTTTTGTTGCTCTGTTGAAAAGACAAAATAAAGGACTTAGTCTTCAAAAATGAAAATAAAGAAATCTTATGTAAAAAAAAAGAAAATACATATATACATAATTTTTTTTATTTTAATTTTTAACATGTGTTAATAATAAAAATAAATTTTAAGAATTATTTATACTGCTGAAGGGTAAGTTTTATATTTTGGCTTTTACTGCAATAATTATTTCAATTTCCATGATTATCTGTTAACTTACATGGCATAATGATGACACTTCCAGAAAAAGTAATTTATACTTTTAAAAAAGTAAGTTTTTAAAGAAAGTGACCTAATTAAAAAATAAATTGTTCGTTTATCCTCTTTTTTTTTTTTTTTTTTTTTTTTTTTACAAACCGTAATAATTTAAAAAAGAATTCCTAATGATATGCAGTTTAATATTTGTATATAATTATTACTTTTACACATATATTTAAAATATGGGAGTGCTCAATACTTTAGACCAAGACTGTATTTTCAGTGAAATGACATTGTTTACTTGTACGTCTTAAGCATATCTATATGAAAATTAGAATAATTTTCGCAGAAAATGTTAAAATATAAAGAAATTTGTCTTCAACAATGAAAATAGAGAAATCTTTTGTTAAAATTATACTGTAACAACGGCTGCAGGGTGCAGTATTTCTCCAAAAGAACGCTTGTTTCCTTCTGAACGTTAGAAGATGCTCGCAGAAGTGGGGAGGGGGTTGGTCATTTTGGAGCAATGACCGAGAACTTCCGCCCTTACCCCCAGTGGACAATGTACACGTAGTCGTAGAGAAGCCGGGAGTCTGTTGATGGAAAGCGAGCGATGAGGTTCGCTTGTAAACAGCTCCGGTTTGAGTGAGATGTCTTTTTAGTGCTTTCCGCTGTGTTCTGCGGTGATTATGAAGATCACGATTAAATTGTAAATCACAAAGAACTTGTACAGAATATTTTTTTTAATTAAATAATTTTTAATTGAATCCAGTGGATTCTTTATTAGTTTAGCTGTGCGTGAATGTTTATGTTTGATATTAACACTCGCTACACCACAGCTTATGATTAATGGTGGCAGTGCTCGGTGGGATGTTGGAACTAGATTAATTAGTTCCACGAATTCTTAGCCACCTTCTGCAAAAAAAAAATTATATTTGTTAAAGTAGTGCAGTTATCGTATAAGCACGCAGTTTGTGGTAGAACTTTGTCGACGATTTCCACGAGTTTTGGAACGGCCAAGTATCCAGAGTTTTATTTTCTGACATTTGGAGTCTCTGTAAAGAAGAATCAGTGTTCTGTCCGGAAGGTCAAGGATTCATTCTTGTGAAGTGGAGCGAGTGGATACCATCGATAAAGATCCGGTGTGGAGCTTCATTTCTGTTGGACTGTTTATCTGCCGACCCTGGAATTTGCCTGGAATTTGCTATGTGTCCCCCAGCGTAAACATCAAATATGGAATGGTAAGCCCCTATATTTCTCGTGCATGCTGAATTTTGGGAGGTTCCATTGTTATATATACATGTACATAAATTTAGTAGAAATAATGTTGGGCTAAGTAATTTGAAGTAGGGTTTATTATTATTATTATTACTTCAAGGTTCATGCGTACGGGATAGCTATAAGTTATTTTATATTCTCTGGTTATTGTACTAATGTTCTCAGGTAAATATTTATTGCAGAAGTGGCGGGTTATTTATTTTATGTGTGTTTTTGTTCTTTTGTGATAAGTATAAAGATTAAATTATTTTTTATGCATATGTAGAGTGCTAATGCAGCTAAACAATATGTGTTACAGTGTGAAAGCATTTGTTTAGAGGTAGGAGATTGAATTAATGAAAATTATCACTGTGAAATCATTTTTAAATTAAATTCATATTCCTAGTAGAAAGGAATTTTGTTTAAATTAATCTACTAAGTCTTTTCTTTACTGTGTAGTATTTTTATGAGTGTTTTTTGGGTTTATCTTATCATTTATGGTGTTTTATTTAGGGAGTTACTCAGTTTTGAAAAGAAAAGTAGATCCTTGATTTTCTTTGCTTTTTTATTGCTAATTGTGTTCGGGAAAATTATTGTGCTTTTTTGTATTTTGTGTTGAGATATTTTCTGTGTTTAATTATGGCCAGTTTCTTGAATAAACAAAATAAAAGCGTTCTGCTATTGCTCGCGGCCGATTTTGATACAGAATTACCTGCGGACAGTAAAAAGGTAGCGATAATTCAGGCAATTTTGCGTGCCTCTGATTATGAGGAGCAAATGGCTAAAGATATGTTGGAAGGGATATTAATAGAGAGGGAAAAACTGGCAGAGCAAGAAAGATCAGACAAATTAGCGGAGCAAGAAAGGTTAGATAAATTGGCAGAAAGAGAGAAAGATAGACAGTTGGAGTTAGAGAAGGCGAAGTTACAATACAATGTAGATACTACCTCTGTAGCTTCCACAGTTTCTGTAGTGGCAGAAAGTAAAGATAAAAAAGTAAGTTTAAAAGATTTAGTCCCAAAATTTGACCCTAAATCCATTGACATTACTTTATTTTTTATGATTTTTGAGAGTCAGGCGTTAAAAGAAAATTTAGATGAATCTAATTATGTATCACAGCTTATACCCTTGTTGCCTGTAGATGTTGCGGAAATTATTGTAAAGGAACCGCTAGAGAAAAGGGATGACTATCAGCACATCAAAAGCGTTTTGTTAAAAAGGTTTAGATTAGGAGCTGGTGCCCTTAAAACTAAATTTGAAAACCATCAAAGGAAGTCAGGTGCACTGTGGTCTGAACTTGTGTATGAGCTGAGAGGGTATTTGGATAACTGGTTGGAAACGGTTGAAGTGAATGATTTCGAATCCCTCAAAGAACTTATACTCACAGAGCAGGTGAAACGTAGAGTCCCTTTTGAAATTAAAGAGAAATTCTTAGACGAATGGGATGAGATGAAGACAGCGTCCTATTTAGCAGAAAAATGCGATAAATATGAGAGTGTGAGAGGGAATTTTAAGAAAATGGAAAATAAATTTTGGAATAATAAGTCATTTGGTAGGGACAGGAACGGTCAGGATAACTTCAAGAGTAAGGGGGAACAGGCAGTAAAGTCGGGAGGGGCTGATAAAAAGGATCACGCAAGTAGAAATTCTTGGAATAAAGATAATTTTGATAGAAGGAAACCTATTGTCTGTTTCCAGTGTAACCGTGCAGGGCATATCAGACCGGATTGCCCAGATTTAAAACGTAAAGACTCTGGAGATGTAGTTAGTCACCTGGGTGTAGATGTTAGTTTAGGAGAGTGTTTTGCACCGTATTTCAAAAAGGCAGAAATTAATGGAATAGAACGGGATTACTTACGGGATACTGGGGCTGGCATTGATCTTTGTGACCGTAGCTGGATTGATAATGAGGATTTGATTGGTGAAGTCACTTGGATTAAACAACCCCTGGATAATGAATGTAAATGTTTGCCATTGGCTAGAGTTACAATTAAAGGAGATTTTGGAACGGTGGTCACTAAGGCAGCTGTGAAACCTATCGAGTTAGAACAAGGTTATTATTTGTTAGGAAACAAAACGGCTGAGCTTATTGAGGAGTCGAGGGGTAATCCTGTACCGGTAAATGCTGTAATGACGCGCAGTCAGAGGCGGGGACATGAGAGAGAAATGTCCGCTGTGCAAGTTGAGAGTGAATTTGGTTCGGAGGATGGAGAACCGGATGAAGGGGAGTCTAGTAGCGGTGAGGAAGAAGATGGGATAGTTATTCCGGAAAGGTTAGAGGCAGAGTCGGGTTTGGAGAAGGTATCCGCAGAGAAATTTAAGGAAGAGCAGATAAATTGCGCTTCACTTAAGCAGTTGTGGGAGAAGGCCAGTAAACCTAACGAAAAAGAATTTTGTGTTAGAGATGGTAAGCTTGTGCGGGTATCGCAGTCACGGAGAGGTGATGATAAAGTGCAGTTATGTGTGCCGGAAGTTTATCGTAGAGAAGTTCTAGCATTGTGTCATGAGCAGGTGTCAGGGCATTTGGGTACGACTAAGTCCAAGGATAGGGTTCTGAGATGTTACTTTTGGCCAAACTGTTATCACGATATTGAGAATTATGTTAAGACTTGTGATACATGTCAAAAGGTAGGTAGCAATCGAGATAGGCGAAAGGCCCCTTTGAAGTTAGTACCGATAATTTCGGAATGCTTTACCAAAATAAATTTAGACGCGGTTGGTCCCCTGAAAACTAGTAATAAAAACAACAAGTACTTAATTACATCCATTTGCCTCGCTTCTAAATATCCTGATGCTATTCCGGTGGAAAACATCACTTCCACATCCGTTATTGATGCTTTGGTACAGATATTCGCTAAGACAGGTTATCCGAGAGAGGTGCAAAGTGACCTAGGAAAATCTTTCACCAGCGAGTTAACATCAGAATTTTTTAATGTATTTGGTATCAAAGTGTCGCATAGCTCAGTTTGCCATCCGGAGTCGAACAGCGTGGAAAGGATGCATTCTACTTTGAAGAAAGTACTTAAAGCTTTGTGTCTAGAGTCCGGTCGAGACTGGGAAGAGGTTTTGCCTATGGCGTTGTTTGCTCTAAGAACTGTGACGCATGAAAGTACTGGGTTTAGTCCTGCCGAGCTGGTTCATGGAAAAAATTTACGCATGCCGCACACGTTAGTTTATGAGAATTGGATGGGTCAAGGTAACACGGATCAAAATGTGGTTGATTACATTTTGAACTTGACGAATAGGTTGAAAAGGTGTCAGGATTTAGCAACTAGGCGTATGGAGGAATGTCAGGACAAAAGGAAGACATGGTATGATAGGAATGCGGTAACTAGAAAATTCAAAGTTGGTGACCAGGTGTTGGTTTTGGCAACATCAAAGCCTCATAAGATGGCCGTAAATTGGGTCGGGCCGGGAACTGTCACTGGAGTGATTTCGGAAACAAATTACACAGTTGACTTGCCAGAGAGGCGCAATAAGGCGACTATCTACCATGTGAATCTTTTGAAACCTTATTACAAGCGGCCTGAATTTGTTAATCTGCTGATTGACATAGATGCGGAAGAGGTGGAAGAAAATGCTGAGATCCCTTATCCCCTGCCAAACCCCACACAAATTGACTTCTGGGAAGTTGTGTATAACAGCGAGTTAGAGAAAAAAGTGACAGATAGCCAAATAGGTTTATTTAAGGAGGTTATAGAGAGAAATAGAAAAGTTTTTTCTTCAGACCCTGGACGTACCCATCTGGTAGAGATGGATATCGAGTTGACAGATGAATCGCCGGTGAGGGCGAAACCTTATAGAATGTCACCTAGGCAGACCGAAATTTTAAGAGAGGAAATCAGGAGACTATTGGAATTAGGAGTGATAGAAGTAGGGCAGTCTGATTTTACGTCCCCCATGATTTTGGTAGAGGTTCCGGGAAAGGATCCTCGTCCCTGTGTGGACTATCGCAGATTAAATGCGAAGACCCGAACGGAATTTTTTCCACTCCCCAATATAGAGGAGGTCGTAGAAAAAGTGAGTTCGGCGACTTTCATCACGGTAATGGATTTAACCAAAGGTTATTTCCAGATACCACTGACCAAAAGGGCCCAAAGGTACGCTGCGTTTGTGACACCTTTCGGAGTATTTTTACCCAAGGTCATGATGTTTGGTCTCCTGAACGCACCTTTCTACTTTTGCAAATTAATCGCAAGTGTTTTGGGTGGGCTTGAATTGTTTGCCTTGCCATATATCGATGACATTGCGGTGTTCTCTCTTACATGGGAGAGTCACATGAAGGACATCGCTGAGGTTCTGAAGCGATTGTTAGAGGCCGGCCTAACAGTGAAACCCACAAAGTGTAAATTTGCACAGGATAGTGTGAGGTTTTTGGGTCACGAGGTAGGTTCGGGGAAGCGGTCTCCCAGTGACATAAAAGTGAAGGCTATCCAGGAATTTCCAACGCCTTCCACTAAGACGCAAGTGAGGTCATTTCTGGGAATGACGGGTTATTATTCACGGTATATAAAGGATTATGCTGTAATTGCAGTCCCCTTAACAAATGTTTTGAAAGGGAAGATCAAAAAAGAAAAGATAGAGTGGAGTGAGGAGTGCGAAAAGGCTTTCCAGGAATTAAAAGAGAAGTTAACCCAGAGTCCCGTATTGTACGCCCCATATTATAGTCAGGAGTTTACTGTGCAGACCGACGCAAGTTTATATGGTGCTGGTATAGTCCTGTCACAGGTACGAGATGGGGAGGAACATCCCATTCTGTACTTGAGTAAAAAATTTTCCAGGGCAGAGCAGAATTACAGCACTGTTGAACGGGAATTGGCCGCTATTGTGTACGGTCTGAAAAAACTGAATCACTACCTGGACGGGCAGCGGTTTGTAGTCCAAACAGATCACAATCCTCTGACGTACTTAAAAACTATGATGGGGAACAATGCGAGATTGACTAGGTGGGCATTGTATTTGCAGTCATTCAACTTCAAAATCGAACACAAACCTGGGAAACTTCACGGGAATGCAGATGGGTTAAGTAGGACCGAATAGTGTAATTTCTTTACTTGATTCCCGAATTAGTATTTGTTTATAATTTTTATTTACGAGTTATTGTTTTTTTTTTTGTTATTTATCACTTGTATATATTTTGTGTGTAATTTAGTATTTTTTTTAGAATTAATGTCAAGGAATCGCACTGTGTCAGTTGTTGAACTCAGATAAATATCTCATCTGTTATATTAGATTTGATTACGAAAATGTTTTTATTATTTGAATTGTTATGGAAATTCATAAGTGAAATCTAGGATTATCATGAGTCTTTCAAAACTGAGTACGCGTGCGTCTGTATGAACCTTGTATAGAGAAAAATTAAAGTGTATAAAGTTATTAAGGTATTTCCTTAGCACTTCCAACTGGAGTGTAGGTGTTGGGACCTCTCAGATTTAGTGTGTTAAGAATGAGGGGCTCGGTACCTGGTTCAAATTTACATTTTCATAGGTGTATGCACCGTATGAAAATTCTTTAGGGGGAAGGAGCTGTAACAACGGCTGCAGGGTGCAGTATTTCTCCAAAAGAACGCTTGTTTCCTTCTGAACGTTAGAAGATGCTCGCAGAAGTGGGGAGGGGGTTGGTCATTTTGGAGCAATGACCGAGAACTTCCGCCCTTACCCCCAGTGGACAATGTACACGTAGTCGTAGAGAAGCCGGGAGTCTGTTGATGGAAAGCGAGCGATGAGGTTCGCTTGTAAACAGCTCCGGTTTGAGTGAGATGTCTTTTTAGTGCTTTCCGCTGTGTTCTGCGGTGATTATGAAGATCACGATTAAATTGTAAATCACAAAGAACTTGTACAGAATATTTTTTTTAATTAAATAATTTTTAATTGAATCCAGTGGATTCTTTATTAGTTTAGCTGTGCGTGAATGTTTATGTTTGATATTAACACTCGCTACACCACAATACTTTAAATTAATACGATATTTTAATTTTTAATATCTTAATAAAAATGATACAAGTTTTAAGAAATATTTTCATTGATAAAGATAAGTGTTTATATGCTTTGGCTTTTCCAGTAAGAATTATTCAAATTGTCAAGATCACCTATTAACTTGCATAGCATAACAATTGCTATGGTATAAAAGTTTCAATTATGAAACTTATTGAAAAGCAAAGTAGTTTAGTTTTTTTTAAAACCATTTTTTTAAACAAGTTTTTTAATTAAAAGTCGAGTTGTTAGTTTGCTGTGATTTTAATTGTAATAACTTAACCGTTAAAGACATAGACATCAGTTATGAATTCTAAAATAATTGTGTGTTGAACACCTGCGTTTCATTTACCCTCTTACTAAACATCCTTCAAAGTTTAATGTTGAAGTACAAAATTTGTTCTACTCTTTCATTATTTTTATCAGTAAGTTTCCATTGATGTACAAAATACACCACCACTGAATTTTTATAAACTATTATTTTTTTCTTTCTTAATTAAACATTTTTTTTATATATAAATGTGATGTCTATTACTAGACATAAGACACTATTATACTTTATCATCAAAAGTTTACATTTTATGCTTTCAAAGACACTGTTCGTGTCTTAATGTTAGTACAAACTGTCCATGTTAGATTAATTATAACTAAATTATTATTATTATTTAAACAATTTGATGTTTAATGCTTTTATACTACTACCGGACATCACATTAAATAAGGATATCATTAAAGGTTACTTAAGTTTTAAAAGCTGATGGTGCATAGAGTGTGCTGCTTGCGTATTTATGTTAATACAAATTGTGAGTGGCGTTAAAGGTTAAACTAGTGGGTAATGATGATCGAAGGTCGCTCAAAGGGTTTCGTTTAATATTCCTTTCGAAACACTTTATCCTTTCTTTAATAAATTCAAACAAATTTCATTTAGCAACAACAACAACAAAAAAGTCCTGTTTTTTATAAAGTAAAAATTTACCGGTCTATTTTTTTCCTTTTTTCGAATATCTAAACCAGCCGGATAGCGGTCCAAGCCCGCTATTATATTCTGTCATAATAATATCCGTCATACGGACTAAATGCAATATTTAAAAAAATAAATTCAAAATTAAACAAATTGTACACCTTCAAAATGTTTAAATATGCGAATATTTCCATAATCGGATTTTTATCACGATTCAATATACTTCTCAAACTCATATATTTACTATCCTCTATTATTTATATTGATACTCGCTTTGTATTATTCTCAAACATTTGAAAAATTAGTTAAACTTCCTATATGACGTCAGATTTTCTTTTTAATTCTCTAATGACGTGATATTAATCTGATTTGTCCACTTACACATACTCATACTCCTTGTATTATTGAGAAACCTTAGACATTTTCCGTTTTATTACGACTGTGACGTCAATCAATTTTATTTCATATTTATCTTTTTTTCAATTGGTGAAACTTTTTATTTCATTTTCATTTTTCACGTGAAAATCGTCTGATAGAAAATTAATTATTGTAGAAAGAATTTCATTGTGGATTTTAAATCTTTGGCATCTGCTATAACGAAAAATGTTTCAATTTAATAGGAAAAGGCTGTTAGAATTTTGGTTTTTTATCTCTATTTATTAAAATAATACGAATTTTAATATTTTGAGTTCTTCAGAGCTGCTATTCAGATTTATACACTAAGTTTCAACTCTGTAAGTTACATACTTTTTGAGAATGGCTCTGTGATGGACAGACAACGGAGAGGGGGTAATAGGGTTTCTTGAGATGAACGAAACCCTAAAAAGAATTTCATGACTGTATGCAGTTAAATATTTGCATCCGACTAATATTCAGGCTCGTGCTAGCACTTAGGGATAGGTGCCCCTGCCCCCTCTGCCTGAGCCACCCTTAATGATGACACATGATATAGTGTGAAAGTGCCAACATGACTCTCTGCCGACCGCCCTTTCAAGATATCCAGCATGGGCCTGCTAACAGTTTTAAATCAGTTATAATAAAAATACAAGAGTGCTTAATAATTTTGGTATAGACGACTATATAAAATTACTAAAAATGTTTCGTTCCGTTAACATCAGTATTATTCGCATATTTATATTTGATTTTTTTTTTTTATGAAAGCATCGACTAATTTTTAAAATATTTCCAATGAAATGTGAATGTTGTAGTTCCCTCAAATCTCATAACTGAATTTTAAAAACTACCATATTTACTTACTCCTGCATAATGCACACATTTTTACCAAAATTTCAGGTCGAAAAACGAGTATTATACACTGAATATTTCTAACAACCGTACACATAAAACCACACACGTTTTTACAAAGTTGCAAAAACCTTAATTGTATGGTATTTTAATAAGAGGGCAAAGTATACATGAGCAAATACAGAAGTAATTTAGGTTCGAGGAAAAATTTAAGTCATAATTTTATGTTTTTTTTTTAATTCTTAGATTTTTTTAAAAGTTAAGATAACATGGTGCATTATTATACATGAGAATTTTTTTTTTCTTATCTAAAACAAGGTACACATTATACACAAGTAAATATGGTATTTAAAATCAGTTTGACAATTTTATTTTGGGAGAAAGTTCTAAATCCTCCAGCATTTTGTAACAATAAAGAGGCGAACAGATTTATTATTTCCCCTTATTATTTAAAATTAACAAATCTTTCTTGGAGAGGATAAAGAAAAAAAAAAAAACTTTTTTCGATGAATGTCACACATATATTACACACAGAAAGCATAAAATCCTTAATTTTTCATACCAATATTTTCGAGTAATTTTTTCTTTATTTTATCATATAATTTCTTCAATTAAATTAGGCAAAGTTTTCTATTTGGAAATACTATAGTATTTCCTACAGTGATAAAAAGATTCAAAATTGTGTATATGGCACACTCATCGCACAGGGATTAACACAAATTAATAAAATTCTTATTCTGTTTTATTTTGTTCTAGTTTCCTAATACAGACAAAACATGATTTTTAAGAAAGCTTACTTTGATAAAATTATTAGACAAATGTTTTAAAATCTATTTATATATCGAACTAAATTCAAAAAAAGTTTTATCAGTACAAATTTATAACTCCGATTAACACATTGTATGAAAGAACCACTCAGAATTATTTTTTTAATCATGTCTGTGCTACATCAAAAACTTATTTACAACTATCTGAGCTTCAGATACGTAGGAAAATTAACAAATTGACTGGCACCTCAATTTTGCATTTTTAGAAAAGCAAGAAAAATGTTAAGTTAAAAAAAGGGTGGACAGTCACTTTTACAAAAATTAAATATTGCTACATTATTTAAATTAATGCTAAAAAGTATTGCATACTTTCTCATTAGGATATATCACATTTTTCAACTCAATAAAAATTTTAATAAAAATATAAGTATTTTTATTTTATCAACAATATTAGTAACTAGCTGAATGTACTAGGTGGTACAGAATACAACTATAACAGAAAAAGGAAGAAAACAAATGACTATTTGGAAAATAGAAAAAAATCTTTGGAACAGGCTTTAACAGAGCAAAAACAACTCTTTATTATTCTACTCCATTATCACTACAATAGTAAGAGCTGATTTCTTCGAGCAGCACCTATAATAAAATAATTAAAAAAAAAGAACACTCTTTTACTACATAACATTTTACGAATCACACAAAATGAGATTTTGTTAAGATAAAACATTTAACATCTAATGTCGTATATATAAAAACTTACTAATTAAAACTGAATTAATCTTCAATGAAACAATTGTAGGCTACTTTTTTTTTTTTTTTTTTTTTTTTTTACTTTATTAAACCATGTCATAAATTTTTTGCAGGTTATTTCTAGTGATAATGAATGATTTTAATATTTGAATGAATCATTCAGGCTTGCACAAAAGTATAGCTGTCAAGGCCCTTAAATTTTATTTTGTTTTACAAAATTTCTGGCATTAATTGATAAAAAATAATAAGAATGTAAACAGCTATGCTTTTGTGTATGCCGGAATGATTCATTTGAATATCAATTGTTTATTATGTCCTTTGCTATGTTATTCTTAATTTTTAGGGCTCTGCACTTAAGAGCCTACACTAGTCACGCGAAGAAACGTTCAAGCTAATGTTAAGTCTATGGGAAGGTTCTTGCGCGATTTCTCGCTCGCATTTTAATATTTTTAAATAATTTTTTTTGCATAGGATAGCTGAGATCGATCTCTAACGTTGTTAGTTTTTACCTTTTTGATTTTAGTTAGTTTTTTTTTTTTTTTTATAAGCGGGTATTTTAAATTTTAGAACCGGTTCTGAAAATGAAAGTACCCTTAAATAAAAAAACTGGAACGAAAACAGAAAAAGTAAGAACTAACAACGTTAGAGACTGACCTCAGCTATCCTAAGCAAAAAAATAAAATTCGAGCGAGATACCGTGCAAGAACCTTCCCATAGACTTAACATTAGCTTGTGCGTTTTTTCGCATGACTGATGTAGACTCTTAAGCAAAAATTATCTTAATTTTTTTTAATGGCAATTCTTTATAAAATCGGATTTGATGTCAGTTAAGAATAACTATTCATTGACTAGAGACATCCATAATGATAATAATAAAAAATATAGTATCGATAAAATAGAGTTGGGTATAGTATCAATTAAATCGATAAAAAATATCAACAATGCCAATCACTAGCGAAAACTATGGGAGTGTTCTTTCGATTTTTCATTTGCATGTTGATATACTTTAATGATACATATTAATATATATATTTTTTTTTTTTTCATGAGATAGCTGAGGTATATCTCTAACTGGAACCTTTTATATTTCTTCAATTTTGGTTGATTTTTTTTATTTTATGTAGTCATTCTTTATTTTGCAACCGGTTTCAAAAGTAAAAACCTTCATAAAAAAAAAATAAAAAAAAATGAAAAAGGCCCAGTTATAGATTGACCTTACCACACTAAAAAAAATCTGAAGACTATCTTAAAAAAACATCTGTAGAAAATCTGTAGGTATTTGACCCACTTTTTTTCTGCAAATTTTCTGCAGAAATTATCCTCAAAATTTTCTGCAAATGTAGGCTTAAAAATGGACCAAATACCTACAGATTTTCTTAAGAATTTTTTCTACAGATTTTCTGCAGAAATTATCCTCCAAATTGTCTGCAAATGTAGGCTTAAAAGTCGGCCAAATAGCTACAGATTTTCTTAAGAATTTTTTCTACAGATTTTCTGCAGAAATTATCCTCAAAATTTTCTGTAAATGTAGGCTTAAAAAGTGGGCCAAATACCTACAGATTTTCTTAAGAATTTTTTCTGCAGAAATTATCCTTCAGATTGTTTGCAAATGTAGGCTTAAAAAGTGGGCCAAATACCCACAGATTTTCTTAAGAATTTTTTCTACGGAAATTATCTTCAAACTTTTCTGAAAATGTAGGCTTAAAAAGTGGGCCAAATACCTACAGATTTTCTTAAGAATTTTTTCTGCAGAAATTATCCTCAAAATTTTCTGCAAATGTAGGCTTAAAAAGTGGGCCAAATACCTACAGATTTTCTTAAGAATTTTTTCTACAGAAATTATCTTCAAAATTTTCTGCAAATGTAGGATTAAAAAGTGGGCCAAATACGTACAGATTTGCTTAAGATTTTTTTCTGCAGAAATTATCCTCCAAATTTTCTGCAAATGTAGGCTAAAAAAGTGGGCCAAATACCTACAGATTTTCTGCAGAAATTATCCTCAAAACTTTCTGCAAATGTAGGCTTAAAAATGGGCCAAATATCTATAGATTTTCTTAAGAATTTTTTCTACAGATTTTCTGCAGAAATTATCCTCAAAATTTTCTGCAAATGTAGGCTTAAAAAAATGGGCCAAATACCTACAAATTTTCTTAAGAATTTTTTCTGCAGAAATTATCCTCAAAATTTTCTGCAAATGTAGGCTTAAAAAATGGGCCAAATACCAACAGATTTTCTTCAGAATTTTTTCTGCAGAAAAAATTCTTAAGAAAATCTGTAGGTATTTGGCACACTTTTTAAGCCTACATTTGTAGAAAATTTTGAAGATAATTTCTGCAGAAAAAATTCTGAAGGCTTAAAAAGTGGGCCAAATACCTACAGATTTTCTTCAGACTTTTTTCTACAGATTTTCTGCAGATGTTATCCTCAAAATTTTCTGCAAATCTAGGCTTAAAAGGTGGGCCACATGCCTATAGATATTATTCAGAATTAGTCTACATAAATAATTCTCAAAATTTTTTTACAGATATAGGCATAAAAAGTGGACCAAATATTAGATTTGCTTCAGGATTGATATCTGTAGAAATGATTCTCAAAATATTCTGCTTTTTGTAGACTTAATAAAAAGTGTAATAGGATACCTTATTATGAAATTTTTCTGTAGCATACACAAGATAAAAAGTGATCCAAAAACACTTCAAGTTTTTCTACAATTGTTTGGGGAGGGGGACATCAAAATAGTTAATATTTGGTTAATAGTTACAAAGTGCAATTATCTCAAAAGCATTATTTTGGTAAACGAATGTGAATTATTTATAGTGGCTTGTATATACCTATATGTCAGCTTGCAAAATACATATTGCCATTACAATAATTGCAGACCTATTGATTGTAAAAAACTATTTTTTTAGACCCCAAAATTATTTTTAAGTAAAATGAAAAAACCCTTTTGATATTTTTTCAACATAAGATGGGATGCCAAAGCCACTTTGAAGTAGTGTCAAACTGAACAGCAAAAGAAAATCACTGCAGATTTTGAAGATAAATAAATTTCAATGGTTAAACAGGGATCGATCCAGGCAAAATTTGGGGCCTATTTAGGGCTCCTTCACAAAAATCAATTTAATAAAATGGACCTCTTCACAAAATTCCTTTTACTAAAATAGGCCCTTTCACAAAATTCCATTCCATAAAAACTTGCTATTTATTATTTATTTATTGTTTTGTGATGTTTTAAAATGTGTAATTTGTAAACAAACAAGTTCACCAGAGAAGAAAACCTCACCAAAAGGATTTTAAAAAGTTTTTATTTATAAATGCTTGGTTCGAATTTGATTAACTGGATTTCAACTTCTGTTACGAAATGTTATTTTTCACAAAGATATAATAAATTTCACAAAAATAACCTTTACTTTTCACAAAATGGGCCCCAAGAAAAAAAAAAAAAACATGCACTGACCCCTTTTAAAGCATTGTCTAGTATTTATTTTTCCAATGCTTTATTTATTGTAAACTATAATATGTATGAAGCTACATATATGTATAATGTATTATCTAATAAACACTTTCCATTTTGTTTAATAATAAATTTAAAATAAATTTTTAAATAATACTATAGGTATGTTTTATAAATTTAAATTAGAGGTTCATTCGGTTAAGCCACTTTTTTAATAGTAATTGCGAGACTAAAATAACCAGGGTTCAACTGTATCTACAACTTTAATTTAATAATTTTATCATTTTTCAGAAAATACATATCTATTCAATACATAAATAATTGAACTATTTAACAAATAGGCTTGAAAGTAAAAAGTTATTTTAAGTCAAAAATTCATGCTATTTCCCAAGCTAAGTATTTATTATTTTTTAAACATTGATACTTGGAAACAATAGTAGATACCAATATTTTTCAACTCCCCCCCCCCCCCCCTCTTTCAAAAGAAAAAAAAATCTTTTGCCAGTGAAACTAGTTTTTTCTTCAAACTGTTATTTATGTTTACCAAATACTGCATTGTATATAAAACATATATGTAATTATATAATTTCTTCAATGATCTTTCAACAAAATGTTTTTTTTTTTAACCTTTTTTTTTTTTTTTTTTCACGTAAACAGGAAATAGTTCTGAATATTCAAATTTTATTACTTTAAGATATATGCGTGTCTATTTGAATGAAAGCCTACGTGGTGCTTTTATGTTAGCCAAGCGCAGGTGATAAATCGCCACCCCCACACCACCATTGCTATCATTTGTATTCAGTGTTGAATTCAGGTGGTGGTCCGGGGGGGACATCTCCTCGGAAGATTTAAGGTCTTATGCTTTTAATGGTTAAAAAGTGCAATTTCCAAAGAGGAAATATATAATGTCCCCCCCCCCCCCCCGGAGCCACAGAAATCCCTCCAGCAGAAAAGTGTCTGGATTCAACACTGTTCATATTGCATTCATTTCATTAAAAGTATAAACCATACACCAATTTCATTTAAGATACATAACTTTTATTTAAAATGCATGCCTTTCACTCATTTCATTTCCTCTTTTCTAAACAAACAAAAAAAGAAAGGAATAATATTATACAGCAAAACATTTTATTTCAACATCAAAGCATTGTTTCTAATTTAGGCACGCAAAAAATAAAATCTGTTATTGGCAAGCTTTGTGCCTGGCTAACATAAAAATACTGCCTAAATATAAATAGTATACATGATGGAAGTTTCATTATACTGGGAAAAGAAAATATACATAAATATTAATTTTATTTTAAAATTTAACATTGAAAATGCAATCTGCAATGTAGTTGACACCTTCTGTTTCTCAAACCTCTTTTATTATTACTCTTTTTAGATAAAGACACTTTTTTCCCTTTTGTTATTTCTTTCCCCTACGAAAACCTCTTATTATTACTTTTTTTTAGATAAAGACAGTTTTTTTCCCTTTTGTTATTTCTTTCCCCTACGAAAACCTCTTATTATTACTTTTTTTTAAGATAAAGACAGTTTTTTTTTTCCCTTTTGTTATTTCTTTCCCCTAGGAAAACCTCTCATTATTACTTTTTTTTAGATAAAGACAGGTTTTTTTTTTTTTCCTATTGTTATTTCTTTCCTCTGAAAAATTATATAAAGTATCTTTCTGTTTTTGTAATACAGTAGAATACCCAAAATCTGTACAGCAAGGGACCAAATCTGTGGATTTTAGAATTTTGCAGATTTCATTTGCATTTTTCACTTGATCCTTCCCCTCCCTCCCCAGATAAAATAAATACTACACATGAAATGAAAATAATGCAAACATAGTTAAAATTCTCAATAAAGTCATATGAAAAAAAGCATATATCATTTAATTTTTAACTCACAAACAAACAGAGGAATTGTACATGCACTATTATGAAAAAGCTAAAGAAATTGAAAAAAAAAAAAATAATAATAATTTTGCAAACATTTGTTGTATATACAGTGGAACTTCCATTTAACGAAGTCTCATCGTTATACTCAAAAACTTCGTTATGAAGAAAATTCGTTAAATAGAAATTAACTTAAATTCATGAATTTTTGCTTGAGATATGACAAACAGGTATTGGATTCAGAAGCATTTAATTCAGTTTTAGTTATGAAGCCGTCTTTTACAAAACAGTTGTGTACGGTCGATGAAATCACGTCACATTCCCAAGCTTTGGCCCAAGCTTTCATCAGTTCTGATACACAGAATCTCAAACTAATGTTTTCACTACATCGGTTTTTTTCTGTCTTTTTCGATAATGTGCTTCAAGATCTTTTTATTATTCCTTAGACTAATGATTGAAGTTTAGCTGTATTGGCAGGAACAAAAATAACTTTGATGTTCTTCGATTTGTATTTTGAAGCACGTTCTTTTGGATGTACAAAGTAATTGTCTATATCAGCAATTGAAGGTCAGAATGGTACCTGTCTGACTTTAATAGATATTTTTTGTTTAAATGCATCTGACGCCATTGAGACACCTCATCTTCTATATCATTGAAGGTAAAAAGGGGATTTTGACTTCCCCCAACTGTCAGCGCTGGAGTCTCGGAGTGGGAGAATAGTGATAACAAGTGTTTTTCTTAGTGTGAAAAAAAATTGTTTTATTTAGTACCAAGCAGAATGGAAATTATTTAAATGTGTTCCTTTTCATACAATCGAATCCGCTGAAATAAATTTGCATATCCTTCGAACAGCAATCGCTTAATTTGAATTATGTACACGTACCAAAGTGGAATAAACTTCGTTATATAGAATATAGTTTTCGTAATGTGGAGATTAATTTACATGCTAATGGTGTTCAAAGTCAAAGTTCTGCAGAAAATTTCGTTAAGTAGAAAACTTCGTTAAATAGGGACTTTGTTAAAGGGAAGTTCCACTGTAGTAACTTGTTTTAACATTTTGGGATGTTGTACTTTTTTTTCCATATTATACATAGTCATTATTTCTTGGTCACTTATATAGCTTTACAGCTCTAAAAACTTTTTCTCCTAGAGCCAAACTTTCATCAAAGGTTATTTTGTCATTATCCTGTGCATCATTAGAACCATCACCATCAAAATCCACTTTTTGCGACTCTAAAACAGTGTCAATAATTTCACTATCAGTTATTTGGTAGTTATCAGTGTCATCATCTGAGTTTGCATAATCCGCAATATCATTTTCTTCAAGTAACTGTCCATTTCCAGTCATCTACTTAGCATAAAGTAATAACTCTTTAGCCTTAGCCTTAATTGGGTTGTCTCTAAAATCAGAAAAATTCAGCATGACCATCATGTTTCTACAAAAAGCGTTAAGAAATATAAAAGTGGTTTTACATTACTTTAGATAGAGAAGATGATAATGTTTGTAAAATACATATTTTCTTTATATATGTAAAAGTGACAGTTAGATTTAACATTTAAATGATTAAATTTGTGAAAGGTTCAGCTTGGAGAGGGAAAAGTTTTGTGAAAGATCTAATTTTAAGACTCAGAATTTTTTGAAGGGACCTGTTTTAAGGAGAAAAGTTTTGTGAAGGGTTTCTTTTGAGATGATAATATTTGTGAATGGTCTTGTTTTGAAACGAAAAAAATTATGAAGGGTCCTCTAAAGGAACCAATTTTTTCATAAACATATCACTGTTCCGTATTCAGTAACATGGGATTATCGACACACAAAAAAAAAAAAAAAAAAAAAAAAAAAAAAAAAAAAAAAAAGTTTCTTAAGCTATGCAAAATACAATTATAACCATGAGCGAACACCTTCTGAGTTCAGCAAGATTCCTAAAGGTGTTCTTTATCATTAGACACCTCAGAAACCAATATTCGAGATTCAAAGAATCATTTTAAAAACAGTTTCTTTTGCTACCACTGATTTTCGGAAAACGTTTCCGAATAGTCTTAGAGTATATTAATCGGTTTTCTAAAACCGAAATATCGGCTTTTTTGGAAACTATTAATTCTCAATTAAAAATATTCATCTGCGTAATTGAATTTATACATGCAAACAGCGCCGTACAGAAAGACCGCGGGCTCCGGTAATGTTTCCAATGCCCCCACCTTAAGCCTGAAAAAATAAAATCTATGCTTAGACGAAAACGTACAAGAAATTCCATTTTAAATATGTTTTTTCGTCTTAAAAGGTATAAATGCATGGAATTTTTTTGGCTGGACCATGATTTTTCTCCATTTACAAGCAGATTTCCATTATAAACAGCCTTTGCTGTATTAGAAAATAAATATGTTGGATAGTACTTTTTTAGAAAATCTATATAATATTTTCTTGCAATTTTCTTTTTCTTTTACAGTAGTATTACAGTTCATGATGCATTGGTGACACCTTTTCCTATAAAGACTTCTATAGAAATTTAAAATATTGAAAATAAATTTTAATTCAATTCATCAGTAAAGTCGCCGATTTTCTGACGCTATTGCAACTTTTGTTATTGTGTTTTACAATTTAGAAAATACTTCTTCTATAAAACATAAATAAATAAATGCCTGCATCTTTGCTAAGTGCGTTCTGTTGAGTTTTACTAAAAGCTGGATTTTGTTTCGAACGTAAAATGCCTCCTGAGCACCCCCCCCCCCCTCCTAGCCAGTCCGTAAAGACGTTCAAGCAACTTCTGACTTTTGAATTTTATTATTTGTTAGTTATTTTAATTAAAATTTTTATGTAAAAAATACCAGTCTATACATTTTCTGGCATTTATTTAAAAATCAGTACCAAAAGTCAGTTTACCGCTTGTTATTATTATTATTATTATTATTATTGCCAAACGACAAAAATTGGTTTGCATTCTGCATGGAAGCCTACTCCCTAGGAGACCCGGGCCCTAGTAATTTGTACCAGCTCTACCCCCGTCTGTACGGGCCTGCCCCTGCATGCAAGAATAACCAAATAATATTAATTTTAATGTTAATTCGGTAAAATTATGTTTGACTGTAGAACGCTTTTGTTGAACATGAAAATGTTTACTTGAGAATGGATAGCATGTGAAAAAACTATATTCCGGGTTGAAAAAAAATTAATACTCTATAAAAACGACTCAGAAATGCTTACGAAAATTAGTGGTAGCAAAAGAAACTACGTTTTAAAAATGTTTTAATTTTATTTTCGAAAATGCATTTGTTTATGAGGTTTATTTAGAAATATTTGTTTTTGTTTTTTTACAATGCAGTCTTTTGTATGCGGATCATTGGATAGCCTCCTAAATTCCTTCTCCCATCCTTAAAAAGTTCTTGAGAAAGGATAATGGTGAAAGTCTTTAAGGCTGTTCTGGAATCCAAACTGGCTACTTTTTGACCCATTTTTTTTTAATTCATTTTTATTCGCATAAGCAAGAAATTGGCAGATGTTCTTATAAAGAAATTATGTAATCGAACTGTTTTTCGGTAAAGGAGGCATTTTTTCAGAAAATGCTGTCAAAGTTGGTATTTTGTACAGAATTTCCAGACGCGACAGTGCAGGAAAGCGAAACACCATACAGACAATCACTTATAACTCAAGATGTAATTCATTTATCGGAGAATGAAAGGAAAAAAAAAATGTTTGATTACAAATGATTTTTTTAGGAATCATGCTGGCACGTATCATGCTCAAATTTAAAAATGAGTCATAAAGTTTGTCAGAAAGTTTCTTGTTGTTGAGCGGGAAAAAATATTTTTTTAGAGAAAAATTAAGGATTTTGTTAAGAGTACATATAAAAAAAAAAAGAAAAATACGATTTTTATCTGCTCAAGAGCAGCATGCATGCCACGTTCCTTTAACTAGGGGTGGGGGACTTGTGCCCCAGCGTTAAATCGGAAGGGGGCGCTAAAGGAAGATTTGGTTCGTCGCTTGGTTTGCATTCTACATTGAAAGCATGTTTTTGTCGTTTGGCAAAAAAAAAAAAAAAAAAAAAAAAAAATGATGATGATGATGATGATAATAAGTAACGAGTTTTGAGCAAAATTGGGCAATTTAAAAGAAAAATATTGAGCTAAATGCGTGAGTGCTGTTGAACAAATAAAAAAGATTGATTCTTTTACATCCAACAAGTTAATGAGATTAAAAAAAAAAAAAAAAGACCATTCCCTTTTTGTTTCACGGTCATTTGAGTACTATATCGTAAACCCAGAGGAATGGGAGACTGGGTCATTTTGTCTCTTTGTCGGGCTGTTCTCAAATCCAAAGGAGCTACTTCCTGACACATTTCTGAATTTATTTTCGTTCGGAAACGCTTGAAATTGGCAGGTTTTCTTATTCAGAAATGTTGTAATCGAATGGCGTTTCCCATTTTTCAGTAAAGGCAGAAGATACTGTCAAAGTTCGTCTTTTCAACCTAATTCCCGACCCGGCAGTGGAAGAAAAGGGAATAGGGTGGTATCACGTGACAGGAATCGCTTATAACTCTAAGTAATTTATTTATCAAAAAATGGAAAATTCATTTCGATTCCAAATGGCTTCAATAGTCAAACCTATCAATTTTATGCCTTTTACGTTCAAAAATGTGTCAGAAAGCTTCGCATTGTTCAGAAGAGAATTTGAGAACCCAAATTCCGGGTTCTATTCTCGACGACGAAAGTTAAAATGCTCGATTTTTACATTTCATTGTCCGATGGATTTAATTAAAAGAACTTTCGTGTAATTTTCTTTTCGATATACAAACATATATGTTGTTACAATTGCATAAAAAGCAGTTTTGGAATATTTTGAATTTAATTTATAAATAAATAGCTTCCTCTTGTTAGCATTTTGTTATTAAATTAAATAGTGATGTCATCTTATGTTCTTATTGATAAAGTGTATTGACAAGGATAATTAATTATAAATGAATGATTTTGATTTATTACTTAAAGGATAAAATGTGTTTTTGAAAAGAATATTAAACAAAACCGTTTGTGCGATCTTCGATCAAAGTTACCCACTTGTTTTTATTATTGTTTTGCTATAAAGTACTAAAGGTGATTTCTTGATTATCCTAAAATTAAGCATTTATCTGTCCCTAGATTAAAAAAAAGAAGAAAAATAAAATAAAATTTGAAACTCGTGTGTAAATGCACAGATTTTTAAAGCTAAACAGAATTTTCAAATTGCAAAATGTCTAAGATATCTTCCATTCAAAAGATTGGCGGCTCTATTTCGGTAAATGGAGACAGTTAACATTCTATACGTTTTTCAAGATGTCTGCTAACACTACTTTTTCTGCGACATCATATTTCCTGACGTAAGAAGTATGGTAGAGTTAACAGAAATGTATATAATTTTAAAGAAGTTATAATAAAATAACATAACGGTCACTGGAGTACGTTAACTGTTATAAATCTGTTTCATTTAAATATTGCAACTTCAATGCCTTTCGGTTGTAATCATTTAAATTGAGGTAAAATCAGTTACGTATTTTCAGGAAATTAATTGAAAAAACTGGTAGAATATAGTCGTAGTTTTCATTTATTTGTTTATTACTATTATCTAGTATTATATAGGAATAGTTGTAATGATCTATATCTATTAATTTATACATTTTAATTAAGGCCCAAATGCAAAACTGCCTACTTTGCGACACATTTTTTAATTCATTTTTGTTCGCAAACGTATCAAATAGACAGGTCCTCTTTTTACGAAACTATGTATTCAAACTGCTTTTTTCCTTTTTTTTTTCGGTAAAGGCGGAAGATTTTTCAGAAAATACTGACAAAGTTGGCTGAATATCCGGACACAACAGCGCAAGGAAAAAATAAAACTGCCGTCCTGAGATCACAATTGCTTATAATTCATTTATCGTAAAATGAATAATAATAATAATAATAAAAACTTTCGAATACAAATCTCTTCAATAATGATGCATGTTTTTATGTTTAAAACAAAGTCAGAAAATTTCGCGTTCTTAAGCGGGATTTTTTTTTCTTTTTTCTTTTTTTTTTTTTTTTTTTTTTTTTTTTTTTGAGAAAGCAGTTAGTTTTCAAATCCAAACTGGCTATTTTCTGACACATTTTTACAAATTATTTTTTGTTCCCAAACGTATTAAATTGGCAGGTACTCTTATATGTAATCGAACTGTTTTTTCCACTTTTCTGTAGTGGCAGAAGAATTTTCAGAAAACGCAGACAAAATTGGTATTTTGAACTGAAAAATATCTGCCGTCCTCAGATCACAATCGCTTACAACGTAAAATGTAATTCATTTATCGGAAATTGAAAATAATGTTAGATTACAAATCTCTTCTACAATCATGCTTGCAAGTATCATGTTTTTATGTTTGAAAATGAGTCGGAAAATGTGTCAAAGTTTCGCGTTTTTCCAAAAACTTCCTAAAGATAATACCACGGTATCGATGAAGGGGGAGGAGAGGCTCAAATAAAGTCATAAACGTTTAAAAGGAAACAAATTTTAGCCAAGCGAGTGATTTCTCGCCAAACTAGACATCATATTTTTGATCAGTGAACTTTGGCGCTTGTACCCGTCATGCGTTGCGTTATTTATTCGACATCTGTCGGTGCCTCGGCACGTGTTATTGTTTCTCGTACGTAGTCTAAGCAGCGTTACTGCGATCGTCTTAAATCATTATTCAAGCTAAATTAATCTTTAGTTAAACTTTAATCGACATTTTAAGATGCATCCCGCACTTGAAAATCTAGATTATTACACTTTGCATCGCCAATTTACAAAGACGGAAGAACTTTGCGTTTCGATTTTAGAAGACCTGGGGTTGATTCCCAAAAAGAACAATGCACCTGCCTGTCCAGAATGTTCCGGTTGCATGGAATCTGTTGATCAGAAGATTGCCTGGCTGTGGAAATGCTGTAAAGACACGTGTTCCGGATATGTGAATCCTCTGCAGAATACATTTTTCGAAGACATTCAACTGCCTCTTAGGACTGCTGTGTGGATAATTCTGTGGGGTTTTGTTAAAAAACATAGTATGCGAGAAATATTCATTGATTCTGTTAGAACAGGGCATGAAATTGAAAGTTCTGGTTTTGGGTTGGAATATATTAAAACTGTTTATGAGAAGTGCAAAAAAGTGTGCGAGATTATAATGTCTCAGGAACATGAACGTATGATTGGCCCGTATATTTCTACTTTGTATCTCATGTACCTCAAGAGGACTCTGAATGCTCCAAAACTTAACTTCGGTGAGAAAGCGTATGCATTTTTGATGGATGTCAAGACTGTATATCCCGGCTTCGGCAAAATTGGACTGAATTATAAGCATCTTTCGTCACCTTTGTCAGCTACTGGTGGTTCTTGAAATGTAGATAAAGTTGAAAACTGTAAGTTTTATTATGAATAAAACTTTAAATTAGATATGTGCTTTCTCATTGTATTTTTTTTTTCTTTTACACATTATAATTTAATATTTTAGATGTGAAAACGTACTTATATTTTTACAGAGATTTAGGGATGCTTACTTACTTCTTACTTCTTTTCCGAAAGTAAAAGTATCCTCATAAAGAAAATAAAAACCAAATAAAATCGAAAAAGTAAAAAACTGCCTGCGTAGAGATCAACCTCAGCTATCCATTACTTACATACTTCTGCTGCTAAAATTTTGAAATGATTGTGTATCCCAGCTACGGCAAAACTGGACTGAACTATAAGCATTTGTCGTCAACTTTGTCAACTGCTGGTGGTGTTCGAAATGCTGATGAGTAATCTTTTAAACTAAATAAATCTTTTAAAGAAATAATTATTTAGTTGAAAACACCCGCTCGCTAATGTTAATCCTATCGGACAGTTTTTTGTAATATTTCGTTTGCATTTCAATATTTTTAAATGATTTTGCATTGGATAGTTGAGGATGATCGCTACGCTGGCCGGTTTTTGCACGTCCATTTCCGTTGCAGATTTATTTATTTTTTATGGAGATACTGCCAATTTTGAAACCGGTTCCGAAAGTAAAAATATCCTCATAAAGAAAAAAAAACTAAACAAAATGGAAAAAGTAAAAAACTGCCTGTGTAGAGATCAACCTCAGCTATCCAATGCAAAAAATAAAATAAATAAATAAATATCATTTAAAACTATTGAAATGCAAACGAGATGTAAAATAACTGTCCCATAGGATTAACATTAGCAAGCGGGTGTTTTCGCGTGAGTGAAGTAGCCCCTTAATAGGCTACTTCACTCAGGCGATAACACCCTCTCGCTAATGTTAATCTCATAGGGGAAATAATTTACGATATCTCGTAATTTCAATATTCGCATTTCAATATCTTTAAATGATTTATTTTCAATATTTATTTAAATATTTTTAAATGTTTTTTTTATATTTTTTTATTGGATGGCTAAGGTCGATCTCTATGCACGCTCCTTTGTACTTTTTCGATTTTGATCACAAGCTTTTTTATTAAGATACTTTCACATTCAGAACCGGTTTCGAAAGTGAAAGTATCCTCAATAATAAATAAAAACTGCAACAAAAATCGAAAAAGTAAAAAAGAGCCTGCATAGAGATCGATCTCAGCTATCCAATGCAAAAAATATCACTTAAAAATATTGAAATGCGAACGAGATATTGTAAATTAATTTCCCCATAGGATTAACATTAGGGGACGGGTGTTTTCGCCTGAGTGAAGTAGCCTCTTAAGAAACTATAGAAAGTGATTTTTCTGTTTTTATATCTGACGCTCTGTTTAAAAAGTGGATAATTTTAAGAACATGAACAGATTTTTTGTATCGTATCTTTTTATTATTATTATTTACACGAATGTTAAAGTCTACACTTTGAAAGTTCGTTTTTTGATTTACTGTATAATTTCAATTTTATGAGAAACAATTTCTATCTCATTCTCTCTAAGCCATCTTGATCTTCCGGCTATAATTTCTAATATTTTTACAACCAATATAAATAACAATTTTTTTTTTTTAAATTTGATGTTGATAATTGGTCTTAAAAGGGTTAAATCTCTTCATATTGTTTTAATATGAATAAACCTATTCTTATTGAAGTTATGTTTATGCTCCTTTTTTCCATGTTAGAATTTGATGTTCTAGCTGACAACTTTATATATACTAATTACATATTACTTACGAGATCCAACCTGGCCTTCTTCCCTTGCTTCCAGAATGTTGGTGTAAACCAATTTTTTTTAATTGAAAACTAATACATTTTTTTTTTTTTTTTCAGATTGTTCACTAACAACAACAAAATCATTTTTTATAAGAACATTGGAATTATTGATATTGAAAAATATTAATAATGTATTTAAAGAAAGTTTTGAAATGTATTAAAAAATGATACACTGCAAAAAAAAAAAAAAGTGTTGATTTTACAGTATAATACTGGCATCCCAGCTGCCAGTATTATACCGTAAAATTAACAGTAATAAACAATAAAATAAGCAGTAGTACGCCACCGCGCATTACTGTTAAGGTATAATCCTAGCAGCTGGGGTGCCAGGATTATACTGTAAAATCAACACGTTTTTTTTTTTTTTTTTTTTTTTTCTTGCAGTGCAGTTTCGAATTAGCCACAAGCCAGAGCTTTAGACGAAGAAATCGCCAAATATTTCGCCACTTTCAGCAGTTTTTTTTTTTTTTTTTTTTTTTAATTCTGATAATGTTAGCAGCGAGTTTGGAAATGAGAATATTCTCACTATGACATCATGGAAACGCGTAAAATTTGCAGGTGTTCTTATTCAGAAATTTTGTAATCGAAAGGAGTTTTCCATTTCTGATAAAGGAAGATCTTTTAGAAAATACCGTCAAAGTCGGCGTTTTGAACCGGACTTCCGACGCCACAGCTCGAGAAAGGCGAAAAACGTGTCGTCACGTGACACGAATCACAACTCGATAAGTAATTTAGTTATAAAAAATATATAAAAAACTCTCCGATTCCAAATCGCTGGAACAGTCAGGCTTGCAAATTTTATGCTTTTACGTTTAAAAATGAGTGAGAAACCTTCTGACTCGAAATTTAAACGCAAAGGCATAAAATTAGCAAGCCTGACAGTTGAGGTGATTTGGAATCGAATGGCGTTTTCCATTTTTCAATAAACAAATTACTTATCGAGTTATAAGCGATTCGTGTCACGTGACGACACGTTTTTCTCCTTTCCCGCGGCAGGAATTCGGTTCAAAACGTAGACTTTGCTAGTATTTTCTAAAACATTTTCTGTCTTTACCAAAAAATTGAAAACGTATTTCGATTACATAATTTCTGAATCAGAACACCTGCCAATTTCATGCGTTTTCCAACAAAAATGAATTTAGAAATCTTTCATAAAGTAGATTTGAGAATCAGCCTTAAGCGCGTAGTTCAATTACGCATGCCTGTTAAAATTGTGTTTTATTTACACGCTATTTCATTTATTGATGATGTTTTAATTTAGTCATTGAACATTAGACAGAAACACATGCTTGAACTATTAATATTTTTTTATATGTGTAAACGGGTTAATTTTTCATAATCAGGCTGCACTCGAATGAGAGATATTTTTGAATTTGAAAACATTAAACAACAGTAAATTGAAATACAGTTTTCATACAAATTGCAATTTAAAAGTACATTTTTTTCTCTATTCGACGGTGTAAAAATAAAAATTGTGTGACGTTTAGAAATTAATTAAAAAAAAAAAAAAAAAAAAAAAAAAAGCAGTAAAAGCGAAATTTATTGGTTAGGTGTTATCATTGTTGAAATGACGCCAGCGTTACTCATGATTCATGAATATGTTTTTACTTTATAATACATACATATAAACATAGTACACGCCAAGACAATTTTTACATAAGAAACCCAGTATCATAATCCACTTATTCAAGTCAGAAATATACTGGATATCTCACTACAAATTGAATCTAAAATTTAATTCACAGTTTATGGCGGTTCAAATGACATGCTCAACGCGAAACTTTCTAACACATTTTTAAACGGAAAAGCATAAAATTGACAGGCCTGACTATTCAAGCGATTTGGAGTAGAAATGAGTTTTCCATTTTTTGATAAATTATTTATTGAGTTACAAGCGATTCGTGTCACGTGACGACACGTTTTTTCTCCTTTCGTTGGCTGTCACGTCCAAAAATTCTGCTCAAAACGTCAACTTTGACAGTTAAACGCCAACTTTGCACTTTTTAACTATTAAAAGCATAAAATCTCAAATTTACCGGAGGGGGGATTTCAATGCTCCGGGAGGATGTCACCCCGAACCACCCCCTGAATTCAACAATGAATTGGCAGGTGCTCTTATTACGAAACCGTGTGCTCTTTCAGACTTTTCAGAAAATGCTGTCGAAATTGGCCTTTTGAACTGAATTTCTGGACGCAACGGCACGGGAAAGGGAAAAAACTGCCGTCATGCGACAGCAATCTCTAAAATATAGTGTCCATTCCATTGCTTTTTATAATGTCTTATCCTTCGTTTTTCACATGTGTTTTCATTTATATATATGTAATGAAAAAACGGTTCAAACTCGCAAATCACTTCAATTGTCATGCTTTTACATAAAAAGAAAAGTTCGTAAATGTGTCATGAAGTTTCGCGTTGTTGAGCGGGGAAAAAATATTTTTTTTTAAAGAACTACTTGAAGATTTCGCCAAGCGAGCGATTTCTCGCCACGCTAGACTTCGTTTTCTAGATATGGGGAGTTTTTGGCGCTAATACTCATTCCGCCATTCGAGATCAGTCTGTGCATCAGCACGTGTTATTGTAGCACATGTGTATTAGTTTAAGCAGCGTTGTTGTGAATTATTCAGGTTGTATTGATTTTAAACTAACTTGAATCCGTATATTTTAAGATGCATCTCGCACTCGAACATTTAGGTTATTACGCTTTGTATCGTCAAGTTACAAAGACGGAAGAACTTTGCGTTTCGATTTTAGAAGACCTGGAGTTGATTCCTAAAAAGAATAATGCACCTGCCTGTCCAGAATGTTCCGGTTGCACGAAAGCTGTTGATCAGGAGATTGCTTGGCTGTGGAAATGCTGTAAAGACACGTGTTCCGGGTATGTGAACCCTTTACAGAATACAATTTTCGAAGACATTCAACTGCCTCTTAGAGCTGTAGTGTGGATAATTCTGTATGGCTTTGTTAGGAAACAGGCTATACACACAGCATACCTTGATTGTGTCAGATCACCAATGTTTAGTATGATGGATCCAAGTCCACCAGGTTTTAATTTTGAACATGTTAAACATATTTATGGCAAATGTAAAAAAGTGTGCGAGATTATAATGTCTCAGATACATGAACGTATGATTGGCCCGTACATTTCTACTTTGTATCTTATGTACCTCAAGAGGACTCTAAATGCTCAAAAACTTAACTTCGGCGAGAAAGCATATACATTTTTGATGGATGTCAAGACAGTATATCCCGGGTATGGTAAAACTGGACTGAATTATAAGCATCTGTCATCATCTTTGTCAACTGCTGGTAATGTTTGAAATTAATGTTTGCTGGTAATGTTTGGATAAAGTTGAAATGTGTAAGCTTTATTAGAAAATAAATAAAAACTTTTAATGTTAATTTTGACAGTTCCTTTTCTTACTCACTCAAATTCGATTTGTCTGCTCTTTCAACTGCAAAAAAAAAAAAAAAAAAAACTTAGTAAGTTACCGTATTTACACGCGTTATAATGCTCACTCTCATCAATATGTTGGAAAATGTTTCATAATGTTACATTTACATGGCGCATGATTTTCCTTTCTTGTTGATTCTTTATTATAATTGATGTTAAAGCTATTGTTTTTCCTCGTATGAAATTTATACTTTAACCATTTGTATTGTCATACTTAAGAGGCTACTTCATTCAGGCGAAAACACTCGCTCGCTAATGTTAATCCTATAGGGGAATTAATTTGCGATATCTCGTTCGTATTTCAATATTTTTAAAGGATTTTTTTGCATTGGATAGCTGAGGTCAATCTTTATGCACACTCCTTTGTACTTTTTCGATTTTGTTTACAAGTTTTTTTTTTTTTATTAAGGTACTTTCACTTTCGAAACCGGTTTCGAAAGTGAATGCACCCACAAAAAAAAAAAAAAAAAAAAAACTAACAAAAGTTGAAAAAGTACAAAGGAACGTGCACAGAGATTGACCTCAACTATGCAATGCCCCCCCCCCCCCCCCCAAAAAAAAAAAAAAAATATTGAAATGCGAACGAGACACCGTAAATTAATTCCTCCATAGGATTAACATTAGCGAGCGGGTGTTTTCGCCTGAGTGAAGTAGCCTCTTAATTTATATAATAGTTTAAAGCGGTTCTCAAAAAGAAAAAAAAAATCCTCCCGTTGAACAACACGAAACTTTTACGACTGTATTATAAAATCTTGAAGGTTGTGGTGGTATATTACATGCACTATATTGCCAAAGGTGATTTTTAATAGGAAAAAAGGTAATTTTAGAATATATACGCGGAGAATATATCACTTGATTTTAGTCTCCAAATGACACAATGCATCGGAGTTTTGAAGTAAAATTTTGATTTTATAACGTACGTGAAAAAGAATCTTTTACTTATTTTCAAATACATTTCTTTGTAAATCCTGGTGTCTTTCCATATTTTATCAACAGAAGCAGTTAGCCCCTGAAAAGGTTAAGGCTAATGTCACACGAACGATTATTTCGACACTCACGATTTCCGTAAGGCTCTTGATTATTGAACATTTTCTTTTCATTTTCCGATAAATGAATTATCTCTTGAGTTATAAACAATTGTTTTCTCAGGACGGCAATTTTGTTCCTTTTCTGCGCTTTCACGTCCGGAAATTCGGTTCAAAACGCCAACTTTGACAGCATTTTCTGAAAAAATTATTTGTCTTTACCGAAAATCGTCAAAAATAGTTCGATTACATAGTTTCTTAATAAGACCTGCTAATTTGATAAATATGCGAACAAAAATTAAGGCTGTTCTCAAATCCAAAAGATACATTTTAGTTCGGAAATGCATAAAATTGGCAGGTATTCCGATTCAGAAACTATGCAATCGAAATACGTTTTCAATTTTTTTGATAAAGGCAGGAATACTGCCTAAGTCGCCGTTTTGAACCGAATTCCTGCTGCGAGCAAGGAGAAAAACGTGTTGTCGTGTGACACGAATCGCTTATAACTAGATAAGTTAATTTGTTTATAAAATAACGGAAAACCCCTTTCGATTCCAAATCGCTTGAATAGTCAGACCTGTCAATTATATGCCTTTGCGTTTAAAAATTAGTCTGAAATTGTGCAAGAAAGTTTAGCGTTATTGAGCAGGTCGTTTGAGAACCATACCTTAAAAAATGTGTCTGAAAGTTATCAGTTTAGAATGGAGAACAGCCTTGATGTTTGGAATATTTTAACTCGCTTTAGAGCTGTTCTCTTAAGAGCCTACGCTAGTCATGCGAAGTAACACTCAAGCTAATGTTAAGTCTATGGGAAGGTTCTTGCGCGATTTCTCGCTCTCATTTTAATTTTTTTTTTTTTTTTTTTTTGCATGGGATAGCTGAGGTCGATCTCTAACGTTTTTTTTTGTAAATTTTGGTTACAGTTTTTTTTATAAGTGGACCTTTTCAATTTTGGAACCGGTTCTGAAAGTGAAAGTACCCTTATATAAAAAAAACTGGAACCAAAATCGAAAAAGTAAAAACTAACAACGTTAGAGATCGACATCAGCTATCCTATGCAAAAAAAATAATTAAAAAATATTAAAATGCGAGCGAGAAATCGCGAAAGAACCCTCCATTGACTTAACATTAGCTTGCGCGTTTTTTCGCATGACTGATGTAGGCTTTTAATATCATTTTTCAATGCTCAAAAATGCGAAACTTTCAGATACATTTTTCAACGTAAAATCATGAATTGGCAGGCATGATTACTGAAGTGATTTGGAATCCAATAGTGTTTTTCATTTTTTAAGGAATGTATTACATTTTGAATTAAAAGCGATTGCTGTTTCGAGAAGAACTTCTTGAGCTGTAATATTCGAAAATTCTAACTGAAACACCAAATTTGACAACATTTGCAGAAAGATGCTTTCATCTTATCGAAAAATGCTATTCGATTCCAATGTTTATAAATAAGAACACCTCACTTTCAGTGGCGTAACATATTCAGCGCCCTGGGAGAAATTAAAGTTTGTGCGCCCTCGAAAAAGTTCTGCGCAATTTTGTTTTGAAGTTAAAAAATTATACACTATTCTTAATTCGACTTAAAACTTTACTTTTATTTGAAAGTTAAGGTATCTTAACAAAGTATTAAATACAAATAATTATAAATAAATAATGAAATGAATTATAATTCTTTAAGTATAGTAGGGGTGCACAGCCTTTATAAGAGGAAGGCCAGTCACAAAAGTGGCTGGATTGTCGAGGGCCAACGTCCATAGCGTAGACAAAATTTTGTTTTGGAGGAAGACGTGCGGGGGGGGGGGGGATATCAGTGGTCTATAAATTTATAAAAATTTGATTTTCATGCGCTTGATCGACGAAATTGGTGATTTTAATGCGCTTGATCGATGAAATTCGCGATCTTTACGTGCTCGATCGACGAAATTCGCGATCTTTACGTGCTCGATAGATGAAACTTGCGATTTTTAGGCGCCCGATCGACGAAATTCATAATTTTTACGCTTCCGTTCAACGAAATTCATGTTTTTCTACAACCTATGAACATAATTTGCAATTTACTCCGCGACTTATTGGTAAAAATTCGGAGTTTCCAATTCCGGAATTTCTGGAATTGTTGGCATCTAGGGTCCCCGAAGGCTACTATAGTTAACCTATCGCGAGCCACATGTTGTGCATCCTTAAAGTATGGAGACTAATATTTACTGAGAATTGGTTGGGATTTTCATTTTAAATGCGCCAATGAGCCAGTACAATCTTCGTCCTGTTTTTCTTTTCAAGGATTTCGAATTATTGTAAAATACTAATAAAAAAACACACTATTGTCCAGATTTTTTTTTCTTTTGTATATAGATGAAACACGTTTTTCTGTTTTTAGTGCCAGGAAATACTAAAAATCAATAAAATTCAAACTATCATAAATCGGGAAGCTTTGGTCGTAAAAAAAAGATTTTTTTATTATTTTACCTGTTAATATACGGAGAAGATTTTTCTAAATATAATGTATAAAATCCAGGGACCAAATAAAACTGTAAACCTCGAAAAATTAAAAAAAATAGCTATTTTGACATAAATTGCTTTTAAGAGGTTGAAGAACAACTTTGAAACTTTTTTACTACCGGAACTATATTTCTAAAGCTAATGACTTAGGAAATTAGCCAATGGACAATGATAAAAATTGACACCAGGGTTCTCACTGGCTTTTGATTAATGTTAGTAATAGATTCGTCGTGAAACACTAAGAATATCAAAACACAAATAATGAGTTACACAGAAAAGGTTTACTCGTACAATAATATCATTGAGAGTGTAACCGAAAGAAAAAAAATCTCTTGCAATTTGGCGATTTCAATCTTTAGTTTTCTCGCCAAATGAAACATTTTGGCTCAATGGCGATCGGTAGCGAGAACCCTGGTTGACACCCTTATTGATACTCAAAGATTGCAATTTTTACTTTCCATATGCATACAATGAAAAGAAGGAAATAGCAAAGTACTGTAATCACAATAAAACATAAATGAAAATAATGGTATATTTTTACATTTTCAAATACCCCGAATCCGTTCTCACAATTTTTACAGTGATTCAGTATGCATGTATGCGTGTATGTAAAGAACGGCCTCACGTATTCAGGTCCTCAGAGCAGGTTTTGGTGTTTTTCGATAATGTCTGCATGTATGTATGTGTACTCAAACTATGCTTCGATTGAGCTTTCAATTGATCAATAGAATAATAGTCGACAGTGTTTCTACTGTCACAAGAATTTTATTGTTTTTCGAAAAGGCCGGCCGACGGGTTTGGAATCTAAACTATTTTCCATTCTGTGACGATAAGTGATAAACATTTTCTCTTATATCTCAATTAATTTCTTTTATTGTTCAGGTTCATCAAGCAGGGCGGTCGCTCTGCCAAGCCAAGCTATAAAAAAAAGCGCCCAACAAACAACGCCAAGAACTGGACTTTAGACCGCTACTGCTTACTTACAGCAATCAACTTCGCAATGTTAAATCGACCAAACATGCCAGATTAAAATATCAGATATCAAATGAACCAAACGTCATAGAAAAAAAAAACGAAAACTAAAATAATCTAATGAAGAAATTCTTCAATTTGAGACCAAACTCATCTTCATAAGTGATTTATAAACAGAGATATAGATTTTTTTTAAAACGTCAGTAGATAATAAACACCGGTTCTGCGCCAGCGGTGGGGACCTCTGTGACTGTGAAGGTCACCGGAAGTGGCAGGTGTTGATAACAAACATGTTTAGACAGGAAATGATCTCGGAAGTATGATCGGAAACGTGAAAGGAAGTTTAACTGGAAATGTGACAGGAAGTGAATGCGATAAGGGAGAGAGGGGGGGGGCTTATTTTTGTGGGGGGCTTCATTTTTTTTTGGTTTTGATCCTTCTAGTCGAGTGGAGTTGAGTTGTAGGAATCCTGCTATAAGAATGAATTTAGTTTGAAAGTAATATTAGCAGAATGTTCGAAAAAAATTTTTTTTTTTCTTCACCTGAAATAATTTTTTTTTTTTTTGCCAACTAACCCCTAATATAAAAATGGAAATCTTTCTGACTTTGTTTTACTTTATAAAAGTTTAACGTGAAATTTATTTTAAGACTGGAAACGCGACAGGAAATAAGATCGGAAACGGGTTTAGACATGCTTCTTCCAAAAAGGGTTTTCAGGAAGCAGTAAACATGTTTTGGGAACATGTTTGGGAGCTTGTTGGAACAGGAAGGTAGTTTAAAAGACCGGAAGTGATTAAGGTGTAAGAGATAAGGAAAGTAGGAATATACACGTAGATTTTGTTCTTTGTAGAGGGTGAAATTTTATTTTATTTTTTATTTAAAGTGTTTTCATTTTTTTTAATTTAATTTATTGAAAGCGTTTCAAATTATTTTTTATATTATTTTTTATAGTGTTTTACGTATTATTTTAATTTTTAGTGACATTAGAACCTGCAATGTTCTGTATCACACATGTCTTATCTTAGGTTACCAAGGATGTGTATGTTGTTATCTCTTCAAATGCAAACCATAGCAAGGAATTTCAGACCTGCGTTTAATTATCTTTATCATAGTTTTAATGAACTGCAGGAAATTGTCTTTAGCTATTGAGTAATTCGCGAGTTTTGGTTTAATATGAATGCTATTACATCTGTTTGTTTAATTTACAAGCACATTTCTCTTACAACATTCTGTCAACAGATCATTTCCATATTCGAAATAATAATTTAGAAGGAAAATTTTTATATGAAAATAGTATGAAATGTCATTTATAGAGATTGACAAAAATAGCATGCTTGATTCTTTCTTGTATTAACCTTATAATAATTTATTTTAGAAATATAGGTTTATAGTTTTGTTACGAAAAATAACGTGGTTATACATTTTAAAAACGAAAGCAAAGTGATTTTTACCAATGTAACTATAAGCTATACACCCACTCATTTGTGTTATTGAATTAAATTACAATGCTTAATATTGTATTCACCGTACTATTTTCCTGCAAAAGCCGTTTCACAAACTTGTGTACTGAAATTAATGTGGCATTTTTAGGGAAAAAATTAATTCAAGTCTTTGAAACTAATCTTTTATAGGAATAAAAGATTTGTCATACTTTCTGTTACATTATATCTTCCGTTTTTCAAGTTTACAAATTTGAGGAGTAACTTAAATAATCGTTTTTATGCTAATTAAAAAATATATTTTTTAATTATATGTTTTTTTAATTGACTTGTAATATAGCTTTTTTTTCTTAAAAGGGTACTGTAGAATAACTTATGTCACAAATACTACATCTCTCTTTAGTTAAATATGTTTCACTTAAGACATGACAAAGTGTCTTAGAAACATTTCATTTTGGAGTTAAGTGATTAAACAAGAAAAATATTATTTATAAAAACTACTAGACGTTTGGGTTTAAACTTCTCTCGCGCTCGTCGACCTACCCGTTCGGAGTTTTCTTCGAACCTTGTCAATACGAGTTATGATTCTTTAGAAAGACCTATAGCCCAAGCGTAGATAATCGGTTGTAACAAATAACCAACCAACCACAACACATAAGACATTTTAGATAATTACATAAAGCATTTTAGGATCATTACATAAGACATTTTAGATCATTCCATTTAGTCAAGAAATGATTTGACATGCAAAATTTGATTTATAAAAACATACAATATGATATAAACAATATCATACGATATAAACGAACAACAATACATACAATTTGAACGATTTTTTCCCTTTCATATGAACAATTTTTAGTGACTATTTAACTTATTAAAGAGAGCGAGTATTTTGTTTTGGTTTATACGATTAAAATAAATTTTTATTATATGTGATTTTACACAACCAACATTTTTAAAAAAGAGAATGGAATCTAGTTTTATAAATTAATGTATTTCAATTTTACAAATACTTCACACCCCCTCTTTTTTCCCCCTCTTTTGGTAGACTTTATACACATAAGACATAAAAGGCGTTTTAGAATACATAATTTAGAAATTAAGTGATTTGATAAGTAAAATATTATTTATAAAAGCAATAGATACGAGAGTAATAAAGATTTTTACTTACAAATGTATGAACTTCTGATAGGTAAAACTTTCTCAATCATTGTGGAAGAATTAAGCGGTGATTGAACTTATAACATTCTAGGATGAAATAATCACGTGGCGTATTTTTAAACTAATAGAATGTCAGTATTTTTAAACCAATAAAAAGTTAGTATTTTTTACACGAGCGCCCTCTATCATTATATAAATTTCACTGAAACGTGTTCATAACATTATACTGTACCCTGAAATCGTTGTAATAGCTTGTGTTTTTCGTTTAAGTTAGTTTTCATTTAAGTTATTATGGAAGGAGTTATGAATTCTTATGTTGGTGATGTAACCAACTTGGAGTGTCAACACTCATCACCAAAGTTAAATAATCAAGAGATGGATTCTACACTTTTATCCAAAGAAGGACTCGTTTCGAATTATGAAGTGAAACCCACCTCATCAGGACTAAAGAAACAGAAGTTACCCCATATGTGTAAGATGTGTAACAAAGCATTTCTTCGAAAAGTTAACTTAGTGTTTCATATGAAAAGTCATCTAAAGGAAAAATCTTTTTGCTGTGATGTGTGCTGAAGTTTTTTCACAAAAGAGTGATTTACGTAATCATCAAAAGATTAACAAATCGCCCAAACAATACAAGTGTAGTGATTGCAACGAGATATTTTCAAAAATGGCTGACTTATTGAAACATAAGAAGACTCACAAGTCAGGAAAACAACATTCATATACAAAGTGTAACGAAATGTTTGATTGTGATTCAGATTTAGTACAACATTGTGATACTTATCATAAAGTTGTGAAATCACCCTATTCAAAAGATTTGTTATATGAAAAAGTGAAGCATTTTAAAAGACAAAATGATGTGCGAAATATTTTTACTAAAACTATTATTGTGTCCAATGAGATGAATCAAAAAGACTTTCGTTCATTTTTTAACAGTGTTCGATCGGATGTTTTAAACGAATTAAATTATCAATTGCAAATGAAAAAGTCAATAAAATGGTATGCAGCCGTTAAAGTGGATGTATATCGTGAATTACAGGATGGTGACTTAGAGAGAGCAACCCCCTTTTTCCTTTCCAAAAGTGAACTGGAATTAACAGAACAAAATATACATGTGCATGTTGAGAATGCCTTTCTAAAGTTGTACAACGGCTTTGAAGATTTCACAGAACGTGTGTTTAATTGGACATTACACAAAATTTTGAAATTAGAATTGATTACAGCTCAATATGACAGGCTTATTTGATTTGTATTATTTTAAATGATTAATAAATAGTTTTAATATGAAAAAGTATAGTTTTTTTTTTTTTTTTTTAAGTTTATGTAAATTACTTTGAACAGTTTGACAATGCAACATAAACGACTGTTTAACATTTTGAATGTCTTAGACAAAATGGGAATGAATTTGTTGAAATTATGTAAAACATGATTAAATGAATGTGATGTATTTATTATATGTTACTTAAACTACAAGAGAATTGGTTTGAAGTGTGTAATTTTAAATTTGTGTTACTTTTAATCACTAATAAGACATGACGTTATGAATCATCGATGGGTTTTCCTTTGAATAGGTATTAATCTTACTTATTGATACGAAAGTTGAAATTTTCTCTTCGTTTAAACAATGACATTGCATGTTTTGATAATTTTCCCCAACAGTCAAGATCAATGTTTTTAACCTAGTTAAGAAAATGTTTAACTTAAACCGTCACTGTGTTTATCCTAGATAAGTAAATGTTTATATTTAGCCTACATATAAATTAAATGATTAACTGTAACCATGACTGTTTTTTAATCTAGATAAGTAAACGTTTTTACGAAACACATTCAGTGTTCTGCTGACTTTTATCGAGATTACACCAGTTAGTGAATGCAGATTAAATTGTATAAAAATATTTTATGAAATGAATATGCGATCCCACGAAGAAGTGTTTCCATCTTCAAAGCGTCCACGCTTAGAAAAAGCTATGGAAAATTCAAATACCTGTGAGAAGGAGTTAAAAGACCCAAGATTAAAACTTTCTAAAATGGACAATGACTGTGTAACTATATCACGTGATATATCCTCTACTGAGACTTACCAGATGTGAAACTTGAAATCGCTATGAATATTTCTACCGGTGGTTATGATGCAAATTCTTTCGATAATCCACACCAAGAGTCAATTTTTGCCCAGGACTATTTAAATACATTTTTCAAAGACATGAATTTTGAAAATTTAGACTGTTCTACCCCCTTAACCTCGCTAAAGGATGAACCCTTTTAAGAACCTACGAATAATATCTTACAGACTACTGTTAAACATGAGGTGAACGAGCTACAAGCAAACAGCCTTTCGCAAGCAAGTGGTGAAATACAAAGCATCACTACAGCTACATTTGCCACTAAAAGTGACAAATTGTACAATTCACATGTGTTTCACAAAGAACTAAGTGACTGTTTCTACTTAACTTTGAAGTTAAAAAATAAACAATATTCTATACATATACGAGAATTTAAACGCAATGTATCTACTAATGAAGAAATCCCGACCAAAAACGGTGTTAATATGGATATTCATAGCTGGTATGAGTTTCAATATAAAATCCTTGCATTTAATTTAAGATACAAAAGTGCATCCTTTGTTTCTAATAACACGATTTTAGTGTTAAATCAAGATTCTATGATGCGAATTAAAAATTTGAAGAATTTTTCTCATGTTGACTTAAACGAACAACAAATGGAAAAATTAAAAGAAAGTACCTCACACTTAAATACTGTACTTTTACAACATATGTACACAAAACTATTACCCTTTCTCATTAAACAGAAATGTGTGGTGAGTAACAAATCCACAGAAAAAGAACCTGTGTTATGGTCTAAACTTAATACGTGTATCGAGAATAATATGGTAACAATACTTAACCAGTTGTATGAATGTACTGGATGTATTTTTCGACATGCAACTCAAAGCCTTCACTCATGCTTCGCATTTAATAATAAGGAAAAATTTAATCAACTAGGTGAAGCTTTGTTAATGCTCATCGATTTCGATTATGTAATTTCAACGTTTTTGAATGGAGTTTATAGTGTTACTGAACACTTTTTACATAAGCTTCATGAACAAACTGTTTATAATGAATTGTTTAAGACAAAATAAATGATTTGTTTTGTTAAAGATCTGTGTGTGTTTATTTCTACAAAGTGTCTCTGTGTGAATTTATTAGTTTTTTATCTAATCGAACTTTTAAGTGAAGAGATGTAATTTAACTTTTTTGTATATTCCAATTCAAAAACTTCAACAATTGCAAAAAAGATTAAACTATTGAATAAAAATATTCACGTTAGAAAAAAATTTTGAAAAAATTATTAGTTAAGAAAAATAAAATAAAATAAAATAAAATAAAGTTAACAAAACAGCTAAAAAACATTAAAGTTAACAAAAAGTTTATAAATGTTAAAAGTTAACAAAAAAAAAGTTATGTTGAAAAGTTAAGAAAACAATGAAAAGTAAACAAAAATATAGTTTTTAAATTAAAATTTTTTAAAGTCTTCAAGTTAATCAAAATTAACTTTTTATTTTTAACTATTGAGAGACTATGATCTAACTGTTTATCCTCGCAACCAACTGGTGCATATCAACTATATACTCTGTATCTGCATATGCGCAGAAAAACATAGACATTTACACTAACTTAAGTTCGACTTTAAATTCTTTGCCAACTTTTAAGTTTAATTACTATACACAACTCGATTACTTTTCCCACAAAACACCTTTCAGAAACAAAACAGAAATTAACACTTACCGAAAAACACGTCAACTTCTTGTGCTTGCTTTCACTCAACTAACGTTTCTCCCTTATCTTTGCTAGGGGGCACTGCAATCGCCGCTAGAGGCGTTAGCAGTCTTCCGGTGTGTGATAAGAATAAACTTTAAATCCAACTTACACTCGCTCAGTCATTCTTGCTTCTCTCTACCTTGCTAACAACCGTTTGCTGCTGGCTCATTGTTTGGTTGTTTAAACTTGTTGAATGACGTCATCATGTGTTTGTCTAAACTTGTCCAGTCTTGTTTTTATGCAGTACGTCTATTTAGATGAGTCATCACTCGCTTATCTTGGTTGACTTGTCCAAACTTGTTTTTGTGTGGCACGTCTATTTGGGTGAGTCATCGTTCGCTTATCTTGCTTTACTTGTTTGAACTTGTCTAGTATCCACCACCACCTCATGTCTTTTGTCATAGCTTGAATATACTTTACACCAATCACTTAAATATAAAAGTCTTGTCACAACTTACTTAAACTTTGATAAAAATATTAATTATTTATAAATTTCATCAAATTCTTATTTTTCTGATACATATACTATGTAATTTTCGTTCAAAAATATGGTAAAGCCCGATTTTAAATCGAAGTCTAAGGTAAATTCCCCAAATCTGTTGACAGAGTGTTGTGAGAGAAATGTGTTTGTAAACTGAAATTAAAACAGCTAAGCCCTGTAAGATTATTCATATTAAATATCAAAACTCGCGAATTTTTTAATAGTGAAAGACAATTTCCTGCAGTTCATTGAAACTACGATAAAAATAATTAAACGCAGGTCTGAAATTCCTTGCTATGGTTTGCATTTGAAGAGATAACAACACACACACATCCTTAGTAGCTTACTAGATAAGACATGTGTGATACTGAACATTGCAGGTTCTAATGTCACTAAAAATTAAAATAATACGAAAAACACTATAAAAGAAGAATATAAAAAATACTTTGAAACGCTTTAAACAAATTAAATAAAGTTAAAAAAATAAATGAAAACACTTTAAATAAGAAATAAATTAAAATTTCACCCTCTACAATGAACAAAATCTACATGTCTGATTCCGTACCTTCCTTATCACACACACACCTTAATAACGTCCGGTCTTACAAATCACCTGTCCTGTTCCAACACTCTCCCATACATCCTGCTTCTTGAAAACCCTTTTTGGAAAAAACATGTCTAATCTGGTTTCCGGTCTTACTTCCTGTCGCGTTTCCGGTCTTAAAATAAATTTCACGTTAACTTTTATAAAGTAAAACAAAGTCAGAAAGATTTCCATTTTTATATCAGGTGTTAGTTAGCAAATAGAATTTTTATTTCAGGTGAAGAAAAAAAAAATCGAACATTCTGCTAATATTACTTTCAAACTAAATTCATTCTTATAGCAGGATTCCTACAACTCAATTCCACTCGACTAGAAGGATCAAAACCAACAAAAAAATTAAGCCCCCTCCAAAAATAAGCCCTCCCCCTCATCGCATTCACTTTCTGTCGCATTTCCGGTTAAACTTCCTTTCACGTTTCCGATCATACTTCCGGAATCACTTCCTGTCTAAACATGCCTGTTATCCCCACCTGCCACTTCCGGTGACCTTCACAGAGCACAGAGGTCAACTGCGCTGATGCAGAACTCTTATTTATTATCTACTGTTATGATTAATAAACCTTTTTTAAACTTTTTTAAAGTAGGAGAAAAAAAAATCTTAATGTTGCTTGTAATATTAAAAAACGTGTAAATATTATTCATTTGATTTTAAAGAAAAGTTTTTTTTAAAAAAAAATAAGTTTTTATTTGTGTAAACTCAGTCAAGCTGTATGTAAGACAGATTTCCGTCTTATACAGAATCCGCCATACGCAGAGTGTACTGTATTAAAAAAATACCTAGTGTAATAAAAAAAATATCAGGTATAATCGAAGGGGCACAAAAAGTCTTTCAAAGGGCGCCGCGTTGAACAGTCCTGTTCTAACGTTTATACAAAATAGCTGACCGCCGCGCTGTTCTGATTATCACATTTATAGACAATGTTGAAACAGTCCCGTTTTCATATTAAAATGTAATTTTTAACAAAAATGAATGTTTCTTTGCCGAAAATATCCTTCATAAATATTTTTGTGCATTAAGCGCAAAAAATCTATATAATAAACATTTACATAACGGAAACTACAATAACAGCATTTGAATTTATATACGAATATTGTGCTGTCCTCTAAAAAAAAAAAAAAAAAAAAAAAAAAAAAAACCCACACTGAAATGTTTCCTAAAAAAAAAAACCCACCCTAGTATTACACCAATTATTTTACTAAAGTTTTTTTTTTGTTTTCTTCTGTCTCTATGCACCATTAGAATAACAAAAATAGTTAAAAATACCTAAGGAGTGCTTATTTAGTTTTAAAATAATTTAAATTAACAATTGTAGAATTCTGGCAAAACACGAGCTTCATTTTCACAGATTTTCTTTTTATAATAGAATTTTAGAATGATCTACTTAAATTTATATATTTTTCATGTTAAACCATGAATATGTAATAAACTGCTTCATTTTCAGCTTATTATGTTAGGTGTGGGTTGTTTTCAGGTAACATGGGTTAATTTTTAGGAAAGTGTTTTTTTTTTTTTTTTTCAAATTCTCGCATAATTGGCTGTCACTTTGTAATAAATTGATCAAATGAAAACTGCTCAACATTAAAATCATAGTTAGAACAAACTGTAAAAATTTAGCCACGTTTAATTTTTTAAAATTCTTTATTATACTTTATATAGAGAAAATTTCAAAAAATGTTTTTTTTTTTTTTTTTTTTGGAGGACAGCAGAATACACGAAACTTACACATTTCAGACAAATACTTAATAAATGATTTTACAAAATAATAATAATAATAAATACGTATATATATTTTAAAGTAGAGCTGACTATTTTTGATACCAGACAGGCTAAAAATTTCTGGGGCAGATTAGGTCACCATATTGGTAACAGACAGAATCACAGAATATACATTAGGTTTTCCTCTGAAACAAATAAACTTTCAAGAAAAAAATTGCAATTCTTCTGCTTTGCAAAGAGGAAAATACCATTAATTAAAAAATGCTCCAAAAAAGTGAATTGAAAAAATTAAAGACTTTTAAATCTAATGCTTCTAGCAAATTTTTAACTATTAGCTTCACTTCAGGGAGAGCGCAGCTTTTACCATGTTTAGGGTGCACCCGCGGGTCGATTGCCCGACCGGCCAGTCCGAGCATACCAGAATGTAACTTAATTTAGTAAAATCCTTTTGTTTCTTTTTATTTATAGGCCTACTTTTCAACATGGGCAATGATTTGTTGAAAATTATGTTATTAAAAAAACGTTTAAGCTTTATGAATGAAAGTGCACGCTTTCTTTAAAACACGAGGTCTTTATCACCATTTGAAATATTTCATCTTTGTATAAAATTAGGATCTAAGTTTTTATTTATTGTTATATATGTGTTATCATTTATTTGAACACAGAGTATTTCTGTAAAATGTTCGGAAAGTTGTAACTCGTTTTTTTTTTTCACTTTATAATTCGAAAATTCGTTGACTACTAATACGCAAACTCACATTACTATTTTCGAAAATATATTTTTTTCCTTATTTAATCCTGAAATTATGCGATTAAAGAAGGATTAACCCGGAAAAACAGTGATCGAAAATTTCGGGAAAAGCGGTATGTATACATTTGCATAAGATATAATCAGGTCTTAAGGAACACTGGATTTGCTACTTAACTTTTTCTTTTCATTTTGAAAGAAAATGCTTACCAATTCTGCATTTCAGATCTACCATATTTTCAAAATCTCAAAAACAATATGTAGAAAATTTCATTTGCCGTTCCCCTCCCATTTCTAAGTTTGACTTTTATTACTTTGTTTTGTAATGTGCATTGATAAAGCATATGCATGTTCAGTTTCCACAAAATAACAACAACAACAAAAAACAAAATTTTCATTTTCTTTTAAATGGTCGATAATTTTCTCTAACTTGTCAAACTATTGTTTTTTTTTTTTTTTTTTCCTTCTTTCAAATCATAAAATAACTAAATAGCTAAGGCTGATACATCTTAAATATAGGTTTCTCATCAATGACTTGTTTGGCTACCATTATTTTCGTACAATAATCATATGATACATTTCTAAAATATTTTTTATAAAAATGTACCAGGCAGAATATTGTTTGGAAATAGTGATATAAATTTGGAATAAGTGACCGTTAAGAACTCTATAAATAAGATTTGATTACTTTAAAATTTCAACAGTCGTCTACGGTAAAGTTAAAGGGGGAAAAAAATCCGGAATGCTCATGCTGAAGGTTATACTTGAGGCTGCAATATGGTATGAATTGAAATTAAAACTTCACGAATAGAAATAATTTCTTTTAACTGTGTATAAAACATGTTTTAAATCGAAGTAGTTGAGGTTAAAAATATCATAGGTTATATGTTGATTGTAACAAGATTCAACTATATTATTTAATTTAAAATAAATAAATTATAAATCTTTACACTTTCTAATTTTGCGCCCTTAGAATTCGTGCGCCTGGAGCAGTTTGCTCCAACTGCTCCACGGTAGCTACGCCCCTGCTCACTTTCATGCGTGTAAGATTAAAATTAACTTGTACCCTATTATTAGTTAACCCTTTCACTTCGAGACCAGAAATCATTTTCTACAACAGGGCATGTGTCCATTAATGGATACACCTTGGGCGAAGAGGTTAAGAGGCTATTTCACTCTGACGAACACACATGCTCCCTAATGTTAATCCTATGGAATCCTATTTTAAGATATCTCGTTTGCATTTCAATATTTTTAAATGATTTTTTTTTTACATTGGATAGCTGAGGTCAATCTCTATGCACGCTCCTTTGTACTTTTTCGATTTTGATTACAAGTTTTTTTTATTAAGATACTTTCACTTTCAGAACCAGTTTTGAAAGTGAAAGTATCCTCAATAAAAAAAAAAAAAAAAAAAAAAACTGCAACAAAAATCGAAAAAGTTCAAAGGAGCGTGCATAGAGATTGACCCCAGCTATCAAATGCAAAAAAATCATTTAAAAATATTGAAATGCGAACGAGATATCTTAAAACATTTCCTCTATAGGATTAACATTAGCGAGTGAGTGTTTTCGTCTGAGTGCATATTATATTTAACAAGAAACACACAGACCAGTTTTTTAAATTATTTTTATTTATGAAACTTCTTAACAAAATAATTCTGCTTCTAAATATACAACGAATAGTCTTTTGACGTAAAATTAAATCATATATACATATACATTTTGAAGAAAATATACAATAAAGCTACGCACACACAGGTACAAAACTGGAAGAAAAATTATGGTTATTCCATTCTCAAATGTTTGCGTAAATATTTGTGGCTTGATGACACATTCTGTAGTAAAAATGTTACACACATTTGCCATATTTTCAATTAGCTCAATCATGATGTCATTTTCATAGGCACTCTGTATAATGCTGCGTCACAATTTTCGCTGAATTTAAGGGGCAGTTTTTAAATCCAAAGAGGCTACTTTTAGACACACTTTTTAAATTCATTCTTGCTGGGAAAGACATGCAATATGCAGGCGTTGTTATTCAGAAACTATATAATCGAAACACGTTTTCCACTTTTTGGTAAACGCAGATCTGTCAAAGTCAGCGTTTTAAACCAAATTCCAAATGCTTCAGCTCGAAAAAGAGGGGGGGGGGGGGGCAAAACGTGTTGTCACGTGACACGAATCGCTTATATCTTGAAAAGTAATTTATTTCTCACAAGATTAGAAAAAAAAAGGGAAAACTAATTTCGATTCTAAATCTCTTCAGTAGTCATGCCTGCCAATTTTATGTCTTTACATTTAAAAATCAGTCCGAAAATGTGCCGAAAAGTTTCGCGTTGTTGAGCAGGTCATTTGAGAACAACCTTCAGACGGTTGGTTCTCAAAAGAAATAATAATAGTAAAAAAAATATCTTCGTTCAACAACGCGAAACTTTCTGACATTTTTAAACAAAAAAGCATGCTGTTTCTAGGCATGATTATTGAAGTGATTTGTAATCGAACAGATTTTTTTTTTTCATTTTTCGATAAATGAACATCTTGAGTTATAATCGATTGTTGTCTTAGGAAGGTAGTTTTTTTTTTCTTTTCCGCAATTTTTTATCCGGAAATTCCATTCTAAACGTAAGCTTTGACAGCAATATTGGAAATATATTCTGTTTTTACCCAAAAACTGATAAAACAGTTCGATTACATAATTTTTTAATAAGATTACCTGCCAATTTAATTGCACTTTCCGAACAAAAATTAATTAAAAAATGTGTGAAAAAGCAGCCAGTTTGGGTTTGAGAACAGAATACGGTGCTGTTATGATGTGACAGATGACATATTCATTTTTCATCAAATTTTAAGGTGTTTATAAAATTTTATGTCTAATTTATTTATTGAAGAGACATTAGCTGGTATTTATAATTATTAAAAAATAAATAAATAACATAATAATGTAAAACCCGCACTTAAGAAGTTTTGACTTTTAAATTCGTAAACACCGCGGCGCGGCGTTCCTTCCATCAGTTAGGTTTTCTCTAAAAATATAAAACTTATTTTCTGCCTTTTAATTATCAATTGTTTAGTAAAATGAGAATCCTTTAAAAGAAACGTGATTTTACCGACAGGGCACTGTAAAAGCACAATTATGGAAACATTAAAAATTGTGAATTAATGATAATAAAGGAATCCTTTAAATAAATTGCTAATTTTGATAAAATGTTAAGATTTATAACACATTTTAAGTTTCACCGTTCATGCAATAACTTTTCGAAAATATTTGGCACATGATCTGAAAATTTTGGCAGGAAATACCACAATAGGCACATCTGAATAAATCAATACAGCAATGTCCTAGAAAAGTCTGGCATTTTGCAAATAAAATTCGGAGTTTTTCAATATCAGAAATGGAATAACGAATAAAATGTTTTGAATCTTTCTTGAAACGTATTCTTTTTTTTTTAAAGATAGTATATGAGTATTTTGATCGTATCTTCACATATATTTTTTCTATGGTATGCAACATTATTAGATGAAAACAAATCTTAAAATATATAATATTCATAATTTGAAACTTTAAATATCATTTTGATCAATGCTATTTTCTTTGAGAGAATGTTTTTGATATAAATCTGAACAAATTATTGTTAGGAACCGGTTGTTGATTGTTTTCTTCTTTTTTTGATATTTTTATTCTTTTAAGTAATTTTTAAGGTTTGGTTAAGGCATTCAGTTATACATTGGTGCACTGTTTACATTTTTGTGATTTAAAAAAAAAGTTTTAAGATTTTTTTTTTTGTCTTGAGGTCATATATATGAAGAACAGGAGTCTGCTTTCATCAATACTTTTACAAAGCATCTTAACCCTTTCCGGCACAGACAAATTCTGTTCGTAAAATGCGAAATTACTGACTGACACCGGAATTTACAAACGACTTTTTTAGAAAATAAGAACTCCATATTTTAAGCTTTCATTGTAGAAGCAAAATTTTATTAAAATATTCTTGGTGCCGAATGCAAGTTTGGAATTAAAATTAGGTGTGCTCGGAGTGGGACCACTGTGCCGGAAAGGGTTAACTGCTGTTAGCGGTCTCTCAGATCGCTGCTTTTTTCAATTTTCACAGTTTAACTTGTAATTTTCAGTGTAACTATAAGATCAGGGGTGTGAAACTGTGGCCCGCCAGATACCACTAATTTTTAAAAGAAATAGTCGACTTCTTGAATAGCTGAAATTCGATGATTAGATAAGGAATATTACTATAAATTTTCAGTGGTATCTAGCTGGCCACAGTTTGAGACCCCTGCTGTAGATACTAGTGAAAATTTGTTTTGTTTGGAGCCCTAATACTGTCACTGGAGACTTCGAAATAGGTGAACTTGTAAGTTAATCGAGCTTTAATCATCCTTTGATCAAGCTGTCTTAGAGACCGCTCACAGTATCTGTGCGACAATTTTTGTCACACCAAGGGTTAAACATTAAAGCTGAAAGTACATATTGTACTTCGATTGCAGGGGGAAAAATATAATCATTAAAAAAATATATATATAAATTTTGTAGTACATCGTAATACTTTTAAAAGAAAGAGGGATGAAAAAGGAATATTAAATTGAAGCCAATAAATCAACTGGATTGTGGCATTTGTTTAATTACATTGATTATTGCATCAAATCACTAATGACTTTTGCAGATATATCAATTTTATTAACTTTATATTTTATTCGAACAGGAATTACTTTCCAGAGGTTTAATCTAAAAATAAATCCGTGATCGGCATTTTAATGCGAATCGCCGTATCTCATAGATGGTTTCGCTTTATTAACAACAACAGTAATAATAAACATGTTTAACAATCTTGTGTCATTAATAATTATATTATTCATGGTACGCCAGAGAATTTTTTTGTCACTCAACCTCATATATATATTTGAAATAATTATTACAAAAAAATAAAAATAAAAGAAAGACATTGTCGCTTAACAACACGAAATTTTCTGACACATTTTCCGATTTATTTATAAACATTAAAGCATGACAATTTCAGGCATGATTATTTAAGTGCTTTGTAATCGAACAGTTCTTTTATTTTCCGGTAAATGAATTGCATCTTGAGTTATAAGCGATTGTTTTCTCAGGATGGTATTCCCTCTCTATGCTGCCGTGTCCCAAAATTCTGTTTATAACGTCAACTTTGACAGCATTTTCTTGAAAAATCTAATGCCTTTACCGAAAATTAGTTCCGATTACTATGCAACCTGCCAATTTGATAAGTTTTGTGAACAAAAACGAATTAAAAAATGTGTCAGAAAGTAGTCAGTTTGGATTTGAGAACAGCCTTAAGGCTGTTTTTAAGAAACTATTTTTTATTTAACCCTTTCCGGCACAGACAAATTCTGTTCGTAAAATGCGAAATTACTGACTGACACCGGAATTTACAAAAGACTTTTTTTAGAAAATAAGAACTCCTTATTTTAAGCTTTCATTGTAGAAGCAAAATTTTATTAATATTCTTAGTGCTGAATGCAAGTTTGGAATTAAAATTAGGTGTGTCCGAAGTGGGACCACTGTGCCGGAAAGGGTTAAAGAATGTTGCATGTCTATTACACTGGGCAGAATGTGTTTGTTCCCCTCATTTCGATGTTCTTGATAAGGCTAAAAAAAACAAAAAAAACATCACTACTATGAAAGTTACATGATATTTGTACCATATCAAATATTCTCTATCTAAGGTATACTATATCTCTTTTCCCTATTATCTTATCTAGAAGTATGTTCAACAAGTAATTTCATGATAAAGCGAAATCAGCTATGAGATAACGATAATTCAAACTTGTTTAAAGAAACGATTAATTAAAGCTATTTTGTTTTTGTAGCAAATTCGGCACCAATCAGTTATCTTTGGTCACAACTTTTTTTTTTTTCGATAAAACAGCAGTATTAGATAACTGAAAATTTCGTAAAAATAAACTGTTATTCCTGTTAAAATGTGCAAACATAGAGACAAACGATATGTTTTGTTGAAAAAAAAAAAAGAGCTACAAAGAAAATGCGGCCGCAGGTAACCAAAAGTAATCTGTGAATTATTTGAAAGAAATGTTTTTGTCTATCCTAATATAGCGTGATAACGCTAAAAAGAAACTTTAAAAAGGGGTACAAAACTACCCCTCACAGAAGAACAATACAAAATTATTATTAGTTATAATTTGGAAAAACACAACTAGCTCATACACCCCCAAACCACCGATATCACACTTAGGGGAGAGCTAAAGAACAGGGGTCGATACAGGTTTTTTTTCCTTTGAAATTTTATTTTAATGTAAAATTTTGTGCACACAATAAAACCTCTAAATAGTGGATACTTCGGAAGTGCAGAATTTTAAAGTGTCCGCTTTAAAGAGATTAAAACACAGAAGGCATTTAACATGATTTTTTATAAACCATTATGATACTTTTCTTTCAGTAAATACAAGGATGTTTTACTTTTGAAGCCTCAAATCCAAATGTATGAATCTGAGAACAAACTTATCTTATCTATTCTGATAATTTTAACACTAATATACTATATTAACGTAAAATAGCGAAGTCTTCTTTTCTTTTTTAAAGTATAATTGAAAAGAATATTTTCAACATAAAGCTTAATGTTATCCGGCGTTACAGGAAACAATATTAAATTTATCAATTCCAGTATTTAATAAGAATGAGTGGGAAAAAAAAATATTTTTCCCCTAACTAATGTTTATCATCAAAAACCTAATTTTTTATATGCAATAAAAAAACTCTTACCACTTTACTTTTATTTTAGTAAATACCGGAGTCACCGAGTCTAGGTTTGAGAGAGAGAGATAAAAGCGGACAGTGGTCATTTCCCTGTGATTGACAAAAAAAAAAACGCTTAACAATGTCCCTGTAATTGTTCTGCACTTATTTTTTCTCTTGGGATAGAATTCCCTTCAACACAGGGCATTTCTTTCAACATTTTAATCCCCTTTTTAAAAAGAGTTCAACTTGAGAATGCTTCTAGATTTCTCTCCTAAAATTCCTACAGTACAAAGAAGTATTATATTTTAGCAGTCTAAGAAGTTGTTTACCCTTGTAAATAAAGTTTGAATAGATTTTTCAAAGAATTTTTTTCCTTTTAAGTATCATTAAATTGATGTCAATAGGTTTCAAAATAGTGTAAGTTTCTTCAGTTTTGCATAATTATAGTTTTAAAATCCTTTTTTAACATACTACCAGAAATGTGGTTCGACTTATATACCAAAATTATTTTTTTTCTTCAAAATTTTGCGTAAGAATTGGGGGGGGGGGGGGGTCGACTTAAACACACGTATATACGGTAAATAACCATTTTGTGTGTATGTTTGAGGGAGGGGGGGGGGGCACAAAATGAAATTTTTTTTTTTTGCCTGTATCGACCCCTGATGGAAAAAAAATATTTATTTTTATATACAACATTAATATTTACACATTGCTATTCCCACAGACGACCGAGGCAGCTGAAAACTGTCAACTTCGCGAATTCGGTTCACTGACCGCATCTCCCCGATCCCGGAAGAAGCCAGCGCTAGTCCAGCACTCCAGGACAGTGACTGTCACCAAATTAGACGTAACGTCAGTGATCATGACCTGGTCTAGTACAGCGTTTTGTCTCACAGCTGCGAGCAAATTGTTGTTTTGGGGCTGCAGGAGTCCTTGGCGGCCGGGTGCCGTCGCGGGGACATCTGTTTTGTCCCCTGCTTCGCTCCCATTGTTCTCCTGATCAGAACTGTTGCAGCTGCCATCGGCGCTGTTTCGTTTCTGATTCGGGCTCGCCGTGCAGTTTAGGTTTGATTTCGAAGTAGGGTTGTTTTTATTACTCAATGTCGTTGTTGGCACAATAGTTCCATTAGGAATAGATTTGGAAGAGGAACCACCACCCTTTGCGGGTGTAGTGCTGCTGTGTTTGGGATATAAAGAGTTCATTTTATTAACTGATGGCACCGTGATATTTTTAGTGGCGTTTGAAACTGTTTTAACTCCGTTAACGGAGGAAGCTTTGGGCGACTGGTTAACCCTGTCAGAGGGAGCATTTTTCGGTCGCCCGACGGCGTTACTGACGGAACCAGTTCGTTTGTTTACGTTTGATTTTTTAGAACTGTGTGCGTTCACATTCTTGGAGCCCCCCTGCTCACTACTGGGCTGCGCCTTGGGGAACTTCGCAGCCACCCTGGGCATCTTAGAGGGGGGCGGAGAGGGCGAATCGTCTGCGGGTCGTCCTTGAGGCACTTCGTTCTGCTTCGGCGACTCGAAAACCGGATTCGTAGAAGCATCATCATTCTCAACATCCCAGTCCACATCGATGATAAGACTAGATTCACTGAGATCGTCGGAATTTGCAAACGATTTTCGCTTGCGTGTTTCTAAGGAGGAGGCACTTTCTCCCTCTTTGGAGTTCGTTTCGTCCTCGAAATTGTAGATAGCGTCGATAGATGGCGTTTGCGGTCTGCTGGAGGACTTCAGAAATTCACTTTCCCCTCTGTTATCATTAGATGTTTTGGAGGACGTAGCACCATCTGCCGTGGAGTTTCGAGATTCGGTCGACACAGCGCTTGTGCTCTGCAAATACAAATGACAACAATATGAGAGAAGGAGAGTTGGATAATAAAAATGTGTAGTAAGGGGAAAGGAGAGGGGGGGGGGGTGTTAAGGATAATGGATCCGTTAGGGGGTAGCCTGTGTAATATGCGGGGTAATAATCGTTGGTTTCCATTATTGATGTCGATGTGGCACGTGCCTCACTGATATTGAATGCTGTCGACAGGAACAATTTTAACGGAACAATGCCAATGCTTTTTAAGATAATGTGAAATTAATTTTCTAAGTATAGTAAAACCTGCGAAAATGAAACCTTTCTTAAGAGGCTACTTCACTATCGGGAAAACACCCGTTCGATAATGTTAAACCAATGGGTTTCCTTTCAAAGGCAAATCGGTTCAAATCCTTTCAACATTTTAAACACTTTTTAGAAAGAGTTCAACTTGAGAATGCTTCTAGATTTCTCTCCTAAAAGTCCTAGAATACAAAGAAGTACTATATTTTAGCAGTCTAAGAAGTTCTTTACCCTTGTAAATAAGGCTTGAATAGATTTTTCAAAGAATTTTTCTTTTTAAGTATCATTAAATTGATGTGAATAGGTTTCGAAATAGTTTAAGCTTCTTCCGTTTTAAAACGTTAAATTAAAATAAATAAGTCTGACAGAAAAAGTTTTCTTTTACTAATTTAATAAAAATTTATACATATATATATTTTATCCTCGATTACAAATCCTTTTTCGACATACTACCACAAATGTGGTTCGACTTATACACGAAAATTCTATTTTTTTCAAAATTTTGCCTAAGAATTGGGGGGGGGGGGGGGGGTCGACTTATACACGAGTATATACGGTAATTTGAAGATAAGGTATACCTCTCTAAAACGGATTTTTTTACTTGAAATTTCGTCTTAGCAGGTTTTACTCTATATATTGTTTTGTTCTATGAAAAAGTTGGGCTATTTACTTGAAAATATCTTTGATCATTGTAAAATACCAGTTGCAGTTATATTTCAGTAACAAGTATGTATTGTTTTGATAAAGCATATGACTAAATTTTTTATATAATAATACACTTTATAGCATACTTTTAATAGTTCAATGAAACGTTTATAGACTTCGATTTATATGCCTATTATTTAAACATGCAATCATGATTATTGCTGCTCAGGGGGGGGGGGGGGGGTGTCTTCCCGCAGGGTCCTATTTCTGTGAAAATTGTGAATGCCTTTTCATATTTGTGAAAAATCAAATCAAAATTTTGCGAATCTGAAATTAGCGTTAATTTAGGTTCCTGTTTAGACATTTGAATTATAAAGGGGTCCTGTTTTAATGAACAAATATATATATATAAATGTATTAAACTTATGTATATATGCAAACATATTTATATAGTACATATAGCTAGATAATAGGTTCTTTGGTGATTGCAGCTGTTTTGGGTTAGGTCCAATTTTATTTTAAGATGATTAAGCTTGTGAAGAAATAAAAGTGTCAGGGGTCCTTTTGTAAGACAAAAAAAAAAAATTGAAGATCCTTTAACGAGCCCAAATTCTCCCCTAAACAGATCCCTGTTGCTTAAGGCTGTTCTCAAATCCAAACTGGCAACTTTATGACATAATTTTTAATTCATTTTTGTTAGAAACGCATGAAATTTGCAGATGCTCTTATTCAGAAACTTTGTAATCAAAAGATCTTTTCCAATTTTGGTAAAAACAGAAGATCTTTCAGAAAATATTTTCAAAGTCGGCGTTTTGAAGTGAATTTCCGACACCGCTGAATTAAAAAGGGGAAAACGTGTCGTCACGTGATACGAATCGCTTAAAACACGAAAAGTAATTTATTTATAAATAAAAAAAATAACACATTTCGTTTCCAAATAGCTTCAATATTTGAGACCTGCCAATTTTATACCTTTGAGTTTAAAAATGAGTCAGAAAATGTGTCAGAAAGTTTCGCGTTGTTGAGCAGGTTATTTGAGAACCATCTTGAAGCGATTTGGAATCGAAATGAGTTTTCCATTTTTTGATAAATAAAATACTTTTTGAGTTTTAAGCGATTTTTGTAACGTCACGACACGATCCCCCCCCCCCCCCCCCCTTTCTCGCTCTGCTGCCTTAGAAATTCGGTTCAAAACGCCGACTTTGATAGTATTTTCTAAAATATTTTCTGTCTTTACTAAAAAATTGAAAACTTATTTCGATTACATAGTTTCTGAATAAGAACACCTGCCAATTTCATTCGTTTCCCAACAAAAATGAATTCAGAAATGTGTCAGAAAGTAGCTTCTTTTGGATTTGAGAACAGCTTTAATAAATTATATTACGAGATTCGGTTGATACTCTGCAAATGTAAACGACAACAATGTGGGAAAAAGAGAAAGAGAGAGTTGTATAATAGAAATATACAGTAAGAAGGGGAAAGGTAAGGGGATACTGAGGATAATGGATCCGTTAGGGGAATGGCTGCGTGTAATCTGCAGGGTAATAATCGTTGGTTCCGAATATTGATACGGCACGTGCCTAGCTCGAATTAAACGCGATCAACATAATGAGAATTTCAACAGAACCCTGTCAATACTTTCGCACAAACATAGTTCACACTCTCTTCAGAAAAAATAAAAAGTATAATTATTTTTCTAGGTATGTAATTTTTTTTCAATGGCTTGGAAATTGTAGGTTTTCATCTAAAAAAAAAAAGCCTTGGTCATAAAAGAAAAGTCCAAATAATTTTGCAACAGTCGATGGAAAGCTACTGATCTACTTTATAGCAATACATAAGTTTAATTTAATGTTAAGATAATGGATGCATGTGTCAACCGCTGTGCACAGAATGCAATATGCAGGGAAATAATAAATCTTGACTTCCGATATTGACAAGACACAACATGACGAGCCTAACTCGCGCATTAAATGCAATGAACATTTTAATGGAATAATGCCAAAGTTCGGTGATATATATTCGATATTTATTTTGAAAATATCATGATGATTGATAATTTCATACTTGATATTTATTTTCAAAATATCATTGTGTATATTTCTGATATTTTCAGTCCAAACAAGTGTAAATGAATTTTTCAAATGTTACTGAATATGTTGTTGCTGGCATATTCTGACAGCGATTTAAAAAAAAAAAGGGGGGGGGGTGAATTTTTAAATGTAGAACCAGTAATTATATGGGACAATTTACTTAGAATAGCCACTGAAAGATAAACTGTCAAATTCAGATGAGTTATTTACAGCTTCATTATATAGGAAGAATTTTTTCTAGTTTTGGTTTAGTTCAATTTAAACTGCACAACAGGTTAAGCAAGGATCTGTTTATGAAAAAAATTGGGTCCTTTAAAGAAAGGACTCTTCACAAAACTTTTCATTTCAAAAAAGGACGCTTCACAAAATTATTTTTCCTAAAACAGGACCCTTTACAAAATTATGTCTTAAAAATAGGTTTTTCACAAAATTTTTCCACCTTTAAACCAAACATTTCACAAATTAATCATTTAAAAGTAAAATCTGACCTATCACTTTTACATATATAAAGAAAATATGTGTATTTTATATCCATATATCTTCTTTAAAAAGAATGCATAAACAAGAACCTGAATATAATGACCATTTCAAATTCACAAAATTATGATTAGATTTTTCACAAATATAAAAAGCTGTTCACAATTTCACAAAAACAGGACCCTGTGAAAAAAGTCTGAACAGACCCCTGGGTTTAGGGAATGAAAAAGGAGACAAGTTTACATTTATCGATTTATCTCCAAATTTTTCAATTACAAAAAATGACTTTGTATTTAAAATTTTGTTGTTTAAAACCTGAAATTTTCTTGATATTTGCTACTAAATCCTATAGTTTTTAAAATAACTGGCCATGAAGCTAAATTATTTGGATATTTTTGTTTCAAAATATATATTTTTTAATCTACTAAAAATTCGAGACATTTACCTAAAAATCTACTTTAGTCATAAAATAAAATTCCAAAATAGTGCGATAACGGCTAATTTAATGGCTAGACTGTAATTAGATATTTGAAATGCATAAATAATTACATAACTATATATAAATTATAGCCTTTAAAAAATAGTTAATTGGAAGAAGACAACATTTTAGGATAAAATAAACAAATAATATAAAAACTTATATGCACAGGGCGTGGACTGGTACATGGAGTCTGTGCTATAAACATTCTGGGATTACTTTTTTGAAAAACTTCCTGAAATTATATGAAAGAAAAGAAAAAGAAGATCAGAGGGAACAATTAAAGTTTTAATGATAAATTCTGATTGTAACTAATAAAACACACACAGACAGACACACACACACTTAAAAACATTGTTGAATTATTAAAGATACTTTCTAAATTTCCGTCACATAATACTTCCTTGTAAAAGTCATTGAAAAATAATTAAAAAAATTCCTAAGATCAGGATATAGGGTAGATGGGTCAGTAATGGACACCCTTGAAAGTTTTTAGTTTATAAACGAATAACCAATTAAAATTTAGCGTTTATTATTATTATTATTATTCACAGTCACAAATTGCTTTGACATACTTTAATACAAAATTTCAGTTCCCAAACACAGATAAGTAAACAGCTTATCACACCATTACAGTCATAGTCGAATACAGATTACATTGACATAATAAAATTAAAAATATCAAATGTGCAACTAAATGTATGGATTATAAATATTCAATAAAGGAAATGTTCAGTTCCCAGACAAATTGGAGTAAACATACTGAACCACCTAAGCAATTTAAAAAACTACACAGAGATCAGCTGGCATTGATAAACGTCTAAGCTACAAGAAAGAATAATAATAATAATAATAAAGGACATGAAAAGTTGAAATATTTTTTACAGTAATTATGAAGAGCCAACTTAAATTTTCCTAATACTGCAATTTCAAATCCTTAGTTTTATAATCAGAAAACATTCCCTGACTTTTAATTTCAAATTTCTCTCACTTCTCCATAAAAATGCCTGACTTTTCCAAGTTTTCCAGATAGATGGCTAGACATCCTGTTTTAAGATCTATTGAATTACTCATTTTTAATTTTAAGAGGCAGAAAAATGTTACAGTCGTTTAGTTACTGAAGTTAGAAATACAGCCTTGTAACTCACACATCTGTTTTCCACTTTTCTCTCTCGCGAAGACGAATTTTTATTTCATTAAAAAGTTCAGATTTAATAAGGAAACGTAAATGTATGAATAACACGATTCTTGGTCACGGAATAAAGTAATTAAAGATTAATTGAAACTGGTGCAACATCTCATTTATAATCATTAAAAAAAAAAAAAATGTCCTTACCAGACTACGTTCTCTCTTTGGTTTTGGACCTCTTTTGGCATGGCCTGATTCTTTGTCTTTGCTAAAAGAGACAGAAAATAAAAAAATATTGATATAATACATCGATAATAACAACAACAACAAAAAAAATTACTGTTTAAATGTAATGAAGAAATAAAAAAATCCTTAAAAAATATATTTTCTAACGTTTGGAAACCCTTTCTTATGCTTAATTTCTCAACTTAAAATAGTATTATATAATCTGCCCCCCCCCCCCCCCCTCCAAAAAAGCTCTGCCCTTAGCTTGTTCTATAGGGAATAGAGTCCTCGGGCAGAGTTACCGATTTTATCCGAACCTGACCCGACACGCAGTTCGGGTTGACGATATATATATATTTATATTTTTTTAGGTGCCAGTCAAGTTGACTTTAATTGTTTCGGGTTCGGGTAAACCCGACATTTCAAAAGAAATTCCTGAATATTTTTTTAAATGAAAAAAAAAAAAAAAAAAACTCTATATTTGAGAATTTATGTGTGTGTGTCCATTTTTATACAGAAAAGATAAAATTTATATTAGATATGTAATTGCAGACAACTTTTCCAAAATTGTATTAAAGTATGAGATTCCTATTCTTTGATTCAAAGAATCCTGTTCTTTGATGTCTGGTTTCGGTTCGGGTTGACTTTAAGCAGAATTTTAGAATTTGGGTTGGATAAAATTCGACCCGTGCTAAAGGGCCACTTAGGACACCGAAAATTTCCTTGCAACCGTGCGCATTTAAAGGAAAAGCCGGCACTGACCTGAATGTATTGTTGTATATAATATATCTTGCCAATATCTAAACAATTATATCAAACAAAATCCATGATAGGTAATTAATTACACACTCTTTTTTTCTAACTCGTGAAAGAGAAGGAAGCCAAAAAACCTGAAATTACGGTTTAATATCGAAAAAGATTAAGAATCATTTCCTTATGTCAGTCACAGGAAATAGAGTATCACGCATGGCTCTGCACAGTGTCAACTCAACATTACATGACTACACTACGCCTATTGTTTAACAGTAATGTATTGAGGGGAAAGTATCACGGGAGGCGACACCAGGGATCTAACGGGATACAAAAGCTCCATAAAGTCTTTTCCTCTTCTTAGGTCATTAATGTGTGAACACAACGTAATTCTGACAACCTCTTATTAGCTGAGGGCAAAGGGGAAACCGCAATTGAAAGGCTGTGAGAAGTAATTCGTGATTGATAGCGTGGTATGGATTATGTACTTTTATAATTGATATGGTGATCCATTAATTACGTTACACAAATTTTGTAAGGGTCTTTACACCCCCTTTCCCGTTTTATACAAGTGTTACCAGGTACACTGTTCACAGAAAACGGGACAGTTGCTTTTAAAATGGGACATAAAAATACAGCAAATCTTATAAAAACGGAACCTGTCCATAACGGTATCCTATGTGAAACATTCAAAATTCATTGTCCTTTTGAAGAAATACCACACAAATATACTTCTTAAGGCTAAGGAATCATCAAATAATCGGATTGTTTTGATTTAAATAAGATTTTTTTTAAAAAACCTCACATATTGTTATTTTATATGGATTTTCTTTTAATTTATAAAATAAAAATTACACACAAACATGCATGCTATAAATATTACCAATATATATTAATATTTTTGCACAATTTACATAAATAATTTAAAGATAACATTTTAGGATACCATTACACAAAATGCATGGAAAACTGCTAATCATGTCAAAAATCAATTTAACCTTAAGTAATTTAGTTAAAATAAAAATAACTGTAGCAAAATTTTTAAACAATTTTGAAAGCAAATAAAGATGTTAACATTTGTTTTTTGTTAAAGAGCTGGTACAGAAAAACGAGTTTAAGCAGCTTTATCAGTTCCTAAGCGATTCAATTTTTGAATGCATTAAACTAAAAGCAGAAAACAATCGGTCTACTGAAGCAGATGGATATTGCAGTAAAAAGCTTGTTGATCATGAATTCTATAAGTTTTTTAATATTGTTGAGCAGACGACTTTCATATACGATCCTCAATTATTCTATTACGTGTATTTGCAAATAAAAAGACTGACATCTTTATTTCAGTTTTAAAACTTATCAGACTTATTTTCATAGAACAAACTTTTTTTAAGATCCAAACAAAAACTAAAAACTTTAGAGTGTTGCCAAATTTGAAAAGCAAAATTACATAAAATTGTGAATTAGATAAATATAATACAACGAGCTAAACATAATATGATGTACGTATAAAGGCTATAAATTATGCCACAACAGTATCATCCTTTTTCATAACTGTAACATGTGGCTTCCACCATTCTAAATGACTGAGTTATTCCACTATATTAGATTGAAACACAAATTTATTGAATGGTCCGAATTTTCTTCAAATTTTAATAGGCATCACCAAAGTACAGTATTCCACTTAAGCAAACAATAATGCTGACATTTTTTCAAAGTTAAAATAGAGAGTTTTTCCAAATACTAAATAATAGGCAAGTAAATATTAATGTATTTAATAAACTCCTGCTTAGATTTCCTTACGGTTGCAAGTTTATTTTATAATTTGATTGAAATGAATTTTGAAAGCATTTTTTCTAAGCTTTATATTGTACTTTACTTTTTGACAAAGATTATCCTTTATCTTTCTAAAAATTGTTTGATTATCTGAATTACATAAAACTAAACATTATTATGTTTGTTTACATCTTGAATTTTATTTTTTTTAAAAGAAAAAAATGATTTAAATTAATGATTAAAAAAAATCAAATGATTTAAATCAACGAACTCTTTACTGTCGATTTTCCGTCTTAGCAGGTTGTTACACTAAATAAACACAACAATCTTATCTTATGCTCTGAAATCTGTGAAAGCGAAATCGATAAAGATCGAAAAAAAAATTCCGATTTGGAGAGATTTTCGATTTAGCAGTTATTGTATGATATTCATTCCGTAGGGACTATGAGATTTTTATGTTTAAGACATGATTCCGTTATAAACAGGTTCTGTTTTCACAGGTTTTACAAAACAAAGTATATTAAAAGCTGTAAAATCAGAATAACTAGGGACTGAAAAATATTTCATTTTAGCTGGTAGATTTGTACAGCAATCAGGGTTGTTATGATTTAGCCCAACCCAAAAAACCCGGGTGCATTTTTTCTGAAAAAACCCATTTGAAAAAACCCAACTGGGTTTTTTCAAAATTTCAACTTTAAATTACATAGGTAATATATTTCTTAATGTCAGTACACCAGTCGTAAAGTTTATCACCCCCCACCCCAAGGTAAAAAAAATTAATTCTTCCAATGGCAATTTTTAAAACAAATAATTGTAACTTAATTTTCTATAAAGTATGTATAACTATCACAAACACAAAAACTAATGTTTTTCCCATTAATTTTTTTTTATATATATAATCCTACAGTTGAAACTCGTAACAAAATACCACATATGCTGAGAAAATACCACATATGCTAAAGAATAGCATGGTACTAAAAGAAATTTAAAAGGAAAAATCGGGATTTTTGGTGTTCCGCACGACAGTTCGGCGGGACGGGTCTTGGAACCCCTGAAAAACGGGACACCTGGTAAACTATCTTTTACTTTTTATAGCCTTTAGTCCTATATTACGTCGTATTTATTGTCCCCATTACCTACTGAAATAAATACCATAAAACCGTCAAGATCTTGCGTGCTTTTATTTCAAGCTGCTGCAATTCAAAAGAGAAAAAAAAACCCACCTAAGAAGTCATCCTTTAATCACGTCACACGGAATGAATCCACAAAGTATGACAAGAGGCGGGGTGTGGGTTAAACACAGTGTAATGTCACATCTAAATTAGAGTACAGCATCGGGTCGGGTAGACGCCAATTCTTTTCGTTGCGGGTCGGGTTGGCTTTAAATGTTTCGGTTTCGTGCTGTGTTTTGACTCTTTCGAGTCGGGCTGACCCGATTTCTCAGAAGGAAGTCCTGAATATTTTTCAAATGGAAAATAAATAAATAAATGTATATAGTTGAATATTAATGAGTGTATATGCATTTGCACAGGGATAAAAGATAAAATTCATATTAGAGATATAATTGTAGACTGCTTTTTTAGCTCACAGGCTATCAAAGCCTGAGAGCTAATGTGCACGCCCGTTCTGTATGTATGTACGTAACGCGATAACCCTTGATAGAAATATCCGCTTTACTTCAAATTTTGTTTATAGGTTCATTGTGATAAGGCGCTTCGCTTCCCTGATTACTTTTGAGGGTTCATTGGTTAAGCATAAAGGGGGGAACGAGGGCTAATCCCCCCCGTTAATTTAGATAAATGGGTTTTTCATGCACAGAATTATCCGATGAGCTTCAAATTTTGTATACAGGTTCATTGTGATAAGGCTCTTTCCGGATTAGTTTTGTTGGTTCATTGGTTAAATATAAAGTGGGGACGGGGGGCTAATCCCCCTCCCCTTAATTTAGATAATTGGGTCTTTATGCATAATTAGCCGATTTGCTTCAAATTTTCTATATAGGTTTATTGTGATAAGGCGCTTCTTTGATTAGTTTTGGGGGTTCATTGATTAAGTATAAAGAGAGGAAACGGGAGGGGGGGGAGCTTATTCCCCCTTAATTTATTGTCGGTTTCTTTTTTTTCGAGGGGCGTTATTCTTTGAAATAAGAGTATAATATACAATTAGTGTGAATAGCCTGTGAGCTAAATGCCATCAGTAATAACTGGGCACTTTTCTTTTTATCATAATTGTGTTGAAATATGAATTAATTTTCTTTCACTTCAGGTTCGAGTTGAAGTGTGTCAGGTTGATGATATATTATAATTATATATATATAATTTTTTTTTTTTTTTTTTTTTTTTTTGTCGGGATCGGGTTGGGTACAAACAACCTGACCCGTTCAGGAATCCAATCTAAATTATGAAAACAATTAGGTAGGCATTATTGAAAAGCAGTATAATAAAGTTCATTAAACAATACAGATGGGTGACAAAATAATACGAACACTCATGAAAAAGGGTGAAAAGAGCAATATCTAGTAAAATATTTGAAGAATGATCCTGAAACTTCACGCGTGTAAACAGCGCAGCTGACGTCATGTATTTCCGTGAACATTTTTTCCAAAAACCCCATTGGGAACCGTCAACAAATTGTAGAGAAACGAATATCTTTTGGATAATTTACCGAAGTGTATAGAGCAATTTTTGTGAATGTCTCAAAAACACAGCTTGAAAATTCTGAAAGTGGTCATCCATAGAATAAGCTCGAAATTCGTTGTTCCCAAAAAGAAGCAAAAAGATCATGGGCTGTATCCAAATGATGACAAGTAGACAAGTATTTCTTAAGAAATACTTCTGTACTTGTCGTACTTTTGATCCAATCCCTCATATTTTTGCTTCATTTTGGTAACAACGAATTTCGAACTTATTCTATAGACGATCACTTTCAGAATTTTGAAGTACTGTTTTTGAGACTTTTGTAAAAGTTGCTGTATACATTTGGGTAAAATATTATGCACATTATATTTTGATAACATTCGCGCATGCGCAGTGAAACATTATTTAATAAACCTGCTCGTTTTTCATCCAATATTTATTATTTTTTTTTTCGGATTGCGGGGTTTTGTGTACAATGTTGTTAGTCATATTTTCTGAAAGAAAAGAAAAAACATTCTTTTATATTAAGAACTCTGCAAATTATAAGCAAAACAATTGGTGAAATTCGGGATTGTTTTTATAAAAACCTTAATTTCTCTACGGGTATATATGTTGTACTCATGAAAATAAACACAGTTTATCACAATAAGCCTCTTAATCATGTGCTAAAGTTTCAAAGCTTAAGTGACATTACTTTTTACAGGGTTATCCAAAAGATATTCGTTTTTCTACAATTTGTTGAAGGTTCCCAATGGGGTTTTTGGAAAAAATGTCCACGGAAATACATGACGTCAACTGTGCTATTTACACGCGTGAAGTTTCAGGATCATTCTTCAAATATTTTACTAGATATTGCTCTTTTCACCCTTTTTCATGAGTGTTCGTATTATTTTGTCACCCATCTGTATGTGTTTTTATTCATGCCGTATTAGGTATATATTTTCTTTTACTTTGATAGCTTGAAGTAAAAGTACACAAGTTTTTAACGGTTTTGTAGTATTTATATCAATATATAATAGATTGTATATGACTTTTTTTCTCATAAATTCAGCTCTAAATTAAAAGTTGAAAAAAATATGTTGTCACAACATTGGGGGGGGGGGGGGGGGGGTAACACTCGAGTACAACAACCTGTGATATAGGGGGAGGAAGGAGTAAAAAACAGCGAAATTTGTATGACGTAACGTAATTAGTGAATGAGTCCTAACACTACTTGACTAAAAATGACACTTAAACAATGTCTGTCTAATTATTTTCATATTTTAGATGTGAAGTCATAACATGCTAACCCCTTTCCCTTGTCACACTTTGTGGACACCCTCGAGCAGGGGCCGGAAAAACTACTTTTTTATTGTACGTTTATCGTACTACTTTATCGAAAATGTAGTTAACTACAATTACACAACTACTTGTTTTAAAAAGTAACGACTACAAACTACTTTTCAAAACTAGTCACTACTTCGCTACTTTCAGCTTTTGTCACAGGGTTTCAAGTAACACTAGCAGTTGAAGACACGGATTAAATAGTAATAAAGCGACCTTTTTACATATCGCGTCTGCCGAGATACAGTTAAATAAATGCGGCATAACCGAGGGCATTAAAAAGATAAAAAATATATAACATATAAGAAATATTTTGTTTCTTTTCCAAAATGTTAGTTTATGCACACATTACAAATTTCGTAGCGAGATTAAGAGAGCTATTATAATCTAGAAAATTATAGAAAATCAACGCTAAATGTAAACGAATAAATCTGTAAATAAAGCAATTCCGAATAATAAACTCGGCGTTAAAACAGGAAGACCTAATAACGAGTAAATAGGTAAGTTTTGCTTGCAAGAAAATTCGTTCCTTTGGTAGATTAGTATTTGATTTTAGCAGCAAGTGTCAATGGGAAAAATCTATGACTTCATGCGATGCGTTGCTATACACTGCAGCTGAAATTCACAAATTGTTGAGCAATTTGCACGAAAGAAGCCAGTTTCAGCCACGTAATTTGCAGAATGGAAATTTATTTTTCTTGAAGTAGCGTTAAAAGTAGCGTCTGTTCTCGCTACAAACTACTGATTTTTCGTAGCGCGTTACTCGCTACACTACATTGTTCAAAATGTAGCGCGCTACACTACTAAAAAGTAGCGATTATTATAGTTTCGCTACTTGTAGCGCGCTACTTCCGACCCCTGCCCTCGAGCCTCTTGAAGTGTGAATCAACTAATGGACGATCCCTAAATTAAGAATTATTATGATTTTATTAGCGGCTTAGTAAGTAGAGATCGGCACATTTCGAAATTTTCAAGTTCGGGCAACAGCCCAACCCTGTATAATAATTAAAATTTCGTCCCGCCATTCTTACGTCTGCAAGGGATAGAATACGGAACAATTATTAGATAATTATATACAAATAAAGATTAGATAATAATAATAATAAAACACCTTTCAGTTAAGACTGTTCTCAAATGACCTGTTCAACAACACGAAACTTTCTGACGCATTTTTAAACGCAAAGGCATAAGATTGACAGGTCTGACTATTGAAGCGATTTGGGAATCTAAATGAATTTTTCATTTTTTGATAATTCGGTTCAAAATGCCGAATTTGACAACATTTTCTGAAAGATCTTCTGGCTTTACCAAAAAATGGAAAACTCATTTCGTTTACATATTGTCTGAATAAGAACACTTGCCAATTTCATGCGTTTGCGAACAAAAATGAATTAAAAAATGTGTCAGAAAGTAGCTCCTTTGGATTTAAGAACAGCTTTAAGATTTATTATGATTGTATTTGCGACTGAGTAATAGAAGTTTGCACATTTCGAAATTTTCAAGCTCGGGCAACAACACCCAATCCAAATGATTTCGATTACATAGTTTCTGAGTAAGAACACCTGCCAATTTCCTGCGTTTGCGAACAAAAATGGATTAAAAAACATGTCAGAAAGTAGCTCCTTTAGATTTCAGAACAGTCTTAAGATTTATGATTTTATTTGCGACTGAGTAGTAGAAGTTTGCACATTTTGAAATTTTCAAGCTCGGGCAACAACCCAACCCGGTATAGTAAATTAAAATTTCACCCCAGGCATTTTTATGTCTGAAAGCAATATAATATGGAATAATTAAGCGATTATTAGATAATTATACACAAATAAAGATTCGTTAAGGGGGGAAAAACCCCACTTTAAGTTAAGATTTACTATAATTTTATTAGCGACTGAGTAGTACAGAGTCCTGTGTACGTTTCGAAATTTTCAGGTTCGGGCAACAATCCAACCTGGTATAATAATTAAAATTTCACCCCAGGCATTCTTATGTCTGAAAGCGATAGAATATGGAATAATAAAAGCAGCATCCTGGAACAAGCGACGAGCCCCAGCCCGAAAAATTTTGTGTCATCAGAGCCCGATCAAGATAACAAAAGAAGGAAATTGTTAGACATTTTAAAATTTCTCATTAAAAAAAAATATATATATAATATTATTTTAATTGGACATTATTTATTTAGAAAAATGAAAAACATGCAAATGTAACACATATAAACATGCATCTATCTATATTGTTAAAAAAAAAAAAATACATTTATGACCATAACACATAAACATTACACTTATACTTAAAACCTTTATACACAAAAAATTCAACTGGAAAACTTAATTTAATATCTCATCTTATTCGGCATGATGTTATTTATGTCAAGCAAAATAACATTTTAAATTAAATCTGGAAAATAAAAAATAGAGTATAATACTTATAATGTCAAAACTGTAAAACAACTGAATGAAAACCAGGAACTGAATTTAATACAGTTTTTACATTATAGAACTAAACTGAAATTATTTTCTTTAAAGTAATTCAATTTATAAAATGTCAGTTATTTAAAAGATAAATTGAAATACAAATAAAATAATTTTTTTATGATCTTTAGCTTTTTTATATATTTTTTTACAGATTTAAGAATTTACAACTTATATTTATATGTAATTTTTTTTTTTTTTTTGTATTCACAATTAATTGACGTCTGCTAATTCCACAAAGTATAACTTGTATTTGCATTTAATTAATTTTTATATTGAATATTATAATAGAAAATAATTTCTGAAACTATTATCTTTTTTATTTACGAATTTTAATTTTTAAGTATTACAGTAATACTTAATACTTAGAAACAAAATGATATATTTTATTTTAACTGAATCCCATTGATAACCAGAACAAAAAAATATTATGGTTCAAATTTAAAGCCCTAAAAATTTTAGCCTAAAGATTAAAGAATTTAACAATTTTTTATTTATTTATTTATACATTGATAATTCTTAGTGTATTGTTCTTTAAGAAGTAAACTGACTTGAAAGATACAGCATTTAACATCAATGGAAGATCCAGCCAGGAAGGGGACAATTTCACACCTCTTTTTTAGATTGTGTGTACAGGGGAAGCGAAAGGGCATATATTTCTTAAAGCACTTTTCACTGTTACTATATCAAGGGTCAATCCAGGTAAAATTTGGGGCCTATTTAGGATCCCTTCACAAAAATCTTATCTATTTAATAAAACAGGCTCCTTTTCAAAAATCAATTTAATAAAATGGACCCCTTCACAAAACTCAATGATAAAATGGGACCCTTCACAAAATTCTTTTTAATAAAACAAATCCCTTCACAAAATTCCTTTTAATAAAATAGGCCCTTTCATAAAATTCTATTCCATAAAAACTTACTATTTTTTATTAATTAATTATTATTTTGTTATGTTTTAAATGTGAAAACAAACAAGTTCACCAGAAAGGAAATCTTTAGCAAATAGGACTTTAAAAAGTGTTTGTTATGTTAATAAATGCTTGGTTCGAATTTGAATAACTGGATTTCAACTTTTGTTACAAAAGGTTATTTTTCACAAAAAATATAATGAATTTCACAAAAATAACCTTTACTTTTCACAAAATGGGCCCCAAGAAAAAAAAAAAACTTCAGGGAAGGAGGTCACTTATCCTTCTCTTAGATCTGCTCTTGATCAGCATACATAAATGGGGTGGAGTACCTGTACAATTAAAAGCTAGATGATGATAAACCTATCCAGTAAATAATCTTGCATAAGAAGTCACACATGAATTTTCCTTATTATGTATTCCACAAGAGAAATATTTATTTAATGTATAACCTTCACAAACAAGGATAAGCAGAGTATTTAGCATTTAAATTATTTAACAAAATATAAACTCATGCTTGTAAAACACGCAACACTATGAAGGAATCATTAGAATTGAATGAAATTCATTCCACAAACGAACTATATTGATACAAATAAAGGATTAAATTTGCAAAGCAAAAAAAAAAAAAAAAAGAACAAAAACAATATTGCATGTTGAAAACGTATTTGATAGAGCCACCATTCGCTGCAGTAAGTGTTCTATACGACGAAGCATCGAATCAAACAGATTTCAAACCTGTACATGAGGAAGAGCATTCAATATTGCTTTTAATCCATCCGAAACGAAAGTTCCATTGTATTAGCTATGGAAAGAGCATCACAAGTCAGATGCCAACTGACGAAATCCCAGAATGTTCAATATGCGACATATCCAGTGAACAGGCAGAGCAAGGAAGAAGCTGTATCTGTTGTGCTTAGAAGAAGGCTTGAATTTTCCTAGCAATGTGTGCACGAGCATACATACAGCTCTAGAACTTCTCTAATGTACCAGTTGCTCTTGAGATTACTCAAACTTCTTAGCAGTTGAGATCTTCCATGATAACCCCAAACAACCACTCTTGGTGTTTGTCCAGTATGACATTAGATAACACATTCTAGAAGGTGATGTTTACTGCTGTATTGTCTAACATGGATGCAGCCATCACTGTAACCTAAATTAAAGTGGGATTCATCAGAAAAGACGACTTGGTGCACATCAGCAGGCCAGTGCCTATGTTGATGAACCTATTTTAGCCGCAGGTGCTGAGGGTTTTTGAATTAGGAGAATCCTGTACTCTTGCACAAAGTCCATACTCAGTAGAAGCCGGTGAATTGTTGGGGCAGACAATGATGGCAACTCATCTAGTTTCCTTGAGCACACTGCGTCTACACTCTCATCATTGTCCTGGCACTGTTCTCCATAGGAATGAACTGCTATTGACCAATAAGAAAATCCTCCTTCATGAAAGCTGATTATTTGTCCATGTTCAAACTCCATAACTTGCTCATATGGCACCCTCTGTCATCGTCAAGGCATAGCGACCTCTCATGAATGGTTTACCTTTAGCAGACAACTATAGACTATTTTCAACATCCCACTACAGCATTCTATTTATACAGCTAAACCAGAAGGTGCTGCTCATACCACACATGTGCAGTGACTCTGAAATTCTAATCATTTAATCATCACCCTAATTTGCATTTGCTGTCAATTTCAGCTCATTTGGATGATTCTTTCATGGTGTTGCAATTTTTAAAAAACAAGAGTGCATAAATAATTAAATAAAGAAGAAATGTAAGATTAAAGGGCTATGTACAAATTATATGGAAATGTGGACGCAGTAGAATTGGCTGAAACTTTGATATGTTGTACTTCAAGAAGTACTAATCAAATAGCTCAATGAGTATAATCCATTTTGAAAAATAATTTTTCTGGTTCATATTATGTTTATTTAACTTGGGAAAAAAGACTGGAAGATTGCATTCTCCTGTCATACAATGAAAATAATGATTCTTAACATCTAGCAACAGTCATATTACCCCAAAATTGCACCTGTGAACAGTGGCATCGTTAGGGAAACTATCTAGAATTGTTCTTTTTGCAGATAACAAGCATGGACAAGTAAAGCTTAAAGATTTCCAGTTATATCTTGGAAAGTATTTTTATTGACTGTCATTACCATGTCTCTTTTATTTGCCTTAAATTTTGTAATGAAAACTCGATTAACGACTAAGCCTTATTTGTATTGAATTTTTGAAGTTATCTTTAAGTGGAATTAATTTGTGTGTACATAGTTATGATAGCAGACAAGATAACCTTACTTTTTGCCATTCCCCTATGTATGACACTGCTTCTCTGCTAAGACGATATACCAAGCATTTCTTCAAATCTTTGTGCGAACAGAAATTTCCCAAATTGTGGCAATGAATCAAGGGTGGAATTTCACAGGTCAGTTGACTGAAGAGTTTTTAAAACATTTGGGTGCAGTTCCTAGATTGAGCACCATGGGGTATCCTTTGAGTAATGGATTAGTAGAACGTTTTAATGGCTCATTAAAGAATATGCACTAAGGGGCTGTCCATAAATGATGTTGCACTTTTTTTTCAATATTTTTGACCCCCCTCCCCTTCTTTAGTCACAAAGTGTCACACTTCACCATACCCCCTCCATACCCCTTGTCACGCTATATTACATAGACATATACTTGCAGTTCAGAAACAAAGCACTATGTTATAGATCATATATAAAATTTTATTTTTAAACTTTAACTAATGACATTTGTGAGCATAACAATAAAAATGATTCGTGTACTTATTTTGTATTAAATGAGATTAAGGTTTACAACAGAAAATGTAATTAATATTCAATAAAGTAATACAATTAGTAATAAAATATTAATATATTTTTTTTGAAAAGAAAGGAATATAAGTGAAAATAAATCACATGAAAGTTGTTTTAGCCCCGATTAAAAAATACCCTCAAATTCTGGTAATTTCAAAATAACTTCAAAATTTAATCTGCTGATTTTAAATGATTTCATTTTAACCAAAATGTGTGATGTCACACTTCTTGCCCCCTCCCACCCACTTGTCACAAGCCGTCACTTCCCCCCCTCTAAGCGTGGAGTCATTTGTGGATGGCCCCTAAAGAATGTGCACCATGCACTAAGAAAACATGGGAAGAATTGGGATCAGTTACTGCCACTACTGTTATGGGTTTTAAGAGAAGTCCTGAATGAAACAATGGGGGTATCACCATTTCAACTAATGTATGGAAGGGTGCCAAATGGTCCTTTATCTGTTTTAAAAACTGACTGGGAAGGGGAAACAGTGATTCCTGAAGGAGTCGGAAATAGTAACACAGAATATTTAGAACAATTAAAAAATAGTTTAAAATTAGCAGCTGAGTTTGCATTTGAGATAGCTAAAAGAAAGCACGATGATTATGCCAATCGGTAGAGGAAAAAGTAATAATTTTAATGATCAGTCTAGGAGTCATTGTTGATCAGAAAAGTGAATGTTCGTTTTTTGTAGAATTACTGGGTGAGAGTGTTACACACTTACAACAAAACAAGTTAAGACCTTACATTCAGCTGGTGAACACAATAGGATTGGTATATGAGATAAATGAAGAGTTTGGAGATATTCAACATGCTGCGGACGCAGGTGTCCCTGATAGTGATAAGTATCTTCTGGGGATATTGAGAGAAAAATTAAGCCACTGAAGAAAAGAGAAAGGAAAACAGTTAGAGAAAATCTTATGAAAAATAAAACTTTTTTTGTTGGGGAGGTAAAACGTGCCAATGTGGGAAGTCATGAGATTAGGTTAAAACCTGATTTTGAGAGGTAGCAACCGCATATTTATAGGGTGCCAGAGGTGCTTAAGGCTGCAGTTGAAGAACAAATACAGGAGTTGTTAACAAAGGGATTAAAAAACAGAACTGTCCCAAGCAGAGATAGCGTACCCTATAGTTTGTGTAGCAAAAGAGGATGTGAGCATCACATTATGTGTAGATTATAGGGCCTTTAACACAGCAACTAAAACGGCTCTGTTCCCAATGCTGGATGCTACCGAGCTTAGGTTAGTCAGAGCTGTTAAATATATTACAACAGTGGCTACTTTAAAAGGCTATTGGACTATTCCAATGCAGAAGAAGAGTAAAGAATTAACATCTTTTATACACCCAAAGGGACAATATCAATGGTTGGTAAGGCCGTATGGATTGAATGGGAGTGCGAGAACGTTTCAGAAAACTATGAATAATGAATAAGACCTTCAATTAAGCATTTTGAGTATGCAGACAGCTATATCGACAATATAATTATCTTCTCAAAAACGTGGGAGGAACACTTAGAACATTTAAAAGCAGTTGTAGGTACTTTTTGTGAACTGAATTTTACTGTGAACATTTATGAAATGCCATTTTGTACAGAGAAAAGTTATGTGATTAGGACACGTAGTGGAATCTGCAGACCATGGGCCTGACGCTGACCCCAAGAAATTACGAGTTACTGAAACTCTCCCAAGTCATAAAAATAAAAAGCAGCTAAAATCTGCCCTGGGACTATTTAATTATTACCGAGAATATGTTCAAAATTTTGCTCAGATCGCTACATTATTGATTGCATTAACAAATAAGAATTCCCTAATGATATACCGTGGATGGAAAAGGAAGCGTAGGCATTTTAAAATTTAAAATTGAAATCATGCAAAGCGGTTGCGTTGAATACTCCACTCCAGATATCGTGAAACTATATGTGATTGTATGCGCCACCTTAGAAGCGGGGATTGGGGCATTTTTAGGCCAGTACGATGAAAGGAGGAAAATAATGCCAATCACCTTTGCTGGCCAAAAATTGTCTGAGGCACAAAAACAATGGGCAGCTAATTGAGAGAGAGGCATTTGTGATAATTTGGGTTTTTAAAAAAATGTGGGGCTAAAGTATACGTGTATACAGATCATAATACATTAAAACAATTAACAGAAAGTGCACCGATAAATGCAGAATTACAAAGATGGTTATTAGCCCTTCAACTTTATGATATGGTTATTAATTACAAACCAGGATGCAGATGTGCTTTCGTGTTTTGTATCTGTGGAATAAATTAAGTTGTAATTGGTAAAAAATTTTGATGTATATGCTGATTCTAGGTATAAGCAGGATTATTGCATTTAACTCTAACATTTATAAGAAGATGTAATTTTAACCGAGTATTCAAAGTTGATTTTTTAATTTATTTTTTGTAAAAAGATGAAGATATATGTTCTTTAAACTAAGAGTAATTCTAATGAATGTTTATCTATTACTAATTGGGTCTTGCATATTATGTTCAAATTAATTAATTCTTGTTCTTAGTATGTGATTTTATTTTTTGTTAACGAAACAAGGTGAGAAAACACCTGAAAGAAAATATTGAGATAATTACTTGAAGTTATATAGGAAATTATTTTAAACTACAACTAATTAGGAATATATGTTATAAGTAATGTATTTTTTATTTGCTATTTATCTTTGTATAAGAATTATTATTTAAGATAATTCAGAATTCAGAATTGATTTTAGTGTATGAGAAAAAGTATGCATTAAGATGTATATTTATTTTGTTAGGTTGTCTGGACGGGTATCATGTAATCTTTTAACTTTGGGTGATTAATAGAAATTGATGAACGAGGCTTAGATGAACACCAAAGTAGTAAATTGAATGTTTTCATAAAGCATCAATTAAAAAAAAAATGCTTAGGGGTGTATGTAGCACAGAGTCAAATTTGATATGTGTGTTAGGTTATAAGCATTTTAATAGTTAACTTTGAAAGTTATCAAAGGTTTAATTTTTGTGTACAATGTAAATTGTTATAATTAAAATGTGTATAGGAAATTTATGCAGTTCGATCCTGTTATCACTCATGGGAAAGGGAGAGAGAGAGAGCAGGCATGAAAACGAGAGTGGATGTTTGCCACTAGCTCGCTTGTTGACATTCTTTTTTTACCAATGCTCTCTCGCAGAAGCGAGAAACTGAGTTAGAGGCAGTATGCTTCTTAATACTGAAATAGTTCCAATTGTATACTATAGTTTATTATCTTATATGTTTTTAATAAAGTTGCTTGTTATATAGAGGCATGATTTTCACTAATTCTCACTGGTATTACAAAATTTGTATTGGGAACAAACAACACAGATATACAGCCTGTGACAGATACAGTGCCTCACAAAAGTTTTGAGACAATATGTTTTTTCTGTCATAACTTTTTCTGTAAGCAAAATTTCTTAATGATGTAAATTAGTAAATTAGTATCTCTTTTAAAGCTCAACAAAATTCAACATTAGAACAATTGAGACATATGCATAAATTTAAAAAAAAATGGAAATTCGCAAAAGTTTTGAGACAATTCAGTTTTTCTAAACTTTTATTGAAATTAAGCGTCTTAATGTAACGAAATGCAGCAATATTTAATATTTAGTTGCATATCCTTTTGCTTTGAGGACTGCAGCACATCATCTGAGTACGGAATAAACAAGGCTTTCTCAAGTAGACCTAGGGATTTTCGCACATTCTGATTGAAGATCCTGAAGGAGTTCTGCCTTTGAAGAATGCTTCTGTGTCCCGACTTTTCATCCATTGTGTCCCCAAAGATGTTCAATTGGATTGAGGTCAGGTGACTGACTTGGCCATTCCAAAACTTTAATTTTCTTAGCTATAAACCAATTTGTTACTATTTTGAAGGTGATGTGATGGTGTCCTAAGAGAATTTGGAATCATCACAAATCACAACAACTTGTGTGTGTCATCAAAAGTTTGGGTACAGGGGAACGATGAGCCCACCTGTGGAGTGTCCCGAGTAAACTGGCCACCAGACTTAGATAAAGTGTAAAACTGTCTGCGAACTCAAATAATTTCTTAAAAATTTTCTGCAAAAAAAACCGCTGCACCCCTCCTGAGTCCTATGTCGCCGCTAACAGCAAAAATGAAAAGTTATATGCGAGTGGAGTGCCACTAAGCAACACCACTAAAAGAAAAATATTAATTTACAAGCATTATTAAAACTCAGTCAAGAAATGTAGTATTGAATGGAATACTACCTACATACAACTAATACTTCATACAGACAACTAATAAAGGAAAGAAAAGCTAATGAAAATTTAAAAAAAATTTCTTTGTTAAAATGTGAAATATTTTAATCATTAACTTATATAAATATATCAATTTATGATTGCTCAATAAAACTGTTATTTTATTAATCTATAAAATAACTGAAATATGAATAAATGAATGTTAAAATAAAAAAGTTATTAGTCAATGAATGGAAGTGATGAACTCTTAATCATCAGTTTATCTACTGTTTTTGAGACAAACCATTCCTTAATATTGCGACTCTTTCTTATAAAATGCCAGTCACTCTGCTTAACAAAGAATTGGCCGTTTCGCATGAGCGTCGCAATTACAATATTTTTAAGTTTTAAACTAGTATGTGCCGCAGCGCTTTTTCCAAAAAATACTGTACCACGGTACATGGCAAATAATTTCTAGCAAACTTTTTTTCTCCAGTTGAAAAATAGTCTGCAGACCTTCTCAAGAGTCTGCGACGTGCGTCGCACCGATTCTCTGCCTGGGGTCTTGATAATTTTTTTTTTTATAAAGAAATTTGTAAAAAACATCAAAACTGTCTGCAAACTTTGAGAATTTTCTGCGAACGGCGTTCGCATGTTCGTCTACATTATCTGACTCTGCTGGCCACCTACTGGTGGATCACCCACAAGGGCTCTGTGAGCCTAGAAACGGTGATGAAATACGTCTGCTTATGGCAGCGTAGGTTAGTTTTACCCAATTGAGAACATTTGGCATATCTCATCTTATGAAGTATACAAGAATGGAAAGTAATATGACTCTATTGAAGAATTAAAAGTGGCCATTGAAAAATGGTATTCTCTGCCAACAATAACATTTCAGAAATTAATTGATTCAATGAAAACACGATTATTTGAAGTTATCTGAAACTACGGAAATTATTACAGTCAAACCTTGTTAACGCGAACACTCAAGTGGAAACACTTTTTGTTCGTGTTATCCGAACTAAAATACATTACATACAACTGGTCGGGGTAATCGGAAACAGTTTGTGCTAAAAGTAATTTGCGTTAAGAGTGTTCCTGTTAACGAGGTTTGACTGTACTAATAAACAGCATCATGTAAAAGTGTTAGATGGTGATTTTTTTTTTCATTGAGCCTAAACTTTTGAGACACTCTATAATTACAGACTTTTATGATTTTTATCAAATTTTTGATAGTATACCCATTTATTCATTTTGATAAGATTTATTTGAATAATTTTATAGAATCTAATAAGTAAATATGTCTCTGTTAAAATATTATTATTTAATAAACGTCATTTTTTTTGTTGTGTGTGTATGCCTAAACTTTTGAGACGTTCTGTAGTAGCATGGTTCAAAACATGACTTACATTAGTCTTATTGAAAAGGAAAGTAATTAAAAAAAAAAAAAAAAAACAAGAAAAAACCAAAGGAAATAAGAGCAAAATGCTTATATAAGATACATAAAAATATGCAAACCGTAAAATTAAATAATAATAATGGTGAAAATAATTTAAACACAATGTACATTAATTAAAAATCAAATCAAATCAGCTATTAAAAATATGGTAAACATATCAGGAAAAAAAATACATTTATCAACTATTATTTAAGTAATGATATTAAACTTCCTAGGATTTACTTATTTCTTTAAACAAATAAAGTAAGAAATTATTATAATTAAAAATATTTTTTTGCTCAAATTTTTCTATGTAGTATTTATTTTTTAAAATACTGTTTAGCATATTGTTCATATTACATCTTATCATCAACAATATTATCAGATGAAATGTATTTATTTATTACAGACATTGTATCTAACTCTAGTTTATTCTTTCAATGTTTATCTTTAGGTAGATTTATTTTATCAAAATCAGAAATTACAATTTAAAGTCTGATTAAAATTTTCCATCATATAATATTACAAAGAAAAAGAGCCTTATTTTGAATTGAAAAATATACAGATTTAGCATATTACTCATATTATTACGGTTTATGGGTACAAATGCAACTTTTCCCCCATTCTTTTTCTTTTTCTCCGAATGATTTGTTATCAGAATCTTAACTATTTCCGTTTCTGTTGCTTTATCAGTAAGTCACCATTATGTACACTTCATTGTCAAAAGTATTATCTGATAAAATATATCTTTTAGGTAGATTTCATAAGAAATACTACCTATTACATCTCCCCTAAGTTGGAAATTTTGAAAAATTTTTGCAGATCTATGCCGATTATGACTCCCAGAATCTAAAACCACCCCCAGTTCAAAACTTTATCTATCTATCTATGTCACTTTTTTATGGACACGATAACTGCAATAATTCTGCACAAATCTCTTCCAAACTAATACATAAAATATAGGGGCATAAAATCTTGGTCAGGTTTGTTAATGGGCAAAATCGAACCAGGGGGAGGAGGGGGGGGGGGGGGGGCTTTTTATGAAAACAGAAAAAAAACCATAATTTCTTAATTATGATAAGTATTGAATCCGTTTGAAGTTATTATTACTTGTAGAAAAAGGGCCGAAAATTTATGTATGACAGATTTTTGATATAATTAAAAATGGCCCCAAGGGGGGGAGGGGGGAAAAATTAGAAGAAAAAAATTCATAACTTCGTCAATTCACAAGATATCGAATTCACTTAAATTTATTGTAAATCTCCTTAAAATTATCTACAACTTTTATATTGACAAATAGAACCAACTCTTACGACAAAAAAAAAATTAAAAACAAAAAAATCCCTGCTGGCTCTGCCTACAAGCAGACGTGAAAACAGAAAAAAACCCATAACTTCTTAATTTTTATACATATCGAATCCGTTTAAAAAGTTATTATTACTTCTAGGAAAAGGGCCAAAAATTTATGTATGACAGATTTTTGATTTCATTATTGCCCCCAAGGAGGGGGGAAAATAGGAGTTTCAGAAGAAAAAGATTCATAACTTCGTCAATTCCCAAGATAACAAATCCGCTTAAATTTATTATAAATCTTCTTAATATTATCTACAACTTTTATACTGACAAGTTTTTTATAGGACCAACTCTTATGGTAAAAAAATAAAAACAACAAAATCCCTGCTGGCTTCGCCTACAGGCAGATGTATATTTCGAAGTGAGTGGTCCCAACTGTCACATCATGGCAAATAGGTCTTTCTTCTGCAATTCCCAATAAACAGGTGCCCCACGGTCTGCGTCTTCGAAATCTACCTGTGCCTGTAGGCCGAGCCGTCAGGGAAATTTTTTTCTTCTAGAAAGTAAGATAATATAATAGTAAGTAAGATAATATAAATAACCTTAAAAAAAAAAAAAAAAAAAAAAGTAGTAATGCAGAATTAAAATTTAAATTGACTTTTCGATATTTCTCAGTTGTTAGTTATTAAATTACCTTACATGTTTATGATAATGGAAGGTCATAAAAATTCGATTTCAAGTTCCAAATCAAGCTGTAATATGTGTTTTCTAACAATAATGCATCAATAACAATATCATAATACATTATTACATTGTCTATTTGATATTTGCATTGTTTGGATTTTGAGAAAGTTGGTTGTGGATTTATTGAATTTTTTCCCATTCAATGTATGTTTTGATTAATGCGGTAGTATCACAGGATTAATTAATCATACTAATCAGGGGAAACCTAAAAGAGAGAAGGGGAGGGTAACACAAATATTTTTTTAATGGATATGCAAATGTACTAATTTAAAAAAAAAAAAAAGAGAGAAAACAACATTATACAGTAAAATCCATAATCCGCAAATACCTAAAAACTGCACATCGTTGCAAATGTAAACAGTGAAACTTACAGTTAAGATGTAGGGGAAAAATTCAAGATTTTTAAAATTTTTATACCATTCTGTACACATTTTAATATGTAATTCTTCTTAGTATGACCAGTGCCTTTTTTGCACTGGTCATACTAACTTGACTAGCCTTTTTTGCACATCACAAAATACATAATACTGAACTATGTAATCAGCTTTGTCAAATATTGATTCAATAAAACCTTCAAAACGGAATAGAGAGGAACAGAAAAAAATTCCACTTTATACAGATTTTCGTCTTAGCAGTATAATTGTTGGTATTCTTTCTGTTGAGAACATGTATTTTTTATATTTAGAACTGGATTCCGTTATAGACAGATTTCATTTTCACAGATTTTTCGGTGTATGTATCATTACAAATGAGGCGTTTAAAGTGCAGTGATATGAATCTCATTATCTTAAGAGTTTACACTAATCACGCGAAGACATTCAGAAACTAATGTTAAATCTGTGAGAGTGTTCTTAATAGATCGCAGGGCTCGAAAAATAGCGATCCCGGGGAACCCAGAAATCATTTCTGGGAACGTATTTTTTTCACTCAGTTTCCCAGCCGGGAATCTAAAAATTAAATATTGTATATATATATATATATATATATATATATATATTAATTATTTGTTCTGTATAAGTTTGAATAAATTAGTAAATGCAATATATAATGCTTAATCTTAGTGGGCAAATGTAATGCAACATTCCCTTTTAAGTTACACATTTATAAGAATATGAAGGGAGGGAGGAGGTGCTTTTGGATAGAGAACAGTCAAAACATTAATTGATAAACCATAAAACTAAAATTTTTGCTTATTATTCAAAACTGTGTCTATGTGACACAATATCTTCATTCATTAAGCTCTGAATTTATTAAAAAGCTGGTAACACATAAATTTTTCTGGGAACCTACACTTTTCATGTAGATTCCCAGCCGGGAACCTTAAAATTTTCAGAATTTTTGAGCCCTGGATCGATAACCACCTTTGTCTCTCTCAAGCGTAAGATTGAATGGTCAGAGTTTAGGATTTATTATGTGTTAAAATAAAAATTTGGATGCTTCTAAATTATGGTAGAGATGAAAATAGCCTATTTTTAGTAAGACAAATTAACCAAAGTTAATAAGTTTAAAAATTCAATAAACTAAAATTATGACTTTTCTTTATATTTTAAGTTCCGACACCCTTTAACTGAAAGCTATTCTCAAAATCATAAATGATTACTTTCTGATACTTCGCAGATGTAATTTTCATTCAAAAATGCGACATTCTATTATATCAAAAACTTGAATAGTGTTTATAATTTTAGAAAATGTTGTTAAACTTTACATTTTAAGACAATAATAGAAATGTAGAATGTGACAGATTGTTAATAATCAATCAGCAATCTATTACAATTCAAAATGGATGGTTGTTTCTACCATTAGGCAAAACTATGTGGACATCTAGGGCAGAAAAGGACATATTTTAGAGACACTATTTAGGGCGGGGTTGTAGCAAAATCCACGTTTGCCCCGGGCTAATAAAAGGCTAGTTTCGGCAGTGGTCATACTAACAAGAATTACATAAATGTGTACAAAATGGTATAAAAATTAAAAATCTTGAATTTTTCCCCTACATCTTCACTGTTTACATGTTCAACAATGTGCAGTTTTTAGGAATTTGCAAATTTTAGAGTTGCAGATTTGAGGGAGTCTACTGTATAATGATTTTTTTAAAGGTATAACAAATTATAATGCACTGTAATAAGGTACTTCTTTTAAGGTGCAAAAAATACGTAAAATTTTTTTAAATATACATTTTCTCAAATGAAAAGGTAGAATAAAAAGGAAAATGGCTATCTATAATATGAATATAACTATATAACATTTTAATGAAAGAATAATTATGATATTAAATAAAATGTATATAAAAGAATATGTTTTATAACAATTCAATTCGTAAATAGTTTTTTCAACAGGCAGAAAACCATCCTAGGAGCATTCTAGGATCATTCCCTCTGCGTTAGCAAACGAATACAGGACTAATATTAATGTTTAATGATTTGATAAAAATATTTAGTGTAATTAAATCTTTTGCTCTTTTAAGTACAAAAGCAGTTTAGAACCTCATATTCAGATTTGCCTCCCAGTTTCAGGATCCGTACAGGACTAATATTAATGATTTGATAAAAATATTTAGTGTAATTAAATCTTTTGCTCTTTTAAGTACAAAAGCAGTTTAGAACCTCATATTCAGATTTGCCTCCCAGTTTCAGGATCCGTACAGGACTAATATTAATGATTTGATAAAAATATTTAGTGTAATTAAATCTTTTGCTCTTTTAAGTACAAAAGCAGTTTAGAACCTCATATTCAGATTTGCCTCCCCGTTTCAGGATCCGTACAGGACTAATATTAATGATTTGATAAAAATATTTAGTGTAATTAAATCTTTTGCTCTTTTAAGTACAAAAGCAGTTTAGAACCTCATATTCAGATTTGCCTCCCAGTTTCAGGATCCGTAATACCCGTACACAGGGTTGCAAAAATCTAGGCGCCAATGGGCTGATTCCCACCACTAATTTTTTAGTATTCTTCCCCTAATAAGAATAGTGATAAAATTTAGGTGACATATACTAATAAAATTTGGCGAAGAATACTAATAAAATTTAGTGGTGGGAATCAGCCCATTGGCGCCTAGATTTTTGCACCCCTGCCTATACACTTCTTTTAATGCTGAAAGGCATGAAATAAAAACATTATAAACAGTAAAATAAGTTTTTATTCGACTCTTGACATGTTTCGGCTCCATCTAAGCCATTATCAAAACAAATAAGAATATTCTATAATTGCATGGTCTATGAAGTTATTTGAAATGCTATCATTTAATTTTTCACGTACTTTAAAAACGCAAGCAACAATTTTGGTACGTTAAATGATGCTGCATCGTTACATATTGTATTTTTACAATCTCTATGGTTTCTCTTATAATATAATGATGGACAGTATAGATTGGAGAGAAAAATTATGTTACTTTCATTGAAATTTATTTCATTTAGATGGTTTCTTCTTGATATAAATCTTATTTTACTGTTTATAAAGTTTTTATTTTATGCCTTTTAGCAATTAATATAAGTATACACATTAAAGGTTTTTTTTTTTAAATAATAAATAACAAGTATTTTGCCATTAAAGCACAAATATTTTCAGTACTCAAGAAAATTATTTAAAATGAAAATACATGAAATTTGCAGACATTACTCTTTAAGAGCCAGAAAATCGAACAATGTTTTTCATTTTCTTTATGCAATACATCTTTCAATTGTAACTTAATTGCTTGTTTATGATTGTTCAAAATCCCCTTAAAATGCCAACTTTTTCTGAAAAAGTCTTTGCTTTTATAAGAAAATAGGAACTGTTCAATATCTTGGTATCTAAATAGAACTTGCAAATTTTATATTTTTACGAATATAAATATAGCTGAAAATTTTATGCATTATGAATATTATGAATGACTTTGTGAATGTGTTATAAGACAGTCAATTTAAAGTTGTGGCCAAGCCTAAGACATAAAACTTGTTCATGAATAGATAGATGTAATCTCTTCCTTAAAAAAGAGACAGCTATGACTCTATTCCATAGTACAAGGAGGAAAATCACACAAACTATAAAAGTAAGTAATAATTGTGAAAAAAAAAAAAAAACAATTTAAATGAATATATAGAACATTTCAACAGCATTCAAATTAATACGTAGACACTGTTGAAAAATTAGTAATGTATACAATAAAGGAAAAAAAAAATATTTACTAAAATTAATAAGATTATATTTTATTTCAGGAGGAAATTTTATAGAATCTGTTTCTACTTCATTATTACATTATTATTAAGGAAAGTTTACCCTCCACCCAACATATATATTTTTTAATTAATGATTTTGTATTTAAAAATTTAAATTAAAAGCTTTGGTAATTATTGATTAAATAAATTGAAATGATCTAAAATTTTTGGTATAATATTTTTTTAGGCTATGATGTCATACACTGACACAGGTTTTTTTTTTTAAAATCGGTTATAAAAAGGAAAAAAGTCGCCAAATTTTGTGGATTTTTTCTTTTAATGGCAACCTAGCTATTGTATTAAGTTATTGGTTTGGTGCAGGCTTGAAAATTGCAGCAACCATCAGTGCGTGAGTGTAACACATCTGTTCCTTTTTTTATTATAATTGATCGATAAGGCATATTATATTAAGAAAAGTAGATGATTATTTTTCCTTTAAAAAAAGTAAAAAAATAAGAAAAACAGTATGAAGGAAAAAATTGATAAAAGAAAATGTTGTGCCCTCTATTGGTATTGTAATGCAGTTAAATGTTTATATTTCAGAAAATTAATAAATTTTTAACTTCAAAAATACGTTTGTTTTTGTAAAATTTTTAAGGGATTTTTTTTTTTAAATTCTGAAAATTGAATTTGGTACTTTTCCGTTATACCAAAATGTATGCTAATACATACATAATACGCCATACACTTCAACCCTGGTCGTAGAAAGTATTTTTATTGCAAACCATGCCAAACATTGTGATTTCCTTTTTATTGAATGTTAATTTTTTTTTTTTTTTGGTTATTATTATTTAATACTAACCTCGCAAAACATCTTAATTTGATATTTTTCAAATTAAAAATATTTATTTTTAAGTAAGTAATAGCTTGCATTTATTACCGACGCTGTGATGGATTTTACTATTTGGCAGTTGTGTGATTATAAGGAAGCTGAAATAAAATTGTTTCAGGACTTTTGAATATTACACACAAAAAAAAAAAGAAGCCATATGCGAGTTTATTTATAAAATGTTTAAATTGAGTTTCAATTTATCATTCTTTGTATAATATATATATATATTTTTAAGTATAGTACAGTTGTATTACTAATTTAATAAAATAGATCCTGACAGTCTGTAAATTTCAAATATTATATGGTACTTCTCTATTATCCTGTCGACGACTTTTTATAACAAAAAACTATCGCCAAACTGCAACGCCAAATAAACAGTAGAACGTTGCCATTGGAATATCAAAATAAATAAATAAAATATAAGAATTTAAGGACACAATTGTTATTTTAATTAATGAAATAACTAATAAATCAGTAAAACATAATGAAAAATACACACAAATGTCGAATTAAAAACCACTTGATGGCAGACATAACAAACACGTATAATGATTCTGACATCAAGTAAATGGGACTGCATTTTTGGCATTAAATCTTACAGTTTGGCGATAGTTTTTTGTTATGAAAAGTGGTCGATGGGATAATAGAGAAGTACCTATTATATTTTTTTAAATAAATTTTTTATTATATTTTTTTTCGATCAACATTTTTTTTTTTTTTTTTTTTAAGTCAAATATTTTATTTCACATGAATTTCATTTTGTGCCAACTATATTACACTTGGCAACAATGGTGTTGGTATAACGGAAAAGTACCCTGAATTCTCTGGAAAATGTTCTGTTGTCTTGTCTGTATTCATATATATAAAGATAGTTGTTAATGTGCAGCCAATCCTGCTCCCAGTTATAAAAGATGAGGTTTTTATTTCTATTAACTATTTCTGGGACAAATTTTCTGATATTTCAATAATGTTAGTAACATTTTTCTGAGAAACCTTTCAGTTGTTCACCGCCCAGTTTTGATGGGGGCTATGTATTTAGTTATATATATAAATATAGTATTAAAATAAAAATAATATATAAAATAGTTATATATACACTTGAACTGCATTTAAATAAAAATTTAGAGACTATTAAATAATAATAATAAAGTATACAACAAAGGGATTTTTTGAAAACTAAAATAAATTATTTTCTAAAAAATATATCAAGTTTTTTGAAATTTTATCTGAAATAATTTACATTAATTAAAATAATAATGAAGAAAAATAATTTAAAACTATGTAAATGTATATAAAACACGTGAACTGCATTAAAATTAAGAGGCTATTAATAATAAAGTATACAATACATGGGATTTTTTTTAACTAAAATAAATTATTTTCTAAAAAATATATTAAATTTTTTGATCTGAAATAATTTGCATTAATTAAAATAATAATGAAGAAAAATCATTTAAAACTATGTAAATGTATATAAAACACTTGAACTCCATTTAAATTAAAATTTAGAAGCTGCTTTTTTTTTTTTTTTTTTTTTTTTTTATAAGAGAAAATTATACAATTATCAAGGTAAATTTCTTTTACTAGAATAAATTATTATGAAAAAAGTTATATTAAATTTCTTGCAACATTTTAAAAATAAATAATACCCCCAAGAGAATTTATTCTATTTATTTTTACAAATAAAATCAGAAATTATAATCTTTTTTTCTTTTTTTTTCTGGGTCAATTTTGCACAATTGTAATAATAATTTTTAAAAATGTTTCTTTTGTAATATAATACACTGATTTAGCATATAAAGCATTCTGATGTTTCATTATCAAAAATATTATGAAATAAAATAATCCAACTATAGTACTAATAAAGCCAGAAATGATGATGATGATAATAATAATAAATAAATAAATAAAAATGAAAGATGTTGACTCAAGCGTGGATATATATATCAATATTTAAAAAAAAAAAAAAAAAACTTATTGTGAGATGAAAAATATACTAATTTTGCATATCATTCATATTATTAAAATATATCGTATCATCAAAAACGTTATCACATGAAATATATATCTAACCAAATTTTGGATTATTCTTACAAAGTTAGTAATGGAGGCAGAGCTCTACATGTGATTTATTTAAAAAAGGAAGAAAAAAAAAAAAAAACCTTTGATATTTAAAGTACAACTCGAAACAAAAACATACACAATAGGGGGGGGGGGGAATACCAGGACCCCCCACCGCCTAAAGAAAAAAGGAGAAATGACAAAAATAAATAAATAAAATAATTTAACAACATAAATATACTTTGCTATTGGAATTGCATATTGCATCTGACCTGTTTCTCTAATTATTTACATTGCAGATATCATACTAAAGTTGATTTTATGTAATTTTGCGATGCATTGAAAAAAAATAATAATAAATAAAATGTGCAAAGCATTAAAAAAAAAAAGTTTAATAACTTTAATTGTATAATATACAATAGTATTTGAAATTAAATAAAATCAAAATCTAGAGACAAATAAAAATATAAAAAAGAGGAAGCACAAAATATACAAGAAAGGAAAAGTAACTTTATCAATTAAATATTTAAGTATCTTTTTGCAACTGTATGCAAAATAATTGATAAAATCATCAAATTTATTTTAACAAATAGTCAGAAATTATAATATTTTAAAATCTATTTTGGACTCAAATTCGCCAACTATTTTATTAATATTATTTATTTATTTAGGGAGAATTTTTTTTTTTTTTTCAGATGAAACATATACCGATTTAAAATATTATTAAGTCTTATTACCAAAGATACTATGAAATTAAATGTATCTAACTGTATTTTATTATAATAAATCTTTCTTATTTTAACAAATAAAGTTAGAAATTACAATTTATTTTTCCGATTAATTTTTGCTAAAGTATATAACTTTTAGTTTATTCTTTAAAAAAAAAAAAAATAATAGCACAGTTCAAAACGTTACTCAAATTAGCCTCATCATCAAAAAGAAAAATAAATAAATCTCACATTTAAGGTATAATAACTCGAAATAAAACCATACACGAAAAAATAAAAATATTAACAAAATTCAAAAGGAAACGAGAGCAGAGACATCTGGCTTTACTATTCATTATTATGCACATAAAAACAAAAATAAAAACTTTACAGCGCATGCTCGCGGCAGCCATGATAACTAAAATTTCTTACCTGCCGCCGGCGGAAGACTTCGAAGATACGGGAAATATATTATCCTTTGGTTCCCAAGTATTGTGCCTGTAAACCAACATAAACTATAAGTATCCAATAGTTTTAGAAGCACTTGTTTAAGCTGACAGCATAAAATAAGCGAAAATACATACTTATGATTCCATCCTTTCCATTTAACTAGATATTCCTCCCGTCCCTATAAATAACATAAAATCCACATGAGTAAAAATTGCACGATTATTCCTGATTAATATTTGATTATCCACTGTTAAAAAATAGATTACCTTTCGAATTCGTTTCTTTAAAATACTTTCGACAATGTAAAGTTTATCGTCAGACGAGGAAGTATCCATTTTTTTGAGGCACGATCAAGCAAGCACAACAACAAAAAACAAAAATAAACAAAATCAGTAGACGGAAACTCCAAGTGCCATTTTTAGTGAAGCTACAGAGATGAAATGCCGGCTGAAAGAACTCGGGGCTTAGAATGGGAACGCATGGTTGCCATGAATAGGGAAATTTTCTCGCCAATAATTTGCATTTGGCGACGAAGAATCTTTGCTCGCGTCTTGCGCAATGTTTTATTTACGGATGTATGCGTCACTGATTTGAAATTAAAGAGATATTTTGGATCGAAATTAATGAAATCACTGCTATTGAATTAGCTGAAAAGTTTTCTTAGATCCGCAAATTATCTATTTGAATATTTGAGAGTTAATGAATTTCAAATGAATCAGTTTTGATTATTTTAATTTGACTGCTAAAGATTTTAAAATATTTAGGAAAGTACGTGTTTGAGAATTACATTTACTGTGAAAATATAATTAATTTTCCCCTATGTCTCATTATTTTTTTTGCAGTTTTTTAACAATACTGTACAATTATTAAATTAAAAAATAAGCCCTGAGTAAATCAGTAAAAATCTATTAAATAAAATATAAAACATTTTTTATTTTATTGACAAATTGATAGTCTTTAAAAATAAATAGAATAAAAACATTAAAAGGAATTAAACAACTAATAACGCTAACTTATTAAAGGAAGTATGGTGGAATTAAATTTCACAATCAATTAGTTACTTGTACATCGCACTGATGGCTATACACGTTTTAGTCCGGATATAAATAAAAAAATAATTTAATATTTTTCCAAATAATCTTCGCGCGCGATTTTACGCGACGTTTTGTTTATTTATATACGTGCCACTGATTTGAAATTAATAAGATAATTGCTGTCAGAAATTAATTAACCCGCTGATAAGTTTACTTAGATCCGAACGTTATCTTAATGAATATTTGAGAATTAATCGATTTTACATATAACAATTTTAAATAATTATTTATCAATTGGATTTCTAAAAATTTTAAATTAGCGTTTCGCATATTATAACATTATATTTAATATGAAAATTGTTTATTATGCCGCACTCCTTTACCCCATTGCAGTTTCTTAACAAATTATTGTTAAATTATAATATATTACAATAAATGAATAAAACATAAGAAATAAAGTTTGTTTTATATTTCATTAACAAATAAATAATATTTAAAGTAAATTAGTTAAATAGTTTTAGAAAAACAAACAAACAAAAAACCAATTAGAATATATTTTTTGTATATTTAAATATTGGATTCAAATTAAAATGTAAATATTTATTGGTCAAGTGAATTCTGCATTGCATTATTTTATTACATTTTCTAAAGAATCTTATATGCATCACCGATATAAAATTAATAAGAGATTTTTAATCAGAAATTAATAAATTAACTGTTGAATTAGTTGATAAAGTTAACTAAATTCCACAAAATATCTATATTAATATTTGAAAAATAATAGATTCCAAATTAAATAGTTTTTAATACTGATTAATTAATTAAATTTATAAAAAATTAAAAGTAATGCTCGAAAAATCTAATGTGGATGTTTGAATTTGAGGATAATAATCTATATATATATATTACTACATTTAGTAGGAAAATGTTATAAATAATTGAGATGTCTCTCTAATATCTCATAGTGCTTTTAATTTCTAAACATATTTTTACTGTTAAATTTATTAAATAAATAAACTGAGCGAATAAGTAATATTTTATTTACTAAAATATTTTATATTTTATTGATAAACTAATAAGCCTTAAAATAATTTTAAAAAGATATTGTCTCCTCTAATTATTAAATAAATAAAAATAAATAAAGATTAATCTTTGCTCGCGATTTACGCAGTGTTTTGTTTATATACGCTCCATTGATTTGAAATTTATAAGAAATTTTAGTCAAATTAATTAATTTGATGTTGAATTAGATAGCTGATAATTTTGCTAAGATCCGAAAATTATCTCTGAATATTTAAAAATCTATTTCGTATCCCAGAATTCCAAACACTGATAATATAGTGTTTAAATATTATAAAATATTATAACTGACAGTTAAGAAGATATGTGCTAAACATATGACATATATTGTACAAACAATTAATTTATTGTGAGATTTAATTTAATCCTCCAATAAATATTTAAAATGTACATATTGTTTTTTCTGTTTAAATTCTATAAGATTAATTTATTAATTAAATTATTGCTAAATATTATTCTTTTTTAATAAAACATATTACCTTAATGTATTTTTATAAATAATAATTTTCTTATTTAATGCGTTATTTTGAAATCTCATACTTAATAATTATCAAATAATATCTTTGATAATTATCTACAACTTTAATAATTAATTTGTGTAGAAACAGCAAAAGAAATTTTAGCGTTTGGAAAAATATTTTAGAAATATTTAATTTTCAGAATAATAAAAAATATATTATATTTACTAATAAGAAAACGTCAATAATTGATTACATTGTTTTTCTGTTTGCCTAATTATCTTTCCAGTTTCTAAACATTTGACATTGTTGAATTATTAGATTTTTTAATTAAGTAAGCAAATAAGTAAAAATTTAATTATTAAAATTAAATAAGATTATTGTATGTTTTATTAACAAAATAATAAGTTATGTTTTGTTTTTGAATACTTGCGTTACATATGCAATACATGCGTAACAGAGTTTAGTCAAATAAGGAATGCACTTTTGATACGTTTAATACGAAATTATTCAAATTTATCATGGTGTCCTTCTTTAGGAATCCGCTACTGTTACATTTAATAAAAAACTTTAAAAATTATCATGATTTACTTCTTTGTTCCATTACTTTTGCAGTTTTTTAACAAACTATTATTGTTAAATTAATATATTTTAAAATAACTGAACGAACTCAGTAAAATTGTATGTATTAAAATGAATTATGATGATTATTACTTTTTTTTATCCAACTAATAAGATTAAAAAAATAAATCGTACTTTTTGTTTACGGATCCTGTACATTTTGTTTACGGATACATGCCTTCTAATATGGGAATATGGGATATACAGTCCCTGGCCAAATTATTAGACGCAGTTGTTTTTATTATAATTTGTTAAATATCTGGAAAGATACATGAGGAATTATCTTGAAACTTTAGAAGTGTAAACAACATGATCAACGTCATATATTTTCGAGAAGATTTTTTCTTGAAACCCCATAAGGGGCCGTCAACAAATTGAAGAAAAACGAATACGTTTTTGATAACCCTGTAAAAACCAATATCACAAAAGCGTTGAAACGGTATCACACGCTTAGGAGGCTTATTGTAATAATTTGGGTTCATGTTTATGAAGATAGCATGTATACTCGAAGAGAAATTCAGGTTTTTATAAAAACAGTCCCAAATTTTACGAAGTTTTTTGCTTATAATTTGCAGAGTTTTTAATATAAAAACAAGTTATTTTCAGAAAATATGACAAACAAAATTATACACAATGCCCTGCAATCAGAATTAAAAAATAATAAAAATTGCATGAAAAATGAGCAGGTTTACTAAATATTTTTTCACTGCGCATGCGCGAATTCAATCAAAATATACTGTGCATAATATATTAGCTAAATATATAGACCAACTTTTATGAAAGTCTCAAAAACATAGATTGAAAATTTTGATAGTGATCGTCGATAGAATAAGCTCGAAATTCGCTGTTTCCAAAAGGAAGCAAAAAGATGAGGGGTTGTATCCAAATATACTAGCATTTGAAAGTTGACATAATAAGAATGAAGCGTATCTCATTCTATATTTGATACAACCCCTCATCTTTTTGCTTCCTTTTGGAAACAGCGAATTTCGAGCTTATTCTATCGACGATCACTATCAGAATTTTCAAGCTATGTTTTTGAGACTTTCATAAAAGTTGGTCTATATATTTAGCTAATATATTATGCACAGTATATTTTGATTGAATTCGCGCATGCGCAGTGAAAAAATATTTAGTAAACCTGCTCATTTTTCATGCAATTATTATTATTTTTTAATTCTGATTACAGGGTATTGTGTATAATTTTGTTTGTTATATTTTCTGAAAATAACTTGTTTTTATATTAAGAACTCTGCAAATTATAAGCAAAAAACTTCGTAAAATTTGGGACCGTTTTTATAAAAACCTGAATTTCTCTTCGAGTATACATGCTATCTTCATAAAAATGAACCCAAATTATTACAATAAGCCTCCTAAGCGTGTGATACCGTTTCAACGCTTTTGTGATATTGGTTTTTACAGGGTTATCCAAAAGATATTCGTTTTTCTTCAATTTGTTGACGGCCCCTTATGGGGTTTCAAGGAAAAATCTTCTCGGAAATATATGACGTTTACACTCCTAAAGTTTCAAGATAATTCCTCATGTACCTTTCCAGATATTTAACAAATTATAATAAAAACAACTGCGGCTAATAATTTGGCCAGGGACTGTATGCGTAGCAGAGTTTAATCAATCAAGGAATCCACTTACTGTTACATTTAATAGAACAATGTTAACATTTATCAGGATGTCCTTCTTTATTCCATTACTTTTGTAGTTTTAAACAAACTAATCATTGCTAAATTAATAGTTTTTATAATAACTGAATGAACCACAGTAAAATTGTATTTATTAAAATGAATTATTGTTATTATTATTTTATCCAACTAATAAGATTTAAAAAAATTTATCGTACTTTTTGTTTACGGACACATGCGTTATGGGATGTATGCATAACAGAGTTTAATCAATTAAGAAATCCTACTGTTACATTTAATAGAAAAATGTTAAAATTTATCAGGATGTCCTTCTTTATTCCATTACTTTTGTAGTTTTAAACAAACTAATCATTGTTAAATTAATAGTTTTTATAATAACTGAATGAACCATTAAAAGTGTATTTATTAAAATGAATTCTTGTTATTATTTTATCCAGCTAATAAGATTTAAAAAATATATCGTATACTTTTTGTTTAGGGATCCTGTACTTTTTGTTTACGGACACATGCGTTATGGGATGTATGCATAACAGTTTAATCAATTAAGAAATCCTACTGTTACATTTAATAGAAAAATGTTAAAATTTATCAGGATGTCCTTCTTTATTCCATTACTTTTGTAGTTTTAAACAAACTAATCATTGTTAAATTAATAGTTTTTATAATAACTGAATGAACCATTAAAATTGTATTTATTAAAATGAATTCTTGTTATTATTTTATCCAGCTAATAAGATTTAAAAAATATATCGTATACTTTTTGTTTAGGGATCCTGTACTTTTTGTTTACGGACACATGCGTTATGGGATGTATGCATAACAGAGTTTAATCAATTAAGAAATCCTACTGTTACATTTAATAGAAAAATGTTAAAATTTATCAGGATGTCCTTCTTTATTCCATTACTTTTGTAGTTTTAAACAAACTAATCATTGTTAAATTAATAGTTTTTATAATAACTGAATGAACCATTAAAATTGTATTTATTAAAATGAATTATTGTTATTATTTTATCCAGCTAATAAGATTTAAAAAATATATCGTACTTTTTGCTTACGGATCTTGTACTTTTTGTTTACGGACACATGCGTTATGGGATGTATGCATAACAGAGTTTAATCAATTAAGAAATCCTATACTGTTCCATTTAATAGAAAATGTTAAAATTTATCAGAATGTCCTTCTTTAATCCATTACTTTTTGCAGTTTTTAAACAATCTATTATTGTTAAATTAATAGATTTAAAAAAAAGAAAGAAAAACTAACTAGTGAAATATTTATGAAAATGAATTATGATGATATATTTCTTTTCTTTTCTTTTTTAAATCGAACTAATAAGATTTAAAATAAGTATCGTACTTTTTGTTTACGGACACATGCGTTATATTGGGATATGCGTAGCAGAGTTTAATCAATTAAGGAATCCTCTATTGTTACATTTAACAGATACATTTTTAAAAATATCATGATGTCCTTCTTTATTTCATTACTTTTGCAGTTATTAAACAAACTATCATTGTTAAATTAATGGATTTTAAAATAACTGAATGAACCAGTAAAATTGTATTTATTAAAATGAATTATAAATTGAACTTTCTTTTATCAAGCTAATAAGAGTTTTGTTTACGGATATATTCGTCATTGATATGAAATTAGTAAGAGATTTTAAAACTCAATGAATCAACGTTAAGTTTTAATAGGAAAATGTTAAAATTTATCATGATATCCTTCTTTTTTTCAGTACTTTTTAAATTTTTAAACAAATCGTCATTGTTAAATTATTATATTTTAAAATAAATAATTTAACAATGATGAACCAGTAAAATTGAATAAACCAGTAAAATTGTATTTATTAAAATGAATTATAAATTAAATTTTCTTTTATCATGCTAATAAGAGTTTTGTTTACGGATATATTCGTCATTGATATGAAATTATTAAGAGATTTTAAAACTCAATGAATCCGCTGTTGATAAGTTTTAATAGGAAAATGGTAAAATTTATCATGATATCCTTCTTTTTTTCAACACTTTTTAAATTTTTAAACAAATCGTCATTGTTAAATTATTAGATTTTAAAATAACTGAATAAATCAGTAAAATGGTATTTATTAAAATGAATTATAAATTAAATTTTCTTTTATCAAGCTAATAAGAGTTTTGTTTACAGATATATTTGTCATTGATATGAAATTATTAAGAGATTTTAAAACTCAATGAATCCGCTGTTGTTAAGTTTAATAGGAAAATGTTAAAATGTATCATGATATCTTTCTTTTTTTCAGTAACTTTTTAAATTTTTAAACAAATCGTCATTGTTAAATTATTAATTTTAAAATAACTGAATAAACCGATAAAATGTTATTTATTAAAATGAATTAAGATTATTTTATATTTTATCATCAAATTAAGACATTTTAAAACAAATAACGTTTTGTTTGCATTATATATGCGAAACTGATTTGAAATTCATATAAGATAGTTTATTCAGAAATTAGTGATTTCATGTTAGATTAGCTGATAAATTTGTTCAAATCCGGAAGTTATCTCGTACATATTAGAAAATGAATTGATTTCAAATGCCACTATATTAAATACAGGTTAATTAACCATATTTCTAAAACCTTTAAAGAGCGCTTAGAAAATTATTGAGAAATGTTTAAGTTTGAGAATAATACTGAAAATACTGCGAAAACGGAAAACTTTTTATGATGAACACATGCTTTGAATAAAAAAAAAAAAAGGCAACTGGAAAAATAATACAATAAAAATAAACCTGATAAGAAGAAAACCTGTCTAAAACGAATTTTATTTACAGTCTATTGTGATTCCGCCTTAGCAGTTTTTAATGTAACACGTTATATTTAATATAAATATAATTTAATACGAACTATTTCTTTGTTTCATATTATAGTATATTAACAAATTAGTAATATTAAAAATTAATAAGTTAAAAAAATTAAGCAAGTAGGAATATTAAATAATAATAATTATTATTTTTTAAATATTTGTTGGTGCACTAAGTTAAGTTCAAACATGATTTTTTTTGTTAATTTTAACACTTATATGTTAAAATTTGTTTGACATATTTTGGTAAAAGTTAATTATAATATATCTCAATGATTTAAATATATTTTTTTCAAAATAATTTCATTTAGTTAACACTAATGTCATGAAATGTTTCAGACCAGGGATCTGTTTAGGAAAAAATTGGGTCCTTTAAAGGACTCTTCACAAAATTTTTCATTTCAAAAAAGGACACTTCACAAAAATTATTTTCCCTAAAACAGGACCCTTCACAAAATTATTTTCCCTAAAACAGGATCCTTCACAAAATTCTTTGTTTTAAAAATAGGTTTTTCACAAAAATTTTCCGTCTTTAAACCAAACATTTCACAAATTAATCATTTAAAAGTAAAATCTGACCTGTCACTTTTACATATATAAAGAAAATATATGTATTTTATATCCATATATCTTCTTTAAAATGCATAAACAAGAACCTGAATATAACGACCATTTCAAATTCACAAAATTATGATTAGATTTTTCACAAATATAAAAAGATGTTCACAATTTCACAAAAACAGGACCCTGTGAAAAAAGTCTGGACAGACCCCTGCAGACTATTATTATTTTTTTTTTTTCTGATAAACGCAACGCTTTGTTTGTGGAAATATGGTGTCATTCATTTGAATTTAATATTGAAAATTATTTTCATAAACTCAATTACATTCATGCAATTTGGGATTCAATTAAAGAGAACAGGCCGATCCAGGAGATAGTTAAACCAATCTCTTAAGGACTGGATAGCGGTTTTTTGACGTGAAAATGAGTAGGAATTTTTTAGAATATAAATAATAAAGTTGATAGTTTATTAGATATGCCAGTAGCAATTTAAATATGTAATAAAATTAGCTATGGAAATTTAGCTATTATTTCATTATAGTACATTAACAAATTAATCAGATTAAAAATTAATAAGCTAAAAAAAATAAGCAAGAAGGAATGTTAAATTATTATTATTATTTTTTTAATATTTGTTGGTGCATTAAGTTAAGTTCAAACATGATTTTTTGTTAATTTTAACACTAATGTTAAAATTTGTAGGACATATTTTATAAAAGTTAATTATAATATATCTCAATGATTTAATTATATTTTAACGACTCCTTATAACCCCCCTCCCCCCCCCCCCCCGAAAAAAAAACGTTTATAAAGAGTTTTTTACGAATCAAAAAGGAATTTTTCTTGTATGAAATGGAACTGAAGTTATCCCACGTTTTTTTCTTTATAGTTCTTGTTCTTTACGTTTTAGACCCGTTTCTAAAAACAATTGTCACAAATATCGTCTAAATTTTGATGATAACGCTTTTACTTTATAAAGTGCAAAATATAATGATAAATGTTTGATTTTTTTTAAATTAAAAATTTGATTTCATATGATATTTCCTTCATACAATTTCTATTTAAAATTTAAAAGAAAAAACAAGATTATCTCATTATTTTTACGGGAAAAGGGTAGCTTAGTTAAATGATTATTATACATTACTCATTCCATATTAGAGAGTTTACTTATTATCTCAAGAAACTAATTTGCCTATCCGTTTCTCGTTACAGGAAAAAATATACTTCTAAGAAACTCATTTTTATGTAATTTCTTTTCCGGAAGTAAAATAACGGAATTCCAATATGATTCTTCGAAAGTAATTAACTTTCAACACCAGAGGCGCATCAACATTTCTTTGCGGGGAGGATCTGAAAATTTTCATTAGAATAAAAAAACTTTCATACATTTTTCAAACAGGGAGAAAAATTCTTGAGACTGGAACTAGTTTTAATAAGAATTTAAAATCACAAGTGAACGTATACTAATATTATAAAAAAGGAATGCTTGTTTGCGTGTTTGTTTGTAGGAGGTAATCTCTGGAAATACCGGGCCGATTTTAAAAATAAATGGTGGCAAAATGCAGAGCTTGATCAAATCTATGTGGAACCCGGGGCACAAATGTCATGTTGGAGCCCCCTTTCTCATAAGAAAATCGCATTGTAAACATGACAAACATCTTTATGTGCAGTTTAAAATTTCAACCATAGCTTTATGAAACTAGTCGTTGGGGGCCACCGTAATACTTACCCATAATGGATATGCATAATATAAAATATGAAAATAAAACATGTGTAAACTACTTATAAAATGCATTGCAATTCGAATAAAATCATGGCTTGATATGACGTCATAAACTTTAAATGATGTATTACTGAATTGCGCAAAAGAAACATCCTTATAACACCCAAATTGATAATCTCATTAACTAACGGGTTACTGCGTCGGATTAAGCGTCTCATTTCCAATTAAAATATATCTTTGAATTAAAATTGGAATGAAATACAAGGTCATGAAAAATCGAAGAGTGTGGTAAATAGGATTACAAATATTTCGACAACTAATTTACCCGATTAACTTCATTCTTTATGCAAAATTTATATTTTTTTATTGTCTTTTATATTCACTCCTTAAAATAAACAATTTCGAAAATTTTTATATAGGGTAAACAGTACAGTTATTGGCACCTAAAATGCAACTTTTCTATAGTGAGTAAATGTGTGACTTAATTTTTATAGCTAAAATGAAACCAAAATTTGATTTAAAACCACTAAAGATGCTATTTTCTGATAATGAATAAATAAAATAACTGAACCTAAAAGTAAATTAACTAAAAAATATAAACTAATGTAAGACAGAAATCATAGTTATTGGCACTCTATTTTTAGTTATTGGCACCCTCCAAAAATCATCTGCATGAATCTGAAGACTAAAGAAATCAATACACTATTTTCATGTACATTTTAATTATAATAAAATTGATTATATTAAGTGAAATACATATGAAATTGACTTATTTTGTGCTATTTTTAATAACAAATGACTGAAAACATAGAAAAGCTACGAAAAACTGGACAGATTTAAAGTTTTATTCAATGTGTCCTTTAAGTTCTGGAACTTCATACATACCCCCTTTTTCTAATGACAGATTTTAATGGACACCATAATATAATTTTTTTTTTTTCCCAGGAAACTGCCATGACTCTCTTTTTTACTTACCGATCATACGTAAATTTTTTTGACGGATTTACAAGTTTCAGACACTGGAGATTCCGAAAAACATTTTTTTAGATAAATTTTTTTATCATCCATCTGTCTCTGTGTGTGTGTCTGTAAACACTCTATCTCCCGAACAAATTGAGATAGAGACTTGAAATTGGGTGTGTACTTAGTATGTAATAATGGGAAGAAGCTTATTGAATTTCAGTAACCTCGATTATCCAGAACTATTTTTTTCAGACTCTCGAAGTATTCGTTTTGATAAAAGGTAGATAATTTTTGAAATTGCTTATTTTAAGGAGTGAATATAAAAGAAAATAAAAAGATATAAATTTTGCATAAAAAATGAAGTCGATCGGATAATTAGTTGCAGAGATATTTGTAATTATATTTTCCACACGCATCGATTTTTCATGACACTGTATTTTATTCAAATTTCAATTCAAAGATATATTTTAATTAGAAATGAGACGCTTAATCTGACACAGTAAACCATTAGTTAATAGGATTATCAATTTTTAAGTTATAAGGATGTTTCTTTTACGCAATTCAGTGATAGGGCATTTAAAGTTTATGATATCAAGCCAGGATTTTATTCAAATTGCAATGCATTTTATAAACAGTTTACACATGTTTTATATTCATGTTTTATATTATGCATATCCATGATGGGTAAGTATGACGGTGGCCCCCAATGACTAGTTTTAACAACTTCTAAATATTGCACAATTTAAATTTTTATATCGTCGAATAAAAAAAAGAAAATGTTTTTTTTCAAATGCAATTTGTTTGAAAACTGTAACTAAATTTATTGTATTTTTATGTTTTTTTAATTAATTTTCAAGCATAATTTATCTATGTCTATCGCGTGCAGCCCCATTACAAAATATGAATTCGTTTGCACTTACAACAATATAAATAGTATAGCTTTTGTTTCCCATAATATCCCATAACGAAATTAAAACTTCGTCAATCAATAAATAAAATAATATAAATAAAACCTAAATTTAACCAACCATATAATTGAACTAACGTGCTTAAACCACTGAAATTATCAGAATAAAAAAAATCTATTGTAAGTAGCGACATTTTTTGGCGATTTCTTTGGCTATTAACACTTGGAATGAGGCTAATATGAAAGTACCACACACTTTGAATACTTTTAAAGCCATTTTTTATCCAGTCTTCTTTAATTGAAGTAATTGCTTTTTGAAGAACTGGTGCAAAATATTCCTTTGTAAGGGTGCCATCTAAATGTTTGCTATACCACTATAAAACAGATGCCTTCCATGCTGTTTTTAAACCCTTGGATACTGCAACATAGCATGGCTGTAGGATAAATGATATGTAATATGGCTTTTATGGTCATCCAAAAATAAAATGACTGGCATAACAACATTTCTCTTAAAGAATGGTATCAATATATTTGAAATATACTCATAGAAAGCCTCTGCTGTCATCTATCCACTTTCAGATAAACCAACCCCACCAAGAACTTGGCACAGAGTGGATAATATTATTCAACATCCTTTTATATGGGTAAATTACCATTGGTGGACATTGAAGTCCAGAGGCTGATATATAGAAATAAATGGATTTTATTTAATCATTTTTCTATTTAAAAGAAAAATATATTTAAATAAATAACAAATGACAATATGTTGGTATGTTAACTGAAAGTTTGACATGCTAATCATTGAAACAAGACAGTTATTGGCATCCCCAAATGAGTAACTTGGCACCGGGGCCAATAACTGTTAAAATTCTATATTTCAATTTTAAAAGACTGGTAGATCATTTAAAAATGTATTACTAAAAATAAAACACACAAAATACCTCATTTGATTTTTTTTGTGAAATTTATAGTTATTGGCACTGGTGCCAATAACTGGATTTGTTAAAGTTATCATACGCAGTAATTGGCACCCCCGCCAAATAAATACTTAGTAAGTTTTAAAACCAAATCAATATTATTTTAGTTGTAAATACTATATATTTATCAAAAACAGTCAAAGTGGGAAGAAAAATGAAAAAGAATGTACTATTTTGAATAAAAACTGCTACAGTGTATACTAACAAATAGAGAAAAAAAAAGTGACAATTTCTAAAAGATGAGACACGCCTCAGAACGTTATTTTTTTTTTAATATGATGCACTTGGTTTTCAGTCATGATATTATTCATGTGATCTTGAGAAGGAATGAACTATTCATTAAAATTATTTTCACCATCAAAACTTTCTTAGTTCCCTTAATATTTTAATTTAAATACAAAGGTGCCAATAACTGTATATAGTGCCAATAACTGTACTGTTTACCCTACCTTTTATCTGAACGAATATTTCGAGAGTCTGAAAAAAAATAGTTCCGGATAATCGAGGTTACTGAAATTCAATAAGCTTCTTCTCATTATTACATACTAAGTACATACCACATTTCAAGTCTCTATCTCAATTTGTTCGGGAGATAGAGCGTTTACAGACACACGCACAGGCTGACGGACGGCATTTTTTTTTTCTAAAAATATGTTTTTCGGAATCTTTAGTGTCTGAAACGTGTAAATCCGTCAATTTTTTTTTTCGATTTTTAAAATGATTACAAGATTTACCCTGTACTACGTATCATGGGTATATAAAATGAATATTGTATAGACAGATGTAAAAATAGATTAAAAAATTTTTGAGAAGGTAAAATGTTTTGTGCAACATTCTATTTGGAGCGAGTAAAACTCTAAACCTAAAGGATTGAATGAAAAATGTTTTTTGTAATATCCGTTCTTCTCAGAATTTCGAAATTTACATTATACATTTCATTGTCGTTATTGAAGAACACTGAAACAATTTAGTTTACATAAATGAGAGAAATTTATTTTGAACTATAAATGGAAATTCGCATTAGTTTGTATTTTCAGAGAGTGGACAAAATGCATTTTTGAGCCCCCTGAAAATCTGGGTCTAGGCACATGGCCCGTGCGTTACTGTGATATAATCAGACTTAGGGAAAATGCTGGTGACCATCTTTGCTCCAACATAGGATATATTTTTATGTCGGTACACCAATCACCAAGAGGGTGCAGGAGCAAAAGCGTCCTAAAATTGAGATTTCTGTGATGCTAGAAACTTGAAATGTGGAGTGGTGGTTACTTTTAAGATGCATATACTCGCTATGCACGGTTTTCGAAAAGTTCGAAATTTAAAAGGATGAAATGAGCTGAAAACGTTCTAGATTACGATTTATCTGGAACTTTTAGGGCTAGAAACTTGAAATTTGACATGGTTGTTACTTTTAAGATGTAAATGCTTGCACAGAGCAAGTTACTAAAAAAATGTCAAAATTTAAAAGGTTTTAAAATTTCGATTTCTGTGATATACTGGATGGGGCTAAAAACTTGAAATTTGGCATAGTGGCTACTTTTAAAATGCAAATAGTCTGAAAACGTTCTATGTTACGATTAATTTGGAAGTATTAAGACTTGAAACTTGACATGGCCGTTAGTTTAAAGACGTTAATACCTGCAATAGAACAATTTCTAAAAAATTCGAAATGCAAAAGGTTTGAAATTGCGATTTCTGTGATACTGCTGAAGCTAAAAACGTGAAATTTCGCATGGTTGTTACTTTTAAGATGTAAATGCTTTCTAAGGACGGTTTCTAAAAAAAAAAAAAAAAATAGAAATTTAAAAAGTTGAAATGAGCGAGAAACATTCTAAATTACGATTTATTTGGAATTGTCAAGGCTAAGAAACTTGAAATGTATATAATAAAACTAGATTTCGTTTCCCCTTCAAATAATCGAAAGATCTCATGCAATTTAAATGTCCTGCCACACGCAGGTAATAATTAATACATAAAAAAATGTGTGTAACACATCCAATCGATTTATAAATTTAGGTTTAACTTTGGCCCATTTTTTTGTACCGCATACACCAAACTTCCAATTCTCACCACAAAAATTCACAATTGAAATTTCCCATTATATCAATATATTTTGGAAAATTGAGAATCTAATAATGTCAGAACTTCTACTTTTTAGTATTATTAAATGCAATAAATCTATTAAATGCAAATTAAGTGCAATAAATCTATCACACAGAATTTTTGAATGCATTCTTTCATCTACTTTCTTTCTTTTTTTTTCATCTACTTTCTTTCTTTCTTTTTTTATCTGCTTTCTTTCTTTCTTTTTTTTCATCTACTTTCTTTTTATACCTTTTTAATGAGTTCCAAGCTGATTTTTTAGATCAGTTAGAAATTTAACTTGAATTTAAATTCAAGAAAATTGAATATGAGTTTAGCAAACTCATATGATAAATTTAGCGATACTCTTCCCAGTTTATCTATAACAATTAATGTAAAATATCATTACATGCCACCTTTAAATAAGAGATGGCACTTTTGCTATACGAACTTGTAAGTTATTTTTTGATTTCAAATGTACACTCATGTCCAAAATTAAGGTCATAAACATAAAATCTGTGAAAACTGATGGACTATTCACTGTGTTGTCACAAAATTTGACACAGAGGTATATTACAATGGGAGAAAGAATATAGCAACGTAACAATATGGAAAAGATTTTAATTGTAAATTAAGATACAGGGTATATCAAAAAGTGTTAAATCATGAATCAGAGATAAAGTATTTATCTCGGGAAAAGTATGTCTGATATGGAGTGTGACCACTGTGCACTACTATACAAGCCTCACAACGAGCTTTATGAGGGTGTCAATAAATGTTTGTGGCAACAAAGCCCATTCTTCCAAAAGGACGGCTTTTAACTGCTGGCGGATCATGGAAGGGGGGGTATGGTGTGCAATGGCTCTTCCTAGACATCCCAATGTCACCAGAAAGGCCAGCCAAGACCGCCACAGAGCAACAACACCTGCACAGAATAGCTACTTGCCATTAAGCGCACGACAACATTGGCTGGCAACGATTCCTCAGCTTGCTCGTGACCTTACTGCTGCTTCTGGAATAAGAATTTCAGGAAAACAGTATATAGACGTCTAGCAGAGAGGGCCCTTTACGCCCAGTCGTGTGTTTCCCTTTCACTACATCAAACAGGAGAGCCCGGTTGTTGTGGAGCCGAAGACACCAGCCACAACAGTAATATTTGTGTCACAACAATAATAGGGTGTGTTCTTTTCAGTGATGAGTCGCGATTCACCTCACAAAGTGATTTTCGTCGAATCTTCATCTGGAGAAAACGTGGAGCTCACTATCATCCCTCCTACGTAAAAGAAATCGACAGATTTGGTGGCAAAGGAATCCTTGTCTGGGGAGGCATAAAGTTGGGCAGCCGTACCCCACTGCACGTCTTCGATGCGGGTACTGTCAAAGCACATCGCTATAGGGATGGGGTCCTTGATGCCTATGTGAGGCTGTTCTGGGGTGCTGTAGGCCCAAACTTCATTTTTATGGACGATAATGCGAGGCCACACAGAGTTCACATTGTTGATAATTTTATGGAAGAAGGGGATATTCGCCGTATGAATTGGCCCTCGAAGTCTCTAAACCACAATCCTATTGAACATGTTTGGGATAGTCTAGGAAGAGCCATTGCACAGCGTAACCCCACTCTCAGGTAGAACTCGCCAGGAGGTAAAAGCCGCGCTTTTGGAAGAATGTCTTTGTTCCCACAAACATTTATTGATACCCTCATAAAGAGTATGAGAGATCGTTGTGTAGCTTGTATAGCAATACACGCCGGTCACATTCCATATTAGACAGGTTTTTCCCGAAATAAATGCTTTATCTCTGATTCATGATTTAACACTTTTTGATATGCCCTGTATCTTAATTCACAATTAAAATCTTTTCCATATTGTTATGTTGCTATATTCTTTATTCCATTGTAATATACCTCTGTGCCAAATTTCGTGGCAACACAGTGAATAGTTCATCAGTTTTCACAGATTTTATGTTTATGACCTTAATTTTGGACATGAGTGTATATAATTTTTATACTTGATTAACAAGCTCCTCCAAGATGTTTGCGAGATATATATACTGGGGTCATTCCAAAAATAAAGCACCCTTTTGGGGTCCGACACTTTGTAAGGTTATATTTCCCACAATTTTGTTCCAAAATTAAATTCAAATACTTGAAAAGATATTTCAGAAATATTTTTCTTTAATGCAATTTTGAAATTTTAGATAAATTGCATTTATTACTTTTTAAATAGCTTTACTTAAAATTGTATCCTATAAAAAGCCTTGTCCCAAGAGCAATTTTTTATTTTCAAACCATCATTTTTTCACCATATATATTTTAAAAGCTATGTCTGATTATATTATTTAAGTCTCTGTAGTCTGATTATTATATCTACATACTTTAAATATATATTTTTAGATGTGTTTTCATTTTATAAGGAAAATTCTTGTGTCCCCTAATATTTGTCCCCTGTGTTACTTCTACTTTGTTCTTAATATTATAACAAGAATTTGTAACCTAAATGTTGTTAACAACAGTCAGTTATGCTCTTTTAGAGCTATCATTTATCTTAAGTAGTCATTATTTCATATGTTAAATTTTGAAAAATATTATCTGAGCTAAAGTGATTTTTGAAGGTAGGTGTGTTTTTTATGTGTCCCCTGTGTTACCATTAATTTACATTAATAATATATATTTTTTTAAATTAATTTCGGTTTAAATTGTACATCTCAGTTAAAAGAAAACATTCATATGACTTTGGCATTGTTTCTATAAAAATATAATTATAAAGATAATATTTTATTTCATTTTGTCCCCCGTGTTACTAGTCCCCTGTGTTACCATGATGTTGGTAACGCAAGAGACAATGAGGTAACACAGGGGCTTAATTTATTTTTTTAGGCAATTGTGTGGCTAAAACTTACATATAAAATTTTGTATGTTATTTTAACTCAAAAAATATGCAGATTGTATTATTATTAAGTTAGTTTTTTCTAAGAAAGTGGAAAATATTGCCATGCTTCTTTTACTGCAAACTACCAATTTTATGTTGTAGCTCCTCTCAGTTCACATTCGAAAATATGAGAAATAAATTTCTAATTAATATATAGCACATTTCTATGATTTTTGCATTCTTAGTGCTGAACATGTGTGCACTTTGTTACTTTGGTGTCCCCTGTGTTACCGTATGTCCCCTGTGTTACTGACATTTTTTGTGTCTTAACAAAAAAAAAAAAAAACTTTCTTAAGATTCAGAGGGTTAAATATGCAATGACTAATATGTATAAATAAGGTTGACTGAGATTTTATTATATTGCTATACTTTTTACCTAATTATGTAAAGTTTTATATTGTGAGAATACTAAAAAGGTAACACAGGGGACATAATATGTCCATTTTGTGAGAAAAATATATACATAAACAAAAAATTATGTGGCAGTGAGAAAGAACATTCATATCAAAATGTTAAAATTGTAAAAATACTTTTTTACTTTCATAAGACAAAATGGGGAGATTGTTTAAAATACGGTAACACAGGAGACACTTTTCATTCAATGTGTCTACGTTTCTAAGTGTAGTAAATAATATTTTTTTTAAAGTGTGCTGCTGATATTCAATTTCTATTTTTGAAGGTGTATACAATCCTTTCAAAGATTTTTTTACTTCATTTTTTGTGAAAAAAAATTTGAAATTTTTTTTTTCAAAAGGGACGTTTATTTTTAGAATGACCCACTGGCCCAATTAGGTTCAAATTAATTCAGTATTTCGGACGTTATAGTGATGACAAGTTTTGCATGTTTTTCGCTTCTGTGTGTCCCTGTAAAAAAAAGGCCATATAAGAGTTGCTACATACTTTATTAACGAACGCATCCAAGATATTGGTCGATCAATTTACTGTCCCAATTAGATTTGAATTGGTTTAGCGTTTCGGATGTTATCTTGATGACAAGATTTGCATTATATATATGTAAACGAAATTGTTACAGTAGGTTGATTTCTAAAGAAATCAACTTAAAAATCTTAAGATTAAAAGCTTTCTAACAATTATTTTATTTTTAGAATAAAAAATAAAAGCAATGGATTGAAAAGTTATTTTTATAAATTTATTTTGAAAAGCGTGGGCACCAAAATTCCTACTTGCCCTGTATGAAAAAAAAATCTAGTTTCGGCCTTGGGCACATAAAATACTAAAGTCAGGCCCTTCTGCCGATGCTGTGCTATGCAAGTTAAAATCTACAAGTAAATAAGTTTTAATGAGCAAAAACATTATAAATCGGCGGAACTACAAAGCAAGATTTCAAATAGAAGAGCTCTAATCTACAATTATGCTTCGTATACTTCGTATGGAACCTATAATTTGTTCGTTTAAAAAAAAAAAAACATCAAAAATAAAATTAAATTCAGAATAGTTTTACCGAGTTAGTTACATCTCGCATCATTGCTTTAAAATAATGCATTTTCGGAAACATGAAAAACTAAATGAGAATTTGTTTTGATATAAGAAAAAAAAAAAAGAAGACTCAGTTGGGCCAAGGTTAAATGCACTGTTTGCGATGTGGAACCAAGTGTAAGCGGTAGACGAACCCCCTCAATCACGAGATTGATATCTTTTAAATATATTCTTAAGTTGTATTACTTTGAAAGTAATCTTATCGGATCCTCGTAGCTTGTAAAGTATTGGCATTATAAAATAACTAATTTCATCAATCATTTTTGTGACTAGACACAGACAATTATTGTCTGTCATAATGTATCAATTTTTATGCTTTTTACTACATCAATTTTGAGATAAGTATTAAACATAATCTATTTAAATATATTTGATGTCTATTAAATATACTACAGTATGTATTGTTTTGATGTTGTTATAAAACTCTGATACAAATAAACATTGAGGCTGCTAAAGCAGAGTTGGGCAGAATCTGATTACAAAGTAATGAAATTACAAATTACCATTAAATTATAATATCTCCACAAGCAATCTATTACAAGGTAATTCCGATTACTCTTTTCAAATGTATAATCAAATTAGCGTGTAACGTATTTCAAATCAATTCTAATTATATCTTTTGAATATATTCATAAGTTGTTTTTTTTTTTTTACTTTGAAGCTAATATTATCAAATTCCCGCGGCTTACTTGTAACATATGATGCCTTGTAAAGTATTGTCATTATAAAATAACAATTTCATCAATCATTTTTGTGACTAGACTCAGATAATTATTGTCTGTCATAATGCATCAATTTATAATGCTGTTTTTTTTTTCTGCATGAATTTTAAGATAAGTATTAAACACAGTATATTTAAATATACTTGACATCTATATTAAATATACTACAATATCTATTAATTTGATGTTCTCATAGAACTCTTGCACAAATAAACATTGATGCTTCTAAAGCAGAGTTGCGCAGAATCTGATTACTAAGTAATGAAATTATACATAATGCTAATAAATTAGAATTTCCTCACAAACGTTCCATTAACATGTAATGCGTTACAAGGTAATTCCTATTACGCTTTTCAAATGTATAATCCAATTAACGGGTAATATATTACAAGTGATATTCTAATAACATCTTTTAAAATGTAATTATTCTGTAATGAATTACAGGTTAATTAAATTAATTTTTGTAGGATTTAATTTAGATTACTGTGTATTACATTACAAATTAACTGAGTTTCATTCTGAATCAACTTAATTGATATTAACTTACAAATAAATCGAATTATATATTTTAAAAGACGTAATTGGTATATATTAGAAATATTACACATTAACTGGATTAAACATTTAGAAAGCGTAATCGAAATTACATTGTAATTTATTATTTGTAAAGAGATTGCAATTTAATGAAAATCAGTAATTCCATTTCTTTGCAATCATATTTTGCCCAAATCTGGTGAAAGGTAATTCGTAAGCACCTGAAAGTTGATCGGGTTTAAATAGATCAATTTTCTTGTAATTGTTTTTAGGGTTTCGTTCATCTCGCGAAACCCTAATATTCCCGCTTCGTTGTCTGTCTGTCACAGAGCCGATTCTCAGAAACTATTTAATTTATAGGCATATGAAATTTTGTGTACTTATAGCTGAATACATGCTATAAAGCTCAAAATCATAAAATTTGAAAAAATCGTATTATTTTAATATGGAGAGATAAAAAACCAAAAATCTAACAGCCTTTTCCTATTAAATTTAAACATTTTTCCTTTATGCGGTTGCCAACAATTAAAAATCCACCATAAAATTCTTTCTACAATAATTAATTTTCTATTGAAAGATTTCCACGTCAATATGACGTCATTAGAGAATTGAAAAGAAAATTAATCTGACGTCATAACGGATTTTTCAAATGTTTTAGAATAATACAAAGAGAGTATAAATATAAGTATAATAGAAAATAGTAAATATATAAGTTTGAGGAACTTATTGAATCATGATAAAAACCCGATTATAGAAATATTGGCATATTTTAACATTTTCAAGGTCTCTATACAAAATGTTTAATTTTGAAATTCATTTTTTTTTTAAATATCGCATTTAGTCCACATGATAGATATTATTATGAAAGAGTATAATAGAGGGCTTCCCCCGCTATCGGGCCGGTTCAGATATTCGAAAAAACGAGAAAAACAGACCGGTCAATTTTTACTTTATAAAAAACATGACTTTTTTTTTGAAAATAAAATGCATTTGGATTTATTAAAGGAAGGATAAAGTGCTTTGAAAGGAATATTAAACGAAACCCTTTGTACGATCTCCGATCACACTTACCCACTTGTTTTCTTTTACTTATTTATTTATTCTTTTTTTTTTGGGGGGGGGGAGAGGGGTGGGTGTGGAGAGAGGGTCAGATATTGAATAGAGTTTCTTTTTTGTACCTCTCAAAAAATTCTGGAAAATTTTGAAGGGTAGTTAGTTAATTTGAATTTCTGTTCATACTGAAAAGTTTTCTAGGTTTTTTTTATACCGTTATTCATTCTCAAAATTAATGTACTAATAGTTCTATTATTATAACATTCGCTCCTAGCAATGCTTAGAATGGCATTTAATTCATCATTCAATTTGATTTCAGTACAAACTGTTTAAGCTCTCTTTAGGAAATATCTAAACGCGGAGATTTTATATGAAAATGGGGTTTGAGCATTATGTGATACGGCAAAATGGTGGGCAACGGGTTTGCGATAAACGGAACCTTTCAATGCATTTGGGAGTTTTAGTTAAAAGAACATCAAGAAAAGAAAGGAAATAATTTCATTTAATTTCTAAAGGTCAATTTAATATTCGTGTGAATTTCATTAAGTTTTCCTAAGAAGGTATTGAGTAAAATACTGCCGTGTTTCCAAATGATGAAAATGCCATCTACATATCTTAACCAACTAAGAGAGGTGCTGGGAATATCGAAGTTTTCAAAAACTCAAGTTTCTAAGGGTCTTAAGTAATAATAATTGATTAATTCGGTCATGCGCAAAAGCATAGTTACCAAACTTCGTATTTTCTTTTTTTTAATAAGTTTCTACCAGAAATTTAAAAAAAAAAGGAGAGAGAGAGAGAGAAGGTTTTTTTTTTTTTTACAAGATTTCTGGTCTAAGAATTCTTGGACATTTAGATAGATGTTTCAGCAGACAAAAAGCTTTATATAGATAGATTAAATTATAAAGCGAGTATTTTTATTAGGAAATAGTAGTGTTAAAAAATTGGGAGACTTGGCAACTATGTGATTAGGATAAGAAAACTGACCATTTGGTCAGTCTATCCTATGTCAATTAATCAGAGGAAAAAAGCGTCAGGAAAAAAATTATTTCATTCCACTACTATTTCGAGACAATAATATTTATTCATAGTAGATTTCTCTTGTACGTGTTAAATATTGTTCTTAAATCCAAACTGGCTACTTTCTGACACATTTTTAAATTCATTTTTGTTCGCAAAATGCATGAGATTGGCAGATGCTCTTTTTCATAAACTATGGAATTGAACAAGTTTTTTTCCTTTTTTTTTCGGTAAAGGCAGAATATTATATAAATCTAATATCTTTGAAATCAAAAGTCAACAAACAAGTTCGTATGACAAAATCTAACCAAATAACTAATTTAAAGATGGCATATAGTTTTATAAATTAATTGTTATAGAGAAAATAAATGTATGGTAAACACATCATAATAAAAATAGCCTATCATAAAATCTCAATATGAATCATAATCATTTTAAAGATAGATATGTCAAACAAAAATTGAAATAAAAAGGATTTAATCATAAAAAATTAATAAGGACAATTACGATAAAAAATCAAATTCGAAAGATACGTAAGTGTTTAATCATCAAGCGGAAGAAAACTCACATATCCCGTATATATATATATATATATATATATATATATATATATATATATATATATATATATATATATATATATATATATAAGCAATGTTATGGTTAATATGATGATGAAAACACTCATTTTATTTGTGGTATTTAGGCATTTGAGACTATATATATATATATATATATACCATTAAATGAAAGTTACAACCACCAACAAAAACTGTGAAATTATGAATAAAAGTAAAATAACTAATTGACAACAAAACAGATCCCCCGAACAAACTGAACATAGAAACATAGATACCAAAAACATAATATGAAAAAAAAAAAAGAAGCAGAAATTAAATAACAGAAATTGAACAATGGAAATTTGTGGAATTTTGACAGAATCTTCGGGTCCCAAATGCCTAAATTTCCACAAATAAAATGTGTGGTTTCATCTTCATATTAGCCATAAAATAGTTAAAGAATATGAATTTGGGACAACCACACCCAGAATGTAGAGAAATACACAATGAAACAACATTTAAGTTCAAAATAAAACATGATTAAAAAGGATTGACAGGAAAAAAAATTAAGAACATGAAATTACCCCATTTGAAAGCAAAATCCATATTTGAGTCAGCATATTTTACAAGAATTGGAGTTTCAAGCATATGTTGCCAAAAAAAGGAAAAAAAAAAGTTATTTAAAAATTGATGGACCATGGATCAAGGAACAACATGTAATGCATAGCCAAGCACTTACCCCAGTATATAAAACCAGCACCCTCTATAGAAAAATTTAAATTGAACTCACCTTAAATTCAAAAGAATAAATCAATGAGGTGCTGCCATCTATTGGTAAATATATACAATTATATAATAATTTATTACATTATTGGACAATGTTTTAAAATAAATACTGTCTTAAAACCGATAATTGAACAATTTTTTTAAATAAATTTATTGTATTAGTATAATGAATAAAAGATGTATTAAAAAAATTAAAATAAATAAATAAAATAAAAAATAAATTAAACTTATGATTATTGATTAATGTATCACATAAATATTTGTACCTAGCGATGACATATCACCATTTATATTACTGTGACACATTGCATCATATCTTAAGTTAATTTATAATTAATAAAAATGTATATAATAAAGATGCTAAGGAATTAATATTAATAATTAAATTTTGAAATTAATTAGTTACATTTAATGTGTCTACAAACTTTCTTAAAAATTAAATACACATGATATAAGGGGAGAGGCGGAGAGGGTAAAATAAAAAATAAAAATGAATACACACACACATGTGTATATAAATATATATATATATGAGTAATTCTTAGAAAAGTGTCAATTTCGTGTCTCATGCATCTTGTGGACGTATTTTTAAAATTACAAAAAGAAGATTAAAGTATTAATATTATTGAGTTATGCATATAAACTGTGATTGTTTACTTATTGAAATTGGTATATAATATTAAAAATATTTTCTTAAATGCAAATATCATTCTCCTATTATGTCTCCATTCACATATATAGGGAAGAAAATGCTTTCTCTGCCATTACGGCGTGTATGTTTATATATATATATTGTAAGGAATTATCCTGGGATGACTTGGGAGACTAATAATTGACAGACACACAGAAATAATTAGAACTCGGGACCTCTTTGCGGATCGAACTCTTTTATTGGCCGTTCGTTCTCTTGTACATTTGTTGTCGGGAGTTCGACCAGAGGCCCCGCGAGCCATCTACGGTAATTCTTGAGATCTACATGGCCGTAAGTTTGGCTGACCGCTCAAATCTGCCAAAAATCTGTCTTCCTGGTCGTTGCATGCCGTTTTTAATTAGAATTTGGGATATTTTCCAGCAGAGAGAGAAACTGTCGAACAGGGAGGCTCATTTAATCTAATTGGTCAATTAGCTTTTGATTGATGTCTGGGTTTGATTTTGCAGAGCATCCCGGGAAATTACTCATGCAGACCTATCCACAAGGAGAATAGAATTGCACTAACGTCAGCATTTTTAATCTTACAGAAAGTTCAATTTTGGAGTCTGGAAGTAACAAGTGCTGTGCAGTAAAATGAACTTAACAGGGGCAAGTCGGATTTAAGCATTAGATTTATAAGTTAGAAAAAATGTTTTGGGATTTTAAATTTAAATTTGAACTTTAAATTTAATTTTGATTTTTACAAAAGGTTTCATTTATAGCCTTTCATATATATATATATATATATTTTTTTTTGGGGGGGGGGGGGGGGTTGGGGGGGGGAGAACCATTAAAGACACTTAAATTAATATTTAGTCAATTATATACATTAATATTTTATGCAATGAAAGAAATTAGGACACTTTTTATTGTTGTCCTTAGTAATTGACATCATTCGCTAACATTACTCTAAAACTGCTCCCATTTACTCAGTAAATGACACTATATACATTATAAAGGTCTAGGATAGTTTGTATAGGAGTTTAGTAATACAATGGTCTTGTTTTTTGATTAACAACATTCTTCAATAGCTAAGCACCTGGCTTTTAAATATTAGATCAAAGTAAGTATTTTTATTACCTATCATTCTCTCACATATATCTATATTAATAAAAGAAAGTTTCATTCTCTCTCTCTCTCTGTGTGTGTGTGTGTCTGTCTGTCTGTCTATTGGCGATGGGTAGCAAAATGTACCACACGTAGAAGTCTGAAAATTTGCATGAGGATAGTATAAGGCAGGTTTTGATGCACCTGAGGCTCAGATTGTTTATTTTTTGATAATTAGTCGAGGTATTAATTAAAAAATCATCAAAAGCTATCCCTTTCTTTAATCCAATGCTCAGTCCTTGCTTTTCCGAGCGCCTAGAAAGGAAGAACCAAACACTGTTTAATTTGGCCGTTTGTAGAAAATTTAAATACAACTGTATTTATTCGCTGGATATGTCTATTGTCTATCTATTCATTTTAATGATACTTGCCACTGTATGTTTGTTTTTTCCCGAGAAAGAGTGAATAAATTATAGTTCTAGTATTTTTGTTTAGCAAATAAACGCTTTTTCATTTTACTATTGTAGGCAATTAAAAAAAATATCGGGTATTAAACTTCAGAGGTGAGAGGTGAAAAAAAATCTTTATCGTTCCCAAATCAATAACGTTTTTTAAAAATCTGTATGATGCCTAGTAAAACAAATAATCAGCACCTATTTACATCATTTCAAAATACCATTTTTTCAACTTTCTTCTCTGCTCTTAAAATGAAATTTGCAGCTTTACAAGTTGCATACTGATAGCCAAAGGCAAAATTTCACACATTAGGTGTTCTTTCTTATCGCTCCATGAAGATTTTTCCCGTTGACTCCCCGTTGAGTTCCCGGAAAGAAAGGGAGGTAACTTGTTTGGGGCGGTCATTTTACTGTTTTCGGCTGTTTAAAAAAAGGCAGTACAATTTTTTTAGGATTGTAGCATCGATTAAAATTTTTTTTAAATCAAAATAAAAAGCATTTTTGGAAAGCTAAATAATCAGACTACGATTGTGTCTTTACCAAATTTTAAAATGTCAAACAGATTTTTCGCGATAAGACACTAAACATGAATCTTCAAAATAACGCACTTATATCACATTAAAAAAAATAATAAAATAAAATTTGAAAGGAGCGTGCATAATTTAAATGTACAGGTTTTGAAAGCTACAAAAATTACTAAATTCGAGCAAAATGCGAAAAGATGACACTTCTAAATTTCTCCCATTGAAATAACATTAGCTGCTCTGTCTGGGAGAGCCAGTGAAGTAGCCCCTTAACGCCCACTGGCCTAACCGTTCGTGATAATGAAAAGAAGAAGACATATTCTCAATTTCGTATTTTTACGTATTAACCCTTTCCGGTGCAGACAAATTATGTTCGTAAAAGGAAAAATAACTGATTGACACCGGACTTTACAAACGACTTTTTTAGAAAATAAGAACTCCTTATTTTAAGCTTTCATTGAAGAAACAAAATTTTATTAAAATATTCTTGGTGCCGAATGCAAGTTTGGATTTAAAATCAGGTGTGCCCGGAGTGGGACCACTGTGCCGGAAAGGGTTAAACGCCGCAATCGGTTCGAAAAAATATTGTTGTTAACCCTTTGAAATTATTTTCTCAAAAAGGGTCGTTTTCGCAATTGACTTTTAAAATCTTTCGGTGACGCTCTCCCAGGGTTCGATTTCAGAGGTGCCAATTCACAAACATACCTATTAAAGATGAGACCGTTTACTTTTCGACGGTGCAATTGGTTTTCAAAATTGCGAATTTTAACCCTTTCAAAAATTTCGCGCCTAACGGAGATGATATTCTTCCTACGACACAATATTTTTAGAGCAACTCGGTAGACCAAATTCGCATTACTTACAAAAATTTCGAAACGTTCGGACGAGTAAAGAAAAAAAGTAAAATTTGAATTTTCGATGAAAACGGCAAAACGTGGGTTGTTATGGCGCGGCTTCGGCTCATGTTTTCCCTACTAAATATACATATTTTTCCACGAAATTTTAAAGAGAGCTTGGATACAGTTATATTTATAGCCGATTAAAAGTTCAGAGAGTTAAAAAAAGGAAGAAAACATATTTATTTTACAACTAGATATCAGTATTTTTTCAAGAAATTTTTACACGAGTTTCAAAACCGTTAAATTTACAACCGGTAAACATTTCAAAGAGTTCGGACAACAAGAACTATTTATTTTAACTATGAAACGAGCCTACGTGAAAAAACAAGAAAATGTCTTCTTACGAGCATTTTTACCACTAAATATCAATATTTTTTTTCGAATTTTCGTTTTAAAAATAAAAATTCATACAAAACCGGGTTATTAGGGGAAATGTGTTTCAAAAGATATTTGACAATTGAAAATATACCTAAGTCTAATCATTTTTATACAAAGTGAACTCCTTCACGATCATTTCCTCATAATTTTAATACAAGAGGCAATAATATGATTCCATTTATACATGCACTATACAATAAGATAAAGCTAATCTAATGCAATAAAATAGATATTAAAGAAACTCGTATAGTAAGTAAGGTTAATCTATTTTGGGGAAATTTCATTTGCGCTCAATTAGAAAAAAAAAAGTCACTCTTCAGAGAATAACCTATAAATAATCACAAAAGAAACAATAATTATGTATCACCGAACACAAATTAGTTGACATTTGGTAAACAAAATAGTAAAAAAAAAAGGTCACCAAAAATTAGTTTATTTCCCCACTTATGCATTATTTTACCCTACCAGAAACTATGTAATAATTTTTTTTTAAAGATTTCAAAAACACTTTATTCAATTGAAATTCAATAATTACATTTAAAATTGTACATTATTTACAAAATATTATTTCATGATTTTGTATATTGAAATAGAAAATAGTCTTCCAGAAAATATATATCATATAATATATTATACAATGTACAATGATGATGTAATATGATGTAATGAGAAGATAATGCATAGGTAAGCCCGATGTTCAATGTTATCAGATATCAGGGGAAAAATAAAACTAATTTTTCTAAAAATTAAATGCATATTTTAAATGTAACCTAAGTTTCACCATCGTCGCTGTCACTCTCCCCTGTGGCGCAGGGCCGTACCCAGACAAGGGCAGGGTGGGCTGAGCTAGAGATATGCACGGGCTGAAATTTCCAGGACCCGAACTGTACAAAAATGTTTTTGGACTAGCTCGGTATAAAAGTTAAAAGTTCGGATCGAGTCCGGCCCGATTGAATTTCTACAAAACATGCCGATATATTTCTGAAGCAATATTATCCCGAAATTAAAATGATACAAAAAGCACTCTGTTGGTGTTTTTCTTCTACCTTCCTTCCGTGTTGAAATCTCCACTCGCGCAAGAGAATATAATTGATAACCCTGTAGAATGGTTTCGCTATCACCACCGGTATTAAACTATGATACCGGGCACACCGTTCTTCAGTTGAATAATCAAATATTAGTTTATTGATTAAATTGGTATAATAAAAACAAATATTTACAGGAACAGAAGTATTGAATACTCTGGATAAAGGACAGTCTATAGTTCTTTCCGTCAGAAAGCACAGCTCTCACTCATCTAAATATTGTTATCACATTCTATATGTTACTGATCAGTGCAAATTAATAAAAACGATCACATATAACGACACAGTACTAACATACACAATTCCGGTTGTATTATATCACAACCAATTCTTATTATCTTGCACACACTCACTCAGCCTATATTCGGCTGTATCTCCACACTGCTATATCCGGAACTCCGTGCTCTTTTTCGAAGTGTCAAGACAACTAAGTCTGCCCCGTGTCTGCTCCGTTCTACGCTGCTCACGCCTTCACTACGCTCTTCGCTACTCTGTACTACTCTATGCGCTACGCACTGTCATGTGTCAACTAACTCGTCGTCAGCATCTTCTCCTCCTTTCAAAAAAAAAAAAAAAAAAAAAACTACGGGGCTTTTTTTTTTTTTTTTACTTTCAAGGGCATCCCCCGCGTGTGTATCTCTTTCTCCAGAACATTCCTTCCCTCTTCCTTCACCTTACTATCTCGGCTCGCCAGGAATTCTATGGTCATTGTGTCCTCATTCCATGGGGTTATACTCCCATCACAATCTCACCGCAAACACCTTATAAAAAAATTAGAAGATCAGGAGAAATTATTTTGATCTACCATATAGAGAAGTTCACAGGGAAAAAATACATAAATGAATACAGTAATATACGTTAATAAATAAATATAGTTAATTGAATTAGCAAAGATATACAAGACATGGGTCCTATTAAAGTCAGAAACCTGACACATTCTTACTTATGCATAGTTTTTGTTTTCAGGTTATGTTTCAAATGTATAATACAAAATATCAACAACGTTAATGACCACTTAGACAATTATGCGCATAAACACTGATTAAAAAATTTATTTAGACAATTACATTCAAATGAAGATTTAGTAAAAGAAGAAAAATCAGGAGAGAAGAAAACTCCGTTATAGATAGGTTCCATTCGTAGCAGGTACATCGTTTGTTGTATATGTATTATATTCTTTTTGCATGGATCAAAACATTTTCCGTTTAAGACAGGTTTCCGTCATAGACCGATTGTATGATATGAGAGTCATATATTAGGCTTTACTCTTTTATTTTATTTAATAAATCAATATTCCCTCGCTTCATAATGTCGGATAACTCAACATTTAACTTAAAATAATAATCATTCCTTTTTAATTAAATTATTCTTATGTCCTTTATTTTATTCGCTTTTCTTTCGGGGCCCCTTTCCCTTTTATAAAATAAGAATACAAAATTTCATAGATACTCTACTTTGTTAAATCAAGATCACAACGAATTTTAATTATAAATTCTTATAGTTATCCTATCCCATCTTATGACTACGGGCCGTTAAAGTGTTCTTGGCAGATAGTATTTTGAAGTTCTCATATCATAGGTTCTATTTCGCGCGTTTTACTGTATTTTATTTTATTTTTGTCTAGAAATATATGTACTATTTTTTAAAATAATTTTAATTATAGAATAATGGTCATTTAAAAATCTATATTTTTTTTTTTGCAAAAATTGTTGTGGCTGGCCTCATGTTACAGGCCTGAAAATTTCGCCCCGTGTAGACCTCTAGGAAGAATGAAGTCTGGCCGGGTCCGACCCAAAAAGTGTGATGACTAGAACCGGCCTGGCCCCATTCTGCAGAAAAATGTTAGGCCCGGCCCGAGTCTCTGAATGAAAATTGGCCCGGACCCGTGCAGATAGATCTCTAAGCTGAGCTTCCTCATAGCCACTTCTTAAACCCCTCCTAGATTTCATATTTTTTCAATACAAATATCATCAATATTACATTAAAAATTTTAAAACTTATGTAATCAACGAGTCAGCTAGGTCAGCGGTGAGCTTTGTAAGTTTTTTGATGGGGCTAATTTACCGCTTGTCAATTTCCCCCCGACTTCTGCCTACATTTATATATCATTAAAGTATAGGGGAAAAGACTGTGAATTATCCCTACCTAGAAATTTCAAAGCCCCTCTTACTTTGCCGATCCTTCTGTGGCGATTCTCGAATATAAAATCCTCGCGTATCATGTGCAACTCCGATTTTTAAATGAATATTTGATATAAATACCGCGCGGCATACCAGATTAAATGCAGTATTTGTTTCATTGCTACTACCATGTCGTATATCTAAAGGTGGCAAGTCTCCCGATTTTTGAATACCACTATTTTCTAATAGAAATATTCGTTAATTTTAAAAGGCATATCTAATAACTGATGGGATGGCTAATTACATAGTTGCCAAGGCTACCGATTTTCGAATACCACTATATTTAAATGGAAATATTAGTTTTATTTAACAGCAAAATTCTTCTATTTATTAGGAAATAGTTTGTATTCAAAAATCGGGAGAATTGGCAGCTACAATTGGTCTATGAATAGCGTCTATTTATTTAGCAGTGTATTTAATTTAAAACTATTGTTGTTGCTTTGTTGCTATTATCACAACTAGGACATCTAACCCGGCATTCCCAGGTTACATAACATACTGCCTTGAGCATAAAACATAAGTAAAAACCTTAAAAAAAAAATGAATACATTATTACATTTTTTTACATTTAATATATTTTTTTTAGATTACCTGCAAACAACACCAAAAAACATATTTAATATATTTTTTTTAGATTACCTGCAAACAACACCAAAAAACATTTTCATATGAAAAATATGAACGATAACGTTGATTAATAATTATCTGCATTTTTTTTTTTTTTTTTTTTTTTTTTTTTTTGTAAAATTTTAGTAGAAATAACCTGCCGGACCGACCCTGAAAATTCCGCATGCCACAAATCTGTGTAATTAATAGCCATACAATTTAAACCTTTTGTAAAATGATTTCTGTTAAAAGAATTTCATTAAAGAAGAAAAATGCTGAGCTCACTTAACAGTTCGAGCATTTTAGTAAATAGATCATTTTCGAAAAATGGGCCAAGGCCTTTCTACCTCAGAATTCTGAAAGCAAATTAAAATATAGAATATACTTACAACAACAACAACAACCAAAAGAAATACAGAAAGAAAGAAAGAAATCCAAAACATGTGAAACGTATTTTTTTTTAAACTATTAATATCTCTTATTAGATATGATATATTAAAAAAAATTGGTGCTTTTACACCTTACTGAAACATTTGTACACATTGCGAATTTTTGTAAAACTTCTTTCATGATTTACGCGATGCTTTTATATCTGTTATCGTTTATATAAATCTAAAACCTTATCTCTTTGACAATGTTGACATCCTTTTCAATCGTCACCTAAGCTATCGTAAACTACAGTTTCTCTCACTGAAATTTTCTCTACGCCCAGAACCGTCTTTGTGAAATTACAAACTTTACTCGGACCGTCGGACGTGAATATTTTAAGGCATGAGTTCGAGAATGGGCATAATAACAATTGAGCACTCGCAGTGCTTACAGTGACAAAATTAAAAAAAATTCAAATGTTAAAACCAACTTCTTTTTATCAAAAAATGATAATAAAAAATATAACCAATCGACCCGGCAAATCAAAAATCGACCGTCACAATGACAAACAACCATAAATGTCGTTTAAGGCTGTTCTCATATCCAAACTGGCTATTTTATGACATATTTTTAAATTCATTTTTGTTCAGAAATTCATGAAATTGGAAGGTGTTCTTATTCAAAAACTATGTAATCGAAACATGTTTTCCATTTTTTGGTAAAGACAGAAGATTTTTCAGAAAATACTGTCAAAGTCGACGTTTTTAACCGAATTTTCCAGTCACGAACAAGGAGAAAAACATGGTGTCATGTGTCACGAATAGATTATAACTCAGTAAATAACTTATTTATTTAAGAAAAAAAATGGAAACTCATTTCGATTCCAAATCGCTTCAATAGTCAGTCCTGCCAATTTTATGTCTTTGCGTTTAAAAATGAACCAGAAAATGTGTCAGAGAGTTTCGCGTTGTTGAGTACGTCATTTAAGAACTACCTTAAGGCATGGGTTCGAGAATGGGCAGAATAACAGTTGAGCTCTCACAGTTATGGTGCCAAAATTTCAAAAATTTCAAATGGTAAAACCAACTTTTTTCTCTCACAAAAGAATAATCAGAAATATAACCAATCAATCGGGAGAATCGAAAATCGACCGTCACAATGAGAAACAACCAGAGATGTCATTTAAACGGTACTTGTAGCATTAGAAACAGCGAAACATGTTTCACTTTTACAATATGGATCATGGATATCAATAAGATGTTGATTAATTGCTACCAGACGTTGTAAAATATTCTAAAAAGAGTATAATTTAAAAACAATTTTCAATAACGCAACTAGCATCTCTATCTGTTTAATTTCTGCGTTATAATATAAAGAGAAACTTCAAAGCCTAGCTAGTGTGTGTGTGTAAAATATATTGTTATTAATAAAATTCTGATCATTTAGTCGATTTGAAAGGTATTCCACATAGTTTTTTAGGAAACGCTTTAACTACAGCTCTAATTTTCCTATTTCAATGCAAACAAAAGTTTTTTTTAATTGAGCAAGTTCAAGTACATATGCTGCATTTTTAAAACATGAATATCAATCAATAAGAATTTGATTAATTACTACCAGATGGGATAAAATATTTTTTAAAGGTTACTTCGTTCCATCTTTTGGCAACACAGTCAGTCTTACTAGCTTTAATTTCCCTACCATAATGTAAACAGAAGCCTTCCTAATCCAGCTAGCTCTGTATGTCACTGAGTCATTTTAAAGATAACAAGCAGGCCTCGTAGAGCCGCTAACAGTTCCAGGAACTGGGGCTAAAATTTCTTTCACGGAGAGAAAACTAGAGATTTATTGGAATGTTTTCGCAGATACTTCCAGAGCGCACAGAGGGTTCTGCGAACGCGAACGCATGGAGAGAATTTCAGTGTTTTTCCTATGGTAAAGGAATTCGTTATATACAAGCAATTAGCTAGAGATCGTGGGCGTAGGCAGATTCTTTTTAACACACTACTGCAGAAGTTTTGGTTCTTGTGAATTTCTATAATAGTTTATCTTTATATTAAGGTTCGTCAACCTTTGTGCTACAAAGAGAACATTTGAAAAATTTAAACTTTTGCGTGTTCAGGTCCCGTTTAACCTTTGGAACTGGGGGGGGGGGGGGGGAGCACAGTATCGATTCAAAGGGAGGGGGGGGGCTTTCTTTCGGTAAAAGTTTTCTAAATTCTTCATACATGCACTCTAAAAAATATCCGTGAAAATACAAGAGATTTTCCGTAAAATTTTACGGAGAAGTTTCATTTTCCCAAAGCAACAGTACAGTTTCCGTAAATGACAGTAGTTCGTAAAGGAGATTTCAAATCCGTAAATATGCAGAAAGTTTTCCGTAAATTTAATGGATTTTGTCCGTATTTCTTTCAAAACAGTACAGTGTCCGTATTTCTTCCAAAATAATGCAATTTCCGTAAATAACTTTTAGAGGTTTGCGTACAGAAATCGCCTTGTTTGAATGCGAATTAAGACTGTTGTATTTACTAGAGTTCTTCAAGGATCCAGGCCTGACCCGGCTCGAAATGCTGGCCCATTCTAACCGGGGTCATGTGTGGACGGTAATTTTTTGTGTAAATAATAGTAATATTTATATTTTTTAATGAAATATTTAGAAATTGATTTTATTTTTATAAGTTGCAGAAAAATATTTTTTTTTAAATCTACTTTTTATTTTTATTGATAGTGCTTCAAAATTAGGACTTTTTTTCACAATTTTTTTAAAATTTTATTTTAACTTTTCTAACGTGAGTCAATAATGGGTCATTTAAAGGTTTCATAACATAATATCTCTGCAAGTTATCGCTATGTAAATTTGTATTAAACTAAGCAGATTTGGCTTATAAATTAAACTAAAATTTATTCTTTTATAAATTATAATTTTACAACGTTTATAATTTTTCCTTAAATTTATAAAAATAGTTAATATTTTCTCTTTACTTTTATAAAAATGACGTTTATAATTTTATTAACTTTATAATTTATTTCTTTAGCTTATAATTTTATAAATTAAACTAATTTAAACTATTTCAATAAGTCCAAATTTAAACTTATCTATCACAAGATCATTAATTTCGAAATTGTCTTTAAAAATCATTTTTTTGTTTTAATATTATTAAAACTATTCAGTTTGACAGAACCGTACACAAAAGCTCTCAGCATAGCTCAAATTTAATAATTTAATTTATTATAAAATTGTTTACTTACATAAGTTTTTTAAAATAAGAGATAACGAAAATTTATTTTAATAGCATGTAATAAATACGTCTCCTTAAGATATTTTTTGTTTTTATTGGAATTGATAAATAAGTCATCAGACAAATAATTTAAAAAGTTCGAAAAAGAAAATGTTGGTACATTACTTTTAATACAATGTTTTACGCATGTAATATATAATAAGTTAAAATTTATCTGTTATAAGGCATCAAATAATAAAACAAAATATTAAAAATTATGAAAAGAAATATTAAAAACATTGGTACTCTGAAAAAAAAAAAATCCATGGAACCTTCAAGTTTTTGCATCACAAAAAGCGATTCGGAATGTCTAATCATAACGTACTGGTCGGGGCCTCCGGTTTAGTAGACGGAAGATTGCGGGTTCAATTCTCATCGTGGCAAGGTTTGGTTATCTACACAACACATATACATCTCACTCAGAAATGAGAAAAAAAAAAAGGGCAGAAATATATCTTTCCTTAGGTTGGTCTTGAGAAGTAACTGTTTTTTTTTTTTTTTTTTTGACCTATAATGTTTATTTTAACATTATAAAAATTTCTAAAAAAATACGGAAAATATCTGTTATAAAACGGAAATTTAAAAAGGATATTTCAGAAATCACGGAAAATTTCCTGGAATTTACGGATTTTTTTCCCGTTAAAATACGGAAATAGTACTGGCGTCCCGATTGCCAATACAATTTCCGTTTTTTTTTTCAGGATTTTTTTTTTTTTTTTTTTTTTTTTTTTTTTTTTTTTTTTTTTTTTTTTTTTTTACAGTGTGGAAATTCATTAATCATACATACAAGCTAAGTACATGAGTGTGACTTAGCCAAATTCATATATTTCATTAAACAGTCTTTTTTTTTTATATTCTCTGTATTTACTTTAGATAGAGTATATTTATATAGTATACATAATTTTTGCCTGTTCAGTTACCAGGGTTATTTCTAATCAGCACATTAGGATACCATGATTGGTTAAGAGCATGTTGATCACATTCAGATTTTTCTGTTAGGTAAATTTTCTAAAGAAGCATGGATGTTCTATTGCATTAGGCAAACGGGTTCTTTCGGAAAAATTAAAAATTCAATGCAAAAAACTAAAAATGGAAATTAGAAGCCCCATTTTACAGTCATTTTGAAGCCCCTCTTAAATTTTAGAGGTGAAGCACGTGCTTCATGTGTTTTTTGGGGGTAATCAGGCCGTAAACGTGTTGATTCACTTATACATACATATTTATTTATGTGCGTGTAGTGTGCACATTGCATGGATATACATCATCCCACATTTCACTCACTTAGAAGAAAAGAGTGAAAGACTCACAATTTAAAATTTTTGGAAAGTCGACTTTTATTATAAAATGATAAAAACAAGTGGATAAGTGTGATCGAAGATCGCACAAAGGGTTTCGTTTAATATTCCTTTTAAAACACTTTATCCTTTCTTTAATAAATCCAAATAAATTTCATTTAAAAAAAAAAAAAAAAAAAAAAAAAATACGTTTTTTATAAAGTAAAAATTTATCGGTCTATTTTTCTCGTTTTTTCGAAAATCTGAACCGGTCCGATAGTGGGCGAAGCCCGCTATTATACTCTGTCATAATGATATCTGTCATGTGGACTAAATGCGATATTTAAAAAAAAATCAATTTCAAAATTAAACATGTTGTATAGAGACCTTGAAAATGTTAAAATATGCCAATATTTCCATATACGGGTTTTTATTATGGTTCAAACGTTCCTCAAACTTATATATTTGTTATTCTCTATTACTCATATTGATACTCTCTTTGTATTTTCTCAAACATTTGAAAAATTCGCTATGACGTCAGATTAATTTTTTTTTAATTCTCTAATGACGTCATATTAATCTGCTTTCTGTATTTATACATACTCATACTCCTTGTATTATTGATATATGTTTGAAAATTTCCGTTTTATTACCAATATGACGTCATATTAATCTTTTTTTTTCTATTGGTGAAACTTTTTATTTCATTTTCATTTATCACGTGGAAATCTTTCAATATAAAATTAATTATTGTAGAAAGAATTTTATTGTGGATTTTTAATTGTTGGTAACTGCTATAACAAAAAATGTTTAAATTTAATAGGAAAAGGCTGTTAGAGTTTTAGATTTTTATCTCTATATATTAAAATAATACGATTTTTTCAAATTCTATGATTTTGAGCTTCATAGTAGGTATTAAGCTATAAATACACAAAATTTCAAGCGTGAAGTTAAATAGTTTCTGAGAACCGGCTCTGTGACAGACAGACAACGAAGCGGGAGTAATAGGGTTTCGTGAGATGAACGAAACCCTAAAAAAATATGTATGCACTTTTTTGTAAGAAAAGAGTTACAAAGTGCTTACTTCACGTTTTTTATGATAGAATGTGACTTTCGATAATTTTGGGTTATGTCACTTGATATGGTAACAATATGATTAGATATAATAGTTGTCCAGTCGCCCCTCTGGGCTAGTGGTGAATTGACGGGAGGGTATGCAAATTTCGGTTTGATGTTAGCTTTACGGCAGGGGGTGGAAATATCGGGGGAAAGAAAGGGGAATCTATACTGTCAAAGGTACTCGTTGACACACCTTTCGTACTCCTGACCGAAATACCCGTAGCCGTGACGCATCCCCAATTTCAAGGGAGGGGGAAGGCATAATAGATAAGTCTACTGACTTGAAATTAAGAGAGGTAGCCGCATTCATGTCTTACTCTCTTCTTCCGAATTCTTCCGCTTACCGAAACCGAAATCAATAATCTTCCGAACCATCTTTGATACACGGGCTCTAGAAGTGAGATAAAAAGAAAAAATATTTTTTGCTCATTAGGATATTTATATCACAGTCCTGTCCTCTCATTTATCCATCAATGTAATTGCCAGTTCCGCTTTGTAGAGAAATTCAACATCCTGCACTATTTTCATAGTACAAATCAGTAAAAAAGTAATTCTGCATATAAAATTATTGTATCGTTACCGAAACCAATAATCAATTTTGTGTGGCCTAAAAAAAGATTAAATCTATTATGCAAAAAATACAAGGGGTGATCAAAGGAAAAGGTACGAAACGACACGGTGGGTACAAATGTAGACTTTATTGAAAATATTCACCATTGGCCTGAGCACAACGATCCCACTGATGAACGAGTCGCAGGATTCCTTGTTCCCAGAATTCCTGTGGCCGTGACGAGACCCAGTCCTTCAGAGAGTCCTTGAGCTCGTCGTCCGAGTTGAAGCGCTTCCCTTTCAGGTCTTCTTCCCTTTACGTTCACCTTGTCGATGAGATAGGCCGTGATAGCCGTGTTTGCTTAGCCTGGTCTCGGGTCATCACCCAGACTCTCACGGCCTGCACGAAAACGGGCACTCCATTTTCTGACAGACTTGTCAGAGACACATTTCTCCCCGTAAACTGTCACCATCCGGCGATGAATAGCTGCCGGTTTCTCACCTTCCGTGTCAGAAATCGGATAACACCTCGCTGCTCCTCAGTCGTCGAATTTTGCAACGCGAACGCCATCCTGTCCTCATACGAACTGCCGCATCATTTGGACGCCGCGTTTGATAAGAGCCTCTGCTGTCTACTGCGCATGCGGGCGCCCGCGCATGCTCCGATCCCAGTCAGAGACTCCAATCGCATCCGAGATGTCTCGCTACGTTCTCCCATGGCGGAATATGCAAATATTTAACTGTTACGTTTTTACGTCGTTTCGTACCTTTTCATTTGATCACCCCTTGTATAACTGTGCAAACTTTTTTAGGATATTCTGTGATTCAATTAAGGTGAGATGAATTCTGACAAAAACATTAGCAACTAAGAATTTCACCAAACGTTTAAAATGGACTGCATTCATTATCTTCGATGAAATGTTGCGTTCTGATATTTATCGCTATTTTTATTAATATTTATGTATTTATTTATCGAATATTTTTAATGCGTTAATTAAATATATCTCGTAAATGATTATTATTTTAAGTTAAGTGCATAATTTGTTGGGAATGTATCTTTTTGAAATACGGTCAACTCAGTGTGAAAACTATAAGCAATATTTAGAAAATTTTATGTTTTCAAAATAAAACTATTTATGCTTAATGTATTGCTTTATTTTCTGTTTATTGTATTTTGTTCGAATTTCCTATTTCCAAATAAGTTAGAATTTACTTGCCATATATTATGGCAATAAATTTAGCTGCGTTGGGATTTTTGTTACTGCATTTTTTAAATTTCTAAACATCGCACATTTTAAATTTTTACGCCGTTATATAGGGGGGTGGGAGCGAAATCTACTATCAAATACAATTTGTTTGAAAACTGCATCTTAATTGACTGATTTATTGTGGCTTTTTAAATAATTTTCAAGCATGAATTTTCTTTATTTATTTCCATTGACTTGTACAATTGACTTGTTCCATTGACTTGTCACTTGTACCTACAAGACATGCACAGTTTGAAAGACAAAATGAATGCTAAGGAATATGAAAAGTTTACGGCTGTTCGAAGAACCAGCAAATTCTGGAGTGGAACGTGGACAGATATGACCATTGAACAGTCTCTCATGAGGATAATGAAAATTTCCTGGGGTCTGACTCATGGTCGTGGGATCAGCGAAAGTATTCTCTGTAGGTGGACAAAAGGAATGAGTTCTCTCCAAAATATTTGTGAAGAAATGGAGAAAATGTGTGGGGTAGCATTCACCAGTTCAGAGCAACATGTGGAAATGAGAGATCCAAGGATTAAAAGGGATAGCAGTGATTTAAAAAAATGATGGAGTGGTTTAGGCAACATTATCCTTTTCCTGATGTTCCAGAAATTTTGTCTCTTAGCACTGGCGTTGTAGGAAACAGCAGTATCAACTGTCAAATGGGCAAGGAGATTGGTCTTCTTGCAATTGATAGAATTGTGGGTTGTGGTTTTCAAAATGTTAAATTGTACAGGAAAGATAGAGTTTTGCCACTTGCTACAATGAACAATGCAATCAAAATATATGATGAAACTATCCCTATCAATCCGACAACTATTTTTCACAGAATCACAATTGCTAAACAATCTGATGAAGAACTTGAAGAGTTTCTGAAATATGAATTGTGTCCGTATCCATTGCCTCTCTTCGACGACTGTGGTATGCGAAAAGGAACCAAGTCTGCTTTATACAAAGCATTTACAGCAACTGAGCAGGCAAATCTCCAAGGCTGTATATATGTCATAGATGGAGGATATTTACTGCATAAGGTCGTGTGGAACAGGGGTAAATCATTTTCCTCAATTTGTGAAAGGTATGTGTCATTTGTTAAGTACAAATACAAGGATAGTGCTGTAGTTGTGTTCGATGGTTACCCTGAAGAAAGTTGCAGAGGTACTAAATGTATTGAGCGAGCAAGAAGATCACGCAAACAAACTTCAGTAGATTTGATGTTCGACGAAACAATGGTGCCTACAGTACCACAAGATAAATTCCTAGGCAATATAATAAAAAAAAGAGCGTTTGATTTTAATGTTGAAAGATAAATTTGCAGCAGCTGACATTCACACAAAACAGGCACGAGAAGATGCGGATACGCTGATTATCACCACAGCAAGGGACCTTGCGCAACAACATAACTCTGTAGTTATCGTGGGTGAAGACGTAGATTTGCTGGTGATCATGATTGGTCTCTGTAGGGTATATATTCAAATGTATATTTTTTTAAAGCCAGGCAAAGGGACAGTTTCACCACTCATTTTTTTTCCTGACTGCAAACTTGAACAATCGGTTGCTGACAACATATTATTTTTACATGCCATGAGTGGTTGTGATACTACTTCAGCCTTTTTCAAAGTAGGAAAAATGAGGTTTCTTCAGACTCTCAAAAGAAACCCGGCATTAATTAAAGCCATTGAAATTTTTAAAGACCCTATGGAAGATGCTGATGCAATTACTGATGCTGGCAATCGTTTTTTGACTTCTTGTACAAATTATCTGACAAGGAAACCACGTCATTAAACAAATTGAGGTATCTATGCTACCTTAAGTCTGCATATAAGCCATCAACCCATTTGGCGTCCCTACCTCTTACGGAGGCTGCAGCTAAACAACATTCTTTAAGGGTGTATTTTCAAGTTCAGCAATGGCTTGGGAATGAAAAAAATCATGAACAGTGGTGTTGGAAAAGCACCAAAGATGGTCTAGAGCCAATAACCACGCTAGAGCCACCAGCACCTCAAGCCGTTCTAAAACTCATTTCTTGCAAATGCAAGAAGGCATGCCGTAAAAACTGTGAATGTAAAAAAGCAGGCCTCAGCTGCTCTAATATGTGTCTAAACTGCGAGAGCAGTTGTAATAACATGCCTAATATTGAAATAGAAGAAAACGAGGATGACCCGGAATACCCTGAAGTACTTGAAGGTAATTATACATAAATCATTCCATTTCACATTTATTTTTTCATTCATTTTTAATTTGGTGTGGTCAAAATATGTATCCCAATACACTGTGCATAACTATTTAGTTTTTAGACAATTAAAACTATGTCATTAATTATTTTTTAAAACCCTGATACGTAGTATAATAGCTTTTTTGCTCCCTGATTTGGGGTCCAAAAGTGACCGATTCCTGAAATGAGCTGTAAAAGAGGGCTGATATTAAAAAGAGGTAAAAATAATGTTATGATAAAATGCTGTATGAATCTTAACTTAGTTCTAATTAATTCCACCGTTTAAATAAATATTATACACACCAGTTCTTCTCCGGAGCATAAGTTTCGATCCTCGGGACAAAAACGGCTTTTCGTGCCCGTATGCGTAAATAGTTATTATATAATTAATTTCTTTTTTATAGGTGTAGAAGACCTAGAACGCTTACCCTAAGGAAACATGAAACCATTGGCCAAGAGGACTCGGTTTGACTGACGAGTTCCTTTCAATGTCCATAATAATTATTAATTAATATTGTATAAATACATAACTACCTATTTTACTATATTATTTAGCATTAAACAGTTTACATACTAATCAATCGTGAATCATTTATCATTTTTTGTACCTATATAACCTAACATCAACGTTCTACATATCTGCACACATGTATAATGATGCATATAAGTTATATGCCTTTAATAAGGAGGTGGATGACTACTTCGTGCATTCGTCATTGCTTTTTTCATAATTATTCAAGGTCCAAGAAAATTTCTTGCACATAAATTGTAGAGAATTTTATCTATTTTTTTAAAGCATAGTATAATGTATACAGTGAAATGTTTATTTTTAGGCCTTATGAACAGAAAGGCTGTAAAAAAATGTGTTTTTTGCTATTTTCCGAAAAGTACTGTTTTTCGACGATTTTGCCTAGTTTTACTTCCTTTACCTAATTTTACCTCTTTTTAGAAAATTTTACCACCTTTTAGAGTAAGAACTCCCCGGAGGAGGAGCAACTTTGACTCATGAAAGTAGGTGGAGCTGCTCCACTGCTCCCAACTTCCACTGGTGCCGGAACCGCACTTTCCCTCTACTTTAAATGCATAAAATATAGTAAATCATATAATCTTTAATATAAATGATGGTTAATATTTGCGTTAAATGGTTTGTTTCCATGTTACATCGACATACAGTGCCGTAATTCCCGTTTTTTTACAGTTTTTGTTTTTAATACCCATTTTTGCGGCACTCTCACGGCTAAACCATTGATCATAGAAAAAATCTTTCAATACATAAAATGTAGGAAATTTTATTCTCTTTAACTCATATACTGCCAACTTTCACGCAAAATGCACAATTTTGGAGTTATTTTGAAAAAAAAACGAAAAAAGTCCGTGTTTTTACAGGTTTTTTGTAAAAAAAAAAACAAATTTGCCGAACGAAATTTTGTTGGAAAACTTCAGATTCGTATTCAGCACCACAAAAAACATAAAATAAGCCACTAAAAACAATTACACCAGAATTTTCCACTTCAAGCACTTTTTGAGCACAATTTGACTGGACTATGCGTGCAGCACATTACGAAAGAATCACATATATTATTTCTGTTGTCAACATCCCTTTTTCTAAGAAAATACAACACGCAGAACGACAAATTAGATATCATATGAAAGGATTTTGAACAGGCTTCTGACATAGTACACTGATACTTCGTTAAAACATGTGTTTTGATTAAAAATTGCTGTAAATTAAAAATTAAATCGACATTGTTTTCATAGATGAAATGAAAGATTTTCCTCAAATTAGTGTTGCCACAAAAATAAAATACCACATTATATAATCCTCGACAGTGATTATAAAAATAATAATAAATAGTACAAAAGAAAAAAAATGTGACGTTTTTTCTCACGGGTTTATTTTATATTTATGATTAAAAACCAAAATTGAAATTGGAACGTTTAGAAGATAAATATATTATTGATAGATCGAAGCAGTGGTTTCACGTGTAGCATAAAAGGTATGATTTGTTATATAATAGATTAAATTATAATTTAAGTGTATTTCAATTTATTTTCCTTTGTCCCGTGTTTTTCCCGAAGAAGATGACGTCATCCTCTAATGCAGTTAAAATACATTTTTTGTTTCTCGCGCTCGTGACTTTTTCTATTGAGATTTTACTGTGGGAATAAATGAGCTGATATTTAGGCTTGACTAAAGTTGTTTGCAGATATGTTTATCCTTAATTTTTCTGTAGAAATCTAAATTTGCATCTAAAAATATTATATATATTACTAAAAAATGTTAAACTGCAGTGCGAAATCCTCGCACGGGTCCAATGGTAATAAACAATTTGCAATTTATAGTTGAGCATTTGTCTCCAACTAATTTTCCATGACGAAATTAAAACTCCATCAATAAATAAATAAAAGAATAATAATGTAATAAAAACACAAATTCAACATATATGTAATCGAACAATTTCAATTTTTACACCTCTGAATTGGGGAAAATATGTATTTTTAAATATAATTTGTTTGAAAACTGTATCTCATTTTACAGATTAGAAAGCTTGATAATTTTTTAATTGAATGATATATTTGAATATATTATTGATATTTTTCTTATAAAATTCTTTTTGGCGTTGTTAATGAATTAATTGACAAAATGTATATTAAATAGGAAAAATCGAATTAGAATTAAAAAAATAATAGTTTTCGCCTATGTTCTGTAACCGAAGAATCCCGGGCTCGATTCCCTAATACAAATAATAATAATAATTTTTAAGCGTTCAGTAAGAAAGATGCACGCTGTTAATATATTTTATCATAATCGGAAATATAAAAATACAAAACTAGCATTTAAAAAGTAATTTTTCAAATTTTATGTAAATTTATTTCAATATTTATTTTAATTAACGGGTGTTAATTTCAGTACAAGCGGAATTTAAAATTCATGGGAAATTACATCACAATTTTAGTAAACAGTTTCAGCTTTATGAATGAAGGTGATATTTTCTTTAGAATATGTAGTCATTTTCCCAACTGGAAACATTTCATTTTTGTAAAATTAGGATATAAGCTTTTGTTTATTTTTATATAATTGCTAGGAGGCTCTGCCCCTGCTTCCTTCGTGCGCCAACACCCGGATTTTTTTGTTAGTTTGTCTTTCTATCTATCTGTCTGTCTCTGTCTATCTATTTAACTGTCTCTTTACCAGGCTGTCTTTCCGGCTCTCTACTCACATCTCGGCACGTCTCTCTACCCACCACGCTACCCGTCCGTTCGTCTCTTTCCCCGTCTGCCCGTCTCTCGTCCCGTCCCTCTACCCACCACGCTATCCCTCTGTTCGTCTCTCTCCCTGTCTACCCGTCTCCCAACTCGTCTCTCTACCCGTCTCCCAACTCATCTCTCTACCCGTCTCCCAACTCGTGTCTCTACCCGTCTCCCAACTCGTCTCTCTACCCGTTTATCTCTCTCTCTCTCAATCTATTTATCAATCAAGCAATCAATCAAAATTATACTACAAACCCCGAATTTAAGCGTTTCAGAAATTCTTTTCATAAATTCGATTCGTATATTCGTTTAATATATTCCAGCTGATTTATTAGTCGTTTTATACAATCATTACACATATTCGGTTCATAAGGATATTATACATACAGGTTAGATTTATTTGAATGTATGGTATTCTGAAAAGTGTTAAGAAAGTTGAGTGGCGTCACTCGAGATTTTTTTCTTTTCTTGCAACAAATGAAAAAAAAAAAAAAAACAGCCAACAATCTATCATAAAAAGAAAGAAATAAGAAAGAGCTATTTTTAAAGGTGGATTTTCCCATCCATATGTTATTATTATTATTATTATTATTTTACTACAGTCACAGTGTTACTATGTCATTGTGCACTTGCTGTTACATATCTTGCTTTCTGCTTCGAATAAATTCATTTCACCCCACTAACTCCCATTTCATCCACATATTAAATGAAAACCACCAAAGCGATACAAATGGCAAGCACTGAGGCAGATCACGCTTTAAATTTGAATATCTGTCTTTTTTTATAGTCTGCTAACTGTAGTGTAACAATCGTTCGTGTGTTTTATCGTATCTTCGTTGAAATCTTGTTTTTTTGCTACTGTTTAGTGACTTAAAATAGTGGCTTTAAGTCATCAAGAAAACATGCTATCAAATTTTGCTATCATGCTGATAATTTTTCTGTCAAATTCTATTTTAAGGTAATTTATTCTTTCCTTTTTTATCTATAATTTTAGATTAGAAGTGCTATGCATCGTTTAAAGACTGTACTAAAAACAGAATAGACATAATGGAAGAAGAAATGCGAATCTCTAAGTACCCTCATTACACTGAAAATTTGCAAAATTTATGTGTCCAAATCGTCAGAAGTAACAAAATAAGAATCATCATGCTTTGTATTTTCCAATACAGTTTAACTCGGATATAACGAACTCTGATATTATGAGAACCTTGTTTCAATGGGAAGAAAAAATGACAGATAATTTATCTGTTAAATTCTATTTTAGGGTTATTTATTCTTTCTTTTTCTTCTATAATTTAGATTAGAAGTGCGATGCATCGTTTGGAGAATACTAAAAACAGAATAGACATAATGGAAAAAAACAGATGAAATATGTTTATTTACGCATCCTCATGACACTGAGAATTTGTAAAATTGATGTGTCCAAATCTTCAGAAGCAGCACAAATAATAATCATCATTTGTTGTATTTTCCATTACAGTTTAACTCGGATATAACGAGCTCTGATATTACGAGGACACGATTTTAACGGGGAAAAATGAAAGATAATTTATATCTTAAATTCTACTTTAGGGTCATTTCAATTTATTCTTTCTTTTTCTTCTATAATTTTAGATTAGAAGTGCGGTGCATCGTTTGGAGAATACTAAAAACAGAATAGACATAATGGAAAAGGACAGATGAAATATGAATACTCACGCATCCTCATGACACTGAGAATTTGAAAAATTGATGTGTTCAAATCTTCAGAAGCAGCACAAATAATAATAAAATCATTTGTTGTATTTTCCATTACAGTTTAACTCGGATATAACGAGCGCTGATATTACGAGGACACGATTTTAACGGGGAAAAAATGAAAGATAATTTATCTCTTAAATTCTACTTTAGGGTAATTTCAATTTATTCTTTCTTTTTCTTCTATAATTTTAGATTAGAAGTGCGGTGCATCGTTTGGAGAATACTAAAAACAGAATAGACATAATGGAAAAGGACAGATGAAATATGAATACTCACGCATCCTCATGACACTGAGAATTTGAAAAATTGATGTGTTCAAATCTTCAGAAGCAGCACAAATAATAATAAAATCATTTGTTGTATTTCCCATTACAGTTAAACCCGTATATAACGAGCTCTGATATTACGAGGACACGGTTTTAACGGGAAAAAATGGAAAGAAAATTTATCTGTTAAATTCTATTTTAAGATAATTTATTCTTTCTTTTTCTTCTATAATTTTACATTAGAAGTGCGGTGCATCGTTTGGAGAATACTAAAAACAGAATAGACATAATGGAAAAGGACAGATGAAATATGAATATTTACGCATCCTCATGACACTGAGAATTTGTAAAATGGATGTGTCCAAATCTTCAGAAGCAGGACAAAGAAATAATCATCATTTGTTGTATTTTCCATTGCAGTTTAACTCGGATATAACGAGCTCTGATATTACGAGGACATGGTTTTAACGGGGAAAAAATGAAAGATAATTTATCTCTTAAATTCTATTTTAAGATAAGTTATTCTTTCTTTTTCTTCTATAATTTTAGATTAGAAGTGCGGTGCATCGTTTGGAGACTGATGTACTAAAAAAAGAATAGACATAATGGAAAAGGACAGAGGAAATATGAATCTTTAGGCACTCTTATGACACTGAGAATTTGTAAAATTGATGTATCCAAATCTTCAGAAGCAGCAAAAATAAGAATTCTCATGTGTTGTATTTTCCATTACTGTTTAATTCGGATATAACGAGCTCTGATATTACGAGGACCCAGTTTTAATGGGGGGGGATGAAAGATAATTTATCTGGTTAATTCTATTTTAAGATAATTTATTATTTCTTTTTTTTTCCATAATTTTAGATTAGAAGTGCGGTACATCGTTTGGAGATTGTACTAAAAACAGAATAGACATATAATGGAAAAGGACAAAGAGGCAGAGGATATCTAAACCTGTACGCATCCCTCATTACACTGAGAATTTGTAAAATTGTTGTGTCCAAATCGTCCAGAATCAACATAAATGAGAATCGTCATGCCTTGTGCACGTGATATTTTCCAATATAATGCGAAAGTGCAAGTTGACATAAGTTGAGCAATAAGACATGTTTTCCCCCCTTATTTTTTAAGAAGTGGGGCTTGAGGGTTATATTAATAAAATTTATCGTATATTCTTTGTAATTTCAGTTTATTGTTCGATAACAAAACTATATATTTTTAGAGTTAAAAAATATAAAACAACAAAAATAAAAAGAGAATTATTTTTTAATTGCATAAACTTTTATATTTATTTTGATGACAGATTATTTTTTATTTTAATTGGCGAAAGACGTCATTAATTAATATATAATAATTAGAGGCCATATTCCTAAACAAACCATCTATCATCATGTAGAAATAATAATTTTCGTCACAAAGAACAAAAATAAATATAATTAATTAGCATTATTAGCGGAAAATATATTAAGAACAATCATTTTCTTAAAAGTCCTATTGTATATATATAAATGCTTTTATCTTTTTCCGTTTTTCATATGTCCAAGAAAAGGAGAATGATTGATTGAAAAATCAAGTTGATAATATCAGTGTGGATCTGATACAAAGACTACAATTGACTATCCAATATCTCTAATTTGTGTTTGTATAAATTTTATTCAGAAAAAAAAAGTTTAAACTTTTTTGTTAAAAGTAAAACATTTTAAATTCTTTAAAAATATTAATTTAATAATAAAATAAATAATTTATTTCATTCATTGCCAGAGACCATATTCAAAGTGAGACTTATAATTTATAATGAGTCTGCCTAAACTATAACCACATACATGTTAAAAAGAATTCTATAAAATAATAATAATAATAATAATAATAATAAAACAGTTTTACCTATAACCCATTTTCGGCCAAAGGTGCGTAAACGCACCATTTCAATAAATATATTTTTATTAACACTGTGACGTATATTTTTCACTAATTTTATTTTTCTGCTATTTTTAAGGGTTCTGAAGACATCTATAAAATATTAGTAATTGAATTGAAGTAATCACTTTCTGTTGAGAAATTTTCAAAATACGCTGGTTGTATACTTGAAACGGTTATTGGCAAATTCGACTTTTTGAAAATGTATAATTATTCCAATTGAGATTAATCATATGTTTTTATAATGGAGTAAAGTTGCAAGTTCTGTAAATAAAATAAAAATAAAACAAATGCCATAAGAAAACTTAAATTTTTTTATTTAAATTTAATGGTAAATTATTAATGGTAAATTAATAATGGTAACGTCAAATTTAATAAAATATTATTTTTCATGCACGAAACTTTTTTGGTGTGTTAATGAATGTAATTTACGTAAATTTTAATGCAAATAATACCACATTTTATAAAAATTTCTATGCTTGGCCTAAAATGGGTTAATCTAAGAAACTCTAAAAATTTATTTAGAAAATGTAAATGGATGTCTTAAATTTTTTTTATGATAAATACTCAAAATGTAAATGAAATCGGTATTTTCCTCATAAATAAATTTTTTAAGGAGATTTTTTTTTTCTCTCCCAAAAATACAAGAATAGTAAAATTATTTTTAAATCAGATTTGTGGCGCCACTGTAAATAAATCTGACAACATGTAATGTGAAGTACATTACATTGGATTTTTTTTTTTCTTTCTTGCGTCTGCCTCCATCCTAAGATTTAGCTGGCAGATTTGGCCCCAAGAGATTATGTCTACGCCATATGATGAAGAGAAGATTTAAGTTATCATTTAGCTGAGAGATTTAACTTATCATTTAAAAAAATTTCCCCATCATGTAGTTAAGTAGACTGGAATGCTCTTAACTTGAGATATTTGAGTGAACTTTTAATGGCAAACTTTTAATGCTCTAACTAGCGTTGTACAATTTACTATTGGCATGCTTAATTTAATAATCGCTTTATAAATGCAACATAGCTAATTTTCTAATCAACTAAACAATAGAGACTTCAATAGTTGTGGTAAGAAGGTGTGGTTATAGCTGTTGGAGAGAGAATATTATATATTTATTTTATTTACTTAAAGTTGTTCTCAATACAAACTGGCTACTTTAGGACATATTAATTCATTTTTGTTCGGAAACGCGTGAAATTGACAGGTGTTCTTATTTAGAAACTAGACGTTTTCCATTTTTTGGTAAAGACAAAAGACCGTTCAGAAAGTACTGTCAAAGTAGGTGTTTTGAACAGAATTTCTGACGCTGCAGAACGAGAATCGGGAAAAACGTGTCGTCACGTGACACGAATCACTTATAACTCGATAAGTAATTTATTTATGAAAAAAATGGAAAACTCATTTTGATTCCAAATTGCCTTAATAGTCAGGCCTGCCAATTTTATGCCTTTGCGATTAAAAATGAGTCAGAAAGTTTTGCGTTGTTGAGCCGGTCATTTGAGAAACACCTTAAAATTTAGAATCATTCAAATAATAATAATAATAAAACCTTCATTTTTAAATTTATTGGTTCTTTCTCCGTTCATGAATGAAAAGTATCCAAGACTTATTATTGTCTTCTATATAAATATTATGAGGACAATGAACCTTCTATGTCCAGAATTATTGCAAAAGGTAATATTTAAAAAAAAAAAAAGATTTACTGGATATAAAACTGCTTGTCTCCTTATTTCTAAAGTATATTCATAAAGAATACTTTGAAGTTTATTAATGAAGCATTTATTCAGCAGCGGAATAGCTGGCTGAAAACTGTATTCTTTTCTTATCCGTTTAAGAGATAATTTCTGGTCGTCAGATTCATTCACAGCTTCTAATTTTCATTCATTATACAAGAGGAAAAGTTGTAGAGTAATTTTATATTTTCATCTGTTAAATATAATTCTATATAACTTTTCTGGTAATAGGCATATTTAATAGTTTTCATGTAATAAAGGATAAGAAAAACAAATCTATCCGCTTTAAGTACTTAAGAAATTTAAAAGCCTTAAAACTGGCTTAGATAAGTCGACTTGGAAATTCTTTTATCATCGCCCGTACGGGAGGACTGATCGCCCCATCGCACTCCCCTTGAATACACCATTGGTATATATTTTAGAAACATTTTATTAATTAGCTAGCAAATGAATGTCCTATGAGAATATGTAAAAAAAAATTAAAAATTATATTTAATGGGAAACTTGAAAATATAAATACGTCCCAAACTCATTAGATCTATATCAGAGAGGAAAATTTGAAATCTAACAGATGAGGAGTCTTCACTGTGTGCAATAAGAATATCTATTTTCACTCATGTATACTTAGTATTAATATATAACAAAGGGGAAAAAATCATGCATCAGTCATTGATTATGAAACACTTTCCAACAAAATAACGTAACAAAACTTCAATATTCTGAAAGATTATGTCATTATGTAATTTAAACAGTTTAGAAAACGCACATAACACAATATTGAAAACACATTTTAACAATTCCCATCTACATAATCGGAAAAGTATCCGAAATATTTTGTGCAGAGTTGTATATGATCTATAGATTTGTATATATACTAGATAGTATTCAAAAAGTTTAATTCAGTTAGGAAACACATCCTAATCCAGTTTAAAATTAGCCTTCAGGAATTTCCGGCAATAAGCAGAAATGTACTGGAATTCTTTTCTGCAGCCCTGTATATGATCTACACAATTTATGCACATCGAGTTAGATGAAAATATCAGTTCAATTTAAAAACTCATACCACAATTGAAAACGCACTTCCAACAATTATTGCTCAAATACTGTAAACGAATTCTTTTGCGTGTTCTTGTAAACGAACGGATAAAAGTTATGAAAACCATATTCTATAGTAAACATCTTAGATCAGGGAACCTCTATCGTGTATATCAATTTAAATTATATTTGGAATAGTGTAACATAATTAAATTACACAGCAAACGATTTTTCCCCCATTGATCATAATGTAACGGAATTCTTTTGTGTGCCCCTGTAAACGAAATATTAATGCTACGCACTTCATTTTCAATACCAAACATTCCATGATAAACTTCAATAACATATATAAATTATACATGGCAACCTGAGTATATTTACGCGCGTTAGAGCATGGACAGACAGTCAGGCAAATCGAATTCCTAAAAGCGTTTTAACTTTGTTAGAAAGTGTTAAAAATAGAGTGTCTGTCTGTAATTTTCAGAAAAACACGTTTCTGCGAGTTCATACGACTATATTTAAGCTACGTTTAGTCCAAATTAACTTTTTTTTTTTTTTTTTTTTTTTTTTGTCTGCTTGTTCGAAATAGGCTTAGAAAGAGTTGTAAAACAAGCACAAAACTTATCAGAAGCATATAGTGAATGTTTCTGGCTACAATCTGCAATTTGTTGCATTCCGATATCTAATATAGTTTTTTAAAAAAAAACAGCACTGAAAAAAAAAAAAAAAAAAAAAAAAAGATGATGATTTTACGGTATAATACTGACAGCGGAGGTGCTAGTATTATACCGTAAAATCACCAATCTTTTTTTGGTAGTTAGGAAAAAAACGGGAGAGTCAATCAATCAACCAATCTTCCAATGCTGCTCAAAAACTTGAAAACTAAGTGACCATTTTTATGGAATCTTACGTCCATAGAAAGGTATAATTAAGATTTATAAATGGTAACTCTGGTTACAATCTACAGTTTGTTGTATTCGGATATCTAAAATAGTTTTTGAGAAAACTGAAAAAAAACCGGGAGAATCGATCAATCGACCAATGCACAAAAACTCAAAAACTAATTGAGCAATTTTCAGGAATCTTACGCCCATAGAAAGGTCTAATTAAAATTAACATTTCTGGCTACAATCTGCAATATGTTGAATTTTGAGAAAACAGAAAAAAACCGCGAGAATCAATCAATCAGCCAATCTTCCAATGCTCAAAAACTTGAAAACTAATTGAGCATTTTTAAGGAATCTTACATCCATAGAAAGGTCTAATTAAGATTAAGATTTCTGGTTACAATCTGCCATTTGTTGCATTCCGATATATGAAATTATTTTTCAGAAAAGACGAAAAAAAAAAAACGGGAGAATCAATCAATCGACCAATCTTCCAATGCTCAAAAACTCGAAAAGTAATTGACCAATTTTAAGGAATTTTGCGTCCTTAGAAAGGTCTAATTAAGAGTTATAAATGAGAATTCTGGCTACAGTCTGCAGTTTGTTGCATTCTGATATCTAAAATAGTTTTTGAGAAAACAGGAAAACATCGCGAGAATCAATCAATCAACCAATCTTCTAATGCTGAAAAACTCAAAAACTAATTGAGCAATTTTACGGAATAGAAAGGTCTAATTACGATTAACATTTCTGGCTACAATCTGCAGATTGTTGCGTTCCGATATCTTAAATAGTTTTTGAGAAAACTGGAAAAAACCGGGAGAATCAAACCATGAACCAATTTCCCAATGCTCACAAACTCGAAAACTATCTCATCAATTTTAGGGAAACTTACGTCCATAGAAAGCTGCATATAAGATTTATAAATAGTAATTCCGGCTGCAATCTGCAGTGTGTTGCATTCTGATATCTAAAATAGTTTTTGAGAAAACAGGAAAACATCGCGAGAATCAATCAATTAACCAATCTTCCAATGCTGAAAAACTCAAAAACTAATTAAGAAATTTTAAGGAATCTTGCGTCCATAGAAATGTCTAATTAAGATTAAAATTTCTGGCTACAATCTGCAATTTTTTGCATTTTGAGAAAACAGGAAAAAGCCGCGAGAATCAATCTATCAACCAATCTTCCAATGCTCAAAAATTCGAAAACTAATTGAGCAATTTTAAGGAATCTAAATTAATTAAGATTACAATTTTTGGTTACAATGTGCAGTTTGTTGCATTCCGATATCTAAAATAGTTTTTGTGGAAACAGGAAAAAACCAGGAGAATCGATCAATCAACCAATCTTCCAACGCACAAAAACTCAAAAACTAATTGAGCAATTTTCAGGAATATTACGCCCATAGAAAAGTCTAATTAAAATTAACATTTCTGGCTGCAATCTGCAATTTGTTGAATTTTGAGAAAACAGGAAAAAACCGCGAGAATCAATCAATTAACCAATCTTCCAATGCTCAAAAACTCGAAAACTAATTGAGCATTTTTAAGGAATCTTACGTCCATTGAAAGGTCTAATTAAGTTTAAGATTTCTGGTTACAATCTGCCGTTTGTTGCATTCCGATATTTGAAATTGTATTTCAGAAAACAGGAAAAAACTGGGAGAATCAAACCATCAATCAATTTCCCAATGCTCACGAACTCGAAAACTATCTGATCAATTTTAAGGAATCTTACGTCCATAGAAAGCTGCATATAAGATTTATAAATGATAATTCCGGCTACAATCTGCAGTGTGTTGCATTCTGAAATCTAAAATAGTTTTTCAGAAAACAGGAAAATATCGCGAGAATCAATCAATCAAACCAGTCTATGCTGAAAAATTCAAAAACTAACTGAACAGTTTTAAGGAATCGTACGTCCATAGAAATGTTTAATTAAGATTAACATTTCTGGCTACAATCTGCAGTTTGTTGCGTTCCGATATCTAAAATAGTTTTTGAGAAAACTGGAAAAAACCGGGAGAATCGGTCAATCAACCAATTTCCCAATGCTCACAAACTCGAAAACTAACTGATCAATTTTAAGGAATCTTACGTCCATAGAAAGCTGTAATTGAGCTTTATAAATGATAATTCTGGCTACAATCTGCAGTTGTTGCATTCCGATATCTAAAATAGTTTTTCAGAAAACTGGAAAAAACCGGGAGAATCAAGCAATCGACCAATCTTCCAATGCACAAAATGTCAAAAACTAATTGAGCAATTTTAAGGAATCTTACGCCCATAGAAATGTGTAATTAAAATTAACATTTCTGGCTACAATCAGCAATTTTTTGCATTTTGAGAAAACAGGAAAAAGCCGCGAAAATCGATCGATCAATCAATCAATTTCTCAATGCTCACAAACTCGAAAACGAACTGATCAATTTTAAGGAAATCTTTACGTCCATAGAAAGCTGGAATTAAGCTTTATAAATGATATTTCTGGCTACAATCTGCAGTTTGTTGCATTCCGATATCTAAAATGGTTTTTCAGAAACTGGAAAAAACCGGGAGAATCAATCAATCAATCCACCAATCTTCCAACGCGCAAAAAGTCAAAAACTAATTGAGCATTTTTAAGGAATCTTACGTCCATAGAAAGATCTAATTAAGATTAAGATTTCTGGTTACAATCTGCCTTTTGTTGCATTCCGATATATGAAATTATTTTTCAGAAAACAGGAAAAAAAAATGGGAGAATCAATCAATCGACCAATCTTCCAATGCTCAAAAACTCGAAAAGTAATTGACCAATTTTAAGGAATCTTGCGTCCATAAGAAAGGTCTAATTAAGATTTATAAATGATAATTCCGGCTACAGTCTGCAGTTTGTTGCATTCCGATATCTAAAATAGTTTTTCAGAAAACTGGATAAAACCAGGAGAATTAATTATTCAACCAATCTTCCAATGCTCAAAAACTCAAAAACTAATTGAGTAATTTTAAGGAATCTTTCGTTCATAGAAAGGTCTAATTAAGATTAAGATTTCTGGTTACAGTCTGCAGTTTGTTGCATTCCGATATCTAAAATAGTTTTTTCAGAAAACAGGAAAAAACCGGGAGAATCAATCAATCGACTAATCTTCCAATGCTGATTAATTCGAAAACTAACTCATCAATTTTACGGAATTTTACGTCCATATAAAAGTCTAATTAAGATTTATAAATGACAATTCTGCTACAATCTGCATTTTGTCGCATTCCGATATCTAAAATAGTTTTTCAGAAAACAGGAAAAAACCAGAGGAATCAATCATTCAATCAATCTTTCAATACTCAAAAATAAAGTACTAATTGATCAATTTTAAGGAATCTTACAGCGATTGATAGATCTAATTAAGATTTGTAACTTATAATAATTACATTTTTAGCTTATGACTTTTACATTTCAATTTAAAAACAGGTAATTTTTCTCCAAAAATTCAAAAGATCTAATAAAATACAAAAGCAACAACAACGGGTTGCTACGCAGCATAGTGTAATAATAAAATCCCTATTTCATATACATAGATTATGCTTTTATCTTTTATTAAATGATGATGTAACTTATCATTTTTATATTGACATTTTATATGTATTGAAACTTTAAAATAACAAATGAGCCACGTGTACGCATCTAACCATATGAGCTCAGTAGCTTATCTTGCGTGTCTTCAGTATATAGTATAGCATTAACTGTGCGACCACCCTTAAGTTTTAAGGTATAAGGTAATATAAGAACCTACCTTCCCTGTAAGATTTCCAAAAGATAACATTAGGTTTTTTAAATTCTGAAATAGCAAAATCTATCAGAATTTGAGAAACGATCTAAATCAGCCATACTCAACCTGCGGCCCGCGGGCCGCATGTGGCCCGGCGACCTTTTATGTGTGGCCCGAGACACTTCATCATAAATCAAAATTAATTTAGATGTTCATAAAAAGTATTTAAGACCTTTATTGTTGTTTTATATATTCTCATGGAAAATCAAAATCTGTTCTTCTATTTACAATTAGTTTAAAATTATGTTAAAATATCTTAAATGCCGTTTTCTAAGTCTTTTTACATGTTGTCAATCCTAATTGTTCTATGGTGATGTATACATTTCTTAATCTTCAACACCAATTACACATTCTTCGAAATTAATTAAATTTGCATTATGAATTTCTACAATAAAAAAAAAAAAAACCTTTTTGGCAGTGAGCAAAAGTTTGATATATTAGAGAAAATCGCCGATTTTTTTTCCTTTAAAACTTGAAAATTCTGCATTGTTATATTATTACATTTTATGCTTACTAGACTGTTAATACTGCTTTTTAGGATTGAATGTTTGCTGCGGAAAAAATTGGCACCAAAATTTTTTCACACCAGTACTTTCAAGCAACAAAACTTCGCAGTATATTTCTACATTTGCAATAGAAATCTACCACAAAGATTATTGTTTGGAAATAATAGTGTTAAAAATTTTTAATATTAACTTTGCTAAATTGCTTTGTTACACTATTTATGTTATCTTACTATTTTAAATTACTCTTTTTTACCCATTTATAATTATGTTGCGGCCCGCCTAACGTCGAAAACATATGTTTGCGGCCCGCGAGAAAAAAAGGTTGAGTATGGCTGATCTAAATGGTAAAATTTTAATGAGTTGAATTTTTTTTTTTAATTTGCTCATCTGATAAACTGTAAAAATAAATAAATAAATAAATAAATATAAAATAATAATAATAATAATAATAATTATTATTATTATTATAAAATAATAATAATAATTTTAATTAATTAATTAATTATCATTAATTAATTAATTATAGTAATATAAAACTGACAGAAAAAAACCTGTCACATGAGAACGTTAAAAACTATTTATTTTACGGAAAAAAAAAAACCCTGTTATTTTTTCGAACTTTTTTTTTTAAAGTCAAATTTTGCTTTTAAAACTAAAAAAACAGAATTCTTTTGTAAAATAAACACATTTTTTTTTCTCCTGTCTGTTTTTTAGGATTTTTTTTGTTTTATTTTCTTTCTTTTGTTTTCTTTCGTTCTCTTTTCTTTAATTTTCTTTTTTTTCCCCCCTACAGTGCTACTACAAGACAATTTAGATAATGATATTTGTTCATAAGCTAAATTTAGTAAAAACGAAAAATTCCAAATAAAAATTAGAAAAAAAGAAAAGAAAAAGATTGTAGAAAGCTTTTAAGTGCGAACATTTTTTCGAACATTAAGAGATCTCATATAAATATGAAGGATTCGCAGAATATGCTAAAAGTTTATCTGCTTCTGCTGATAATAAATTTTTAAACATTTATTGAAATTAAATAAAAATTTTATAGGACATTCAAGGCTTTTTTCATTTTTTAATAAATTATAAAATAAGCCACAATTAATACAAGAGCATTTTCCCTATAAATAAATGAATGAATATAAATAAAAGAAAAACAAAATAAAAGAAAGGCTAATAATATTAAGGCTAATGATGAGGTCAAGATAATTGCTAAATTTTTTGGCAATACTCTTCATGTAATTAAAATTATCTCAAAATTGTATTCTATAGAATAAAGTAATAATACAGAATTATGTCGGAAAAAAATATGTTTGATCATTTTCATTCAAATAATAATAATAAAAAAGCAATAAATATATTAAAATTCTAATTAATTAAACTTTAAAAATTATTTAAATGTTTAATTATTACTATGATTCATTCTTAGGTATAATATAGATAATATGCTCACAGAAGAAAAAAATTAGGTTTATCCCCTGGATAGATTTTTTTTCTTTAAATCTTAGGGGTTTGCCATGAAAATTATAATTTTAAGAAATTGAATTTAGAATTAAGACATATTGACGTTATTATTATTATTTTTTTCGATGCGGGTTTTTTTTTTCGGTTTTGACCTTTTTCGGGTTCGCATTGATTTCAGGTTTAGGTTGATTCCTTCGCTTTGGGTTCAGTTAACCCGACTTTCAGAAGAAAGTCCTTAATATATTTTAAACGAAAAAATTATATATTTGAATATTAATGAGTGTATATGTGTTCATTTTTATTACAAAAAAGATAAAATTGATATTAGATAATTCTTTTTCATAATTATATTAAAATATGGATTAATTTTCTTTCACTTCGGGTTCGAGTTTGAATAATTTGGGTTGGAGTGTGTCGGGTTTGAGTTGTCTTTAAGCAGAATCTTCGGGTTGGGTTCGGGTTCAACAGGACTCTGCCGTTTTGATTATATCCCCGATTACATTCTATTGCGGATTTTTTAATGCTGTTATATTTTGAATTCGTTCAAAATTTATTACAGGATAAAAATCAATAACATATTTTTCCCGAATGCTTGAAGATTTTAAAAGGTATGAAACCTTTAAAAAGTACAGGAAGACATAAAGTTGCATACAACAAATCAAGTATTTAAAATAATTGTTCAAAATGCAGAATAAGTTATTTCCAGTTTATTATAAAGCAGGTTTCAGTAAATTTTAGGAAATTTTGAGGTGATATTAATATGATTGGTAAGTTTTTATGAAATGTCACATACAAGTGTGGTATATGTAATTTGAATTTAGAAGTTTATTAGCAGTAATTTACTCGAATAAATTATTCATTTTTAAGCAAATTTTTAAATATTTGACATTTTCTCATGATTTTTTGAAGACAAAAAGATGAAATTCTGATTCATCTATGACGCATTTAGGTTATTCCACAGAACAAAAATCAATAAACATTGCTCTTCTCAAAGAAATACTTATTCCCATTTTTCCAATATAATTTTAACGCAACGCCAGCAATAAGAAGCCAAATGTAGTAACCCGACTTAATCTGCTCTTTTCCGGGCATTGGCCGAATCAGCTAGGGCGTAGCCAATCACGGTACAGATCGAGGCCGGTGACAGACAGATGGTTTGTTTTTAGTTGGTGGATGACGTCATTGAATGATGCGCTTTCATTGGAGGAAGGTTTGGAAGTAGCATGTTCTTATTCTAAAGGTTAAAGGCTGGACCGGTAGTGATAAAAACAAGTTCTGTTAATTCTTTTTGTATAGTTGCTTGTTGCTTTTGTTTGTTTTAGATGTTCCTGTACGTGAAGAGTTTTCTAATTGTCATGTGATTACACTTGAAAGTTTCGAGTTCAGCCAGAAGTTTTCCTTTCTGAATTTCTTTCTTTCTGTTTGAAAGGGAAGAGAATATTACTTCGAATATTATTCTTATAAAGAATATAGAATGGTTTCTCCCTAGACGAGTTTAGTAAAATGATCTTTCTGCAGTTTCCCATATTGTTCGATAAAAAGTAAATAAATAATAATAATAATAATAATAATAACTTAAAATTTTTGGCATGGCTAAATGTTTTAATTATGACTGATTACTGACTGAAACTTGGGTGCGATAAAAAAAAAAAAGTAATTAAAAATAAAGAAATAAGTAAGTAGACTATAATAAAGTAAAATTTTCAAACGTTTTTATTCGAAATTGAATTATAAGGAATAATTATTTGTTTTGAAAATAAAGTCAAGGTTGGTTGATATTCATTCTCTGGGCCTAACATAATGGAGGGGAAAGGGGGATGGCAAAATAATGCACTGCAAACAGTCTCCGCGTGAATGGAGGCTCCCGACAATACTGCAAGACCCCTTTTTTTTTAATATTTGGGGGGAAAAAAAGGATTCCTAAAAGTTTTGCAGAAGATTTTTCACATCACACTTAAAGACTATAACCCCCCTCCACCACCACCACCACCTAATGACATTATTATTATTATTATTATTATTATTATTATTATTATTATTATTATTATTATTATTATTATTGTTGTTTTAACTTCTGAAAGTAATTTAGGAGCTTAATTTTTTTCCCTTGAAATTTATAAATTTATGAGTTTATCTAAGAAACAATAATAAATGAAAAAGTTTAAGAAATATAATAATAAGTAAGAGGTCTACCCGGGTCGGACCCTGGCCCGAAGCCCGAACCTGGCCGGACCGGGCCTCGTGATCACTTTTTTCGGGCCGAGCCTGGTCACCACTCTTTCCGGGCCGGGCCGGACCCGGGACTAACTTTTTTGCAGACTTAGGCTGGGCCAGGTCAGACTTCTTTTTTCTGGACCAAGCGGGGCCTAAAATTTCATTTTGCCTAGAGGTTTGCACGGGTCGAAATTTTCAGGCCCGTGTAAAAATCAGTAAAATGAGGACCGGTACAATAGTTTTTGCAAAAAAACATAGGTTTTTAAATTGCCATTATCCTACAATTAAAATTCTCTTTAAAGAATAGTACATACATTTCAAGGCAAAAAAATTAAAGTACAGTAAAACCTGGGAAATTGAGCCTTCCTATGACGAAGACAATTTGCACTCACGAGACTCGGTCTTCATTCGTTCTGGGTCGGGCACGGGCCTAACATTTTTCTGTAGGCTCGGGCCAGGCCGGTCCTATAGTCATCACACTTTTGGATCGGGACCGGGCCTAATTTTTTCTGCATACTTGGGCCAGACTTATTTTTTCAAGGTCAAGCTGCGTCTGGACTTTATTCTTCCTAGAGATTTGCACGGGGCGAAATTTTTAGGCCCGTAACATGAGGTCGGCCACAACAATTTTTGCAAAAGAAAAAAAATAGATTTTTAAATGGCTATTATTCTATGATTAAAATTCTTTTTAAAGAAAGTACATACATTTCTTGACAAAATAATAAAATACAGTAAAACGTGTGAAATAGAAACTGTCTTAAACGGAAAAATGTCTTGATCCGTGCAAAAAGAATATACTAATACATAACACGACAGACGATGCACCTGGTAAGAAAGGAACCTGTCTATCAAGGAGTTTTCTTCTCTTACGAATCTTCATTTGAATATAATTGACTAGGTCAAATTTTAATCAACATTTATGCATATAATTGTCTAAGTGCTCACTAAAAATTTTGATATTTTGCTCTGCATAAGCATCGATTTCGAACATAATCTGAAAATAAAACCTATGCATAAGTAAGTGTGTTTTTTAAATAATTGTAATTTTAGGATAATGTTGCTTCAGAAGTACTATCAGCATGTTTTGTAGAAATTCAGTCGGGCTCAGGCCGAAATTTATCTTTTATTCCGGGCCGGGTTCGGGACGAGGTTTTAGCTTTTATACCGGGCAGGGCCGAACTTTTATACCGGGCCAGGCCGAACTTTTATACCGGGTCGGGCCAATTTTTTTATGGTTCGGGCCGGGCCCGGGCTTGGAAAATTCGTCCCGTGCAGACCTCTAGTTCAAGCACTCCTCTTTAAAAGGAAGCCGATTTTTTAAATCACGTGTATTGTTTCAAAGGCTATTATTGTCTATCTTCAATGTCGGATAATTCAATTCATCTCTGAATCATATACAGTGAAATCTGTCTAAGGCGGAATCGCTTGGGACTGAAATAAAATTCCGCCTTAGACAGAAAACTTTATAGACATCCCATTCACAGAATATTAAACATTTCTTTGGCTAAAAATTAAAACTAAATGTATATTTAAATTTTTTTTAATTAAATAAACATGAAATCTTTGCACATATTTTTATATATTTATAATAATATTAATTTACACTACAAGTTAATAGGACACAAACACACTGGTATAAATCAAAATTACAGGTTTTAGAAAAAAAAAATGTTATATTTACCTTAATAATTGCCTTAAAATTCTATTATCTTAAACTTATTTTTTTTAAAAATCGGATATTGTTGTTTGTTTATTTATTTTTTTCTTAATCACTTTTTTTTTCGGTAGCACATTGTATTTCAGTTAACATTAATATCATTTCATAATTGTTTCGCTCCATGTAAAAATTTTGTAAAAGCTTTAGATTCAATACATGCCATTATTAAAAGATAAAGTTTCTTTCCATTTATATTTCCCAACGGAATTTTCTTCCGTCTTAAACAGTAACTTTGCTTCCTGGAACCCCAAAATGAATGTCCGGTTCCGCGTTATACAGATTGTTTCCATCTTAGACAGATTTTTCGGAAATTTTTAAGTTTAAAAATGTGGGACTCTGAAATGTGTCCGCCTTAGATAGATTTTCTCCTTAGACAGATTCCGTCTTAGGCAGATTTCACTGTATATATTAGTATATATGATCCGGTCAATATCATTAATCCGGTCATTATTAATAATAACCGGTTATTATTAATAATGGCCGGTTTAATAATATTGACCGTAACATATATATTCTAATATAATAATAATAAGATATTAGCAATAATAATAATAACAATAATAATAATAATGATAATTTATTAGTAATAATAATATATTAGTAACAACAAATCATGTTATTAGAATTATAAAAACTATTTTAACGCGATTTTTTTTCTCAGAATGCTCCATTGGTAATAATATTTATATGGAGATTTCAAGAGACGTTAGAAAACAATAGTGCGCACACGTACAGACGCAGAGGTAAGGCAAAAAAAAAAAAAAAAAAAAAAAAAAAAAAATCTTTTCTACTACATTAAACAGCGTTAATAATCATTTCAACATGACAAAACAAATCCATAACAGAACGTCTTCATAAATGTTACTGTTTATAAGTAAGAGAAAAAAAAAAGAAAAAAAAACATTCTTCATCTCCAAAGAATTTTAAAAGCAATTTAACGTTCTAAAAATATGTAATTTTAAAAGTAATAATACTTTAAAAACAAAATGTCATTTAAAAAACTTCCAATAAATGTGTGGAAACATTTTTCACTGAAGAAATATAAGTGACTGAAAAGAAGGAAGGAGAAACAGTTTCCTCTTCGGTTACGTGTAATCAAAATTTTCTGAAATTAAGAGCCTACGCTAGTCACGCGAAGAAACGCTCCAGCTAATGTTAAGTCTATGGGAAGGTTATCGCGCGATTTCTCGCTCGCATTTTAATATTTTTAAATGATTTTTTTTTTGCATAAGGATAGCTGAGGTCGATCTCTAACGTTGTTAGTTTTTACTTTTTCAATTTTGGTTACGGTTTTTTTTATAAGCGGACATTTTAAATTTGGGAACCGGTTTGAACCGGTTCTGAAAGGGAAAGTACTCTTATATAAAAAAAACTGTAACCAAAATCAAAAAAGTAAAAACTAACAACGTTAGAGATTGACATCAACTAGGCAAAAAAAAAAAAACATTTAAAAATATTAAAATGCGAGCTTGAAATTGCGCGATAACCTTCCCATAGACTTAACATTAGCTGGAGCGTTTTTTCGCGTGACTGATGTATAGGCTCTTAAGGATATTTATAAGTTTTGACCGTCAGTGGTCAAAACTCATTTTATTTGGGAAAAAAATTAAAACTTATTTTGTTAAATGATAAATTATGTACGACATTTCGGTGGGTTTGTCAAAATAATATTAAAAAATATCTAACACAGCACTTGGAAGTGTTCTAGTCAGTTCTATACTTTAATTTTCATTACTTTGAAATTTGACAGCACAAACATTTCTACACATAAACAAGTATCGTAAATATTGAAGTATTTTCAATAGTTTGATTTAGAGTTCTGCACGGACCGAAGTTTCCAGGCCCGGGTCCGGTATAAAAGTTAAAAGTTTGGCCTGATCCATAGAAATTTTTTGGTCCGGCCCGATATAAAAGCTAAAATCTTGGCCCAACTCCGGACCGGTGTAAAGGCAAAAAGTTCGGCCCAAGCCCGGCCGGCCCTGTCAGACTGAATTTCTACAAAACCTGTCGATGTTTCTGAAGCAACATTATCTTTACAATTAAAATTACTCAAAAAGCACACTTACTTATGCAGATTTTATTTTCAGATTATGTTCGAAATGCATGGAATATACAATATCAACAATATTAATGACCACTTAGACTTAGACAATTACGTACATATTTAAAATTCTAAGAGCCAAAAGAAAGTGCTGCGTCACAACTTTTAACCCGTTAAGGGTTTTTGTACTGATATCATTACTTTTGTGCGGTTATTGATGAAAATTTCATTTAGTCGAAATTAAGCATAGGGTATAAATTTATTAGAATAAAACTTGCTGGCTTCGCCCGCTAGCGGGCCTTTAATTTACATCGAGCCTCGAATCTAATTGAATTCTCCATTTGTATGATAATCCCTTAATTTGCACATGGAATAGTATAAACAGGACCGTGCGCATAGAAAACTACGCCCGGGGCAAAGTTTCAATTTGGCGCCCTCCCCCCTCCCCCTCTTTTTGTGACAAGTAACACAAAACTGATAAAGTACAGAAACAGAAATAAATTCTATTGAATAAACATTTCGCGTTTATGTTAGAGCTTTAAAAGGTTTAATTTTAATTCAGAAATTGCAAACAACTAAATAGCGTAAGAGAAAATTGCACTTATTTGCTGGAGAGATCATGATAGTTTGAGACACAAAAAAAAAAAAAAAAAAAGAATGGTGAAAAGAGAAAAAGAAATTCCCCAGAAAATGATAGATGACAAAAAAAAAAAAAAAAAAAAAAAAAAGAATAAATAAATAAATTAAACCGTGGTTAAAGTATAAATTTGGCGCCCCCTCAATTTCCGCGCCCGGGGCGAAGGCCTTCGTCCCCCTCTTCGCACGGCCCTGAGTATAAACCTCTAACCGGACGAACCTCCGACTCGGGTCCCCGCTACCTTCCGCACCATATATCGGTCGTGCTATGCATGCCCCGGATAATCCCTTAATTTGCACATCGAATAGTATAAACCTCTAACCAAACGAACCTCCGGTTCGGGTCCCCGCTGCCTGCGGCACCGTATAGCAGTTGGGCTATGCACGCGCTGCATAGTATGATTAAGCGGTCACAGACCTTTCCAACGATATATCACATGACGGGGGTGTGCAAAATATAGAAAAGCACCCCATTGGGGCAATGGGGAGGGGCATGGACACCGGAGATGCATAATATGATTAAGCGGTCACAGACCTTTGCAACGATATATCACATGAGGGGTATCGGCAAAATTTTGAAAAGTGCCCCCTTGGGAGGGAAGTGGGGGATGTACACCGGAGATGCATAATATGATTAAGCGGTCACAGACCTTTCCAACGATATATAATATGTGTGCAAATTTTAGAAAAGTTAACCCCCTTGGGGGGCAAAGGGGGGATGGACACCAGAGATGTATAATATGATTAAGTGGTCACAGACATTTCTAACGACATATCACATGAGGGGTATGGGCAAAATTTAGAAAATTAAACCCTCTTAGGGGGGCAAAGTGGGGGGATGGACACCGGAGATGCATAATATGATTAAGCAGTCACAGACCTTTGCAACGATATATCACATGAGGGGTATCGGCAAAATTTAGAAAATTAAACCCCCTTGGGGGGCAAATGGGGGGATGGACACCGGAGGTGCATAATAGGATTAAGCGGTCACAAACCTTTCAAACGATATATCACATGAGGGATATCGGCAAATTTTAGAAAAGTAAACCCCCTTGGGAGGGGGCAAAGTGGGGGATGGACACTGGAGGTGCATAATATGATTAAGCGGCCACAGACCTTTCCAACGATATATCACATGAGGGGTATCGGCAAAATTTAGAAAAGTGAGAAATGGGCCCGATATACGAAGATGATCGGAGAAAAAGGGGGCAAGTTATTAAAAATTTAGGACACAAAAACGTATAGAGGTCCAGGGGGCCTCGAGAAAATTTTTTGTTGTTCATGTAGTAGCTGGAATCAGAAAAAAACGCTAGTGAATTGGAAGATTTCTAAGGGAGCTATAGTAAGGGGCCCAAAAGGGGCCAGCTGATTGTTCTGAGCCCTAAGGCGAAGGGTCCTAAATGGAATGCAGAAATGGGGGAATAACTAAATGGAGAAAGGAGCCCAAAAACGAAAAAGATCGGATTAAAAGGAGGCAAGTTATTGATAATTTAGGGAACAAAAACTTCAAGGGGCCATGTACTGGGCCTCAGGGTCTTAGTTGGAAAGCTGAAATTGAGGAATAACTAAATGGAGAAAGGAGCCCCATAAACTAAAATGATCGGAGAAAAAGGGGGGCAAGTTATTAAAAATTTAAGGCACAAAAACTTAAAGGGTCCCAGGGGGCCCGGGTCTTGTACGAGGAATTTTTTTGTTGCTCATGTAGTAGCTGGAAGTCCTAAGAAGTTGTTAGAAAAAAAATCTAGTGAACTGGACAATTTTTAAGGGAGATATAGTAGGGGGCCCAAAAGGGGCCAGCTGATAGTTTATAGCAGGGTCCTAACTGGAGTGCAGAAATGGGGGAATAACTAAATGCAGAAAAGCCCCCCAAAATAAAGGTGAAAATAAGGAATTTTGCTAAGTAGCCACTGGCCGGTAGGTTGATTTTTTTTTAGTAGCCAGTAACTACACTTATGACACTGAATATTTAATCGAAAAAAAGTTATTGGGTTTACAGAAAACAAGTAATTTATTTACTAAATAAAAATATTTTAATTTATATTGTTTTGAATAAACTTAAGATACTAATTTCCAATCTATTTTAAATTTTAAAATAAGTTAACAGCAAAGTTATACACAATATGCTAACTATGTAAGTCCCACTAAGATTAGTTATTTTTGTAGCTAACCTCATAAGTATCCTTTAAAAAAAAAGTATTTGTCTAGAATTAAGATCTGACAATAATAAAATAGGTATGTTTATACACTAAATGGCAAGCCACAACATGATATACATTACACATGCAGAACCTGTGGCCCGCGGATCAAATGTGGCCAACATCTCCAGAAATTCAGGAATTGTGTATTTCGCCAATTATTCTCGGAAAAAAATTGCAAACTTCATCATTTGTAGCGTAAAAATTATGAATTTCGATGATCGGGTATGTAAGAATGAGGAATTTTGTCGATGGGGTGTGTAAAAATCATGAATTTCATCAATCGAGCACAGACAAAACATGAATTTTGTCGATCGGGGGAGGAGGATCATAAATTTCGTCAAACGGGCACATAAAAATCAAGAAATTCCTCGATCGGCACGTAAAAATCATTAATTTCGTCTAATGGCCGCGTAAAAATCACGAATTTCGTCGATCAGGTGCATAAAAATCATGGATTTTGTAGATCAGGCGCGTAAAAATAACGAATTCGTCAAATGGGGGCATAAAAATCACAAATTTCATCAAACGGGTGCATAAAATCATTAATTTTGTCGATCGGGCACGAAAAAATCATGAATTTCGTTGATCGTGTGTGTAAAAATCATGAATTTTGTTGATCGGGTGTGTAAAAATCATGAATTTTGTCGATCGGGTGTGTAATAATCACGAGTTTCATCAATCGGGCACAGAAAAAACATGAATTTTGTTGATCGGGGGAGGGGGGTGGAATCATAAATTTTATCGAACAGGCACGTAAAAATCATGAATTTCGTTTATCGATCGCATAAAAATAACGAATTTCGTCAAACGGGCGCATAAAAACCAAGAAATTCCTCGATCAAGCACGTAAAAATCATTAATTTTGTCAAACGGATGCATAAAAATCAAGAAATTCGTGAATCGGGCACGTAAAAATCATGAATTTCGTCGATTAGGCACGTAAAAATCATGAATTTTGTAGAACAGGAGCGTAAAAGTTACGAGTTCGTCAAGTAGTCGCATAAAAATCAGGAATTCGTCAAGTGAGCGCGTAAAAATCACGAATTCATCAAGTGGATGCATAAAAATCACAAATTTCATCAAACTGGTGCATAAAAATCATTAATTTCGACGATCAGGCGCAGAAAAATCAAATTTCGTCAATCGAGCACGAAAAAATCATGAATTTCGTTGATCAGGTGTGTAAAAATCACGAACTTTGTTGATCGGTATGTAAAAATCACGAATTCGTCAAGTGGGTGCGTAAAAATCACGAATTTCTTCAATCGGGTACAGAAAAATCCATTGCTGCCAACTTTTACACTTTTTTGTTACCACTAAAACTTAATAGAAATTTTTTCCTTATGTAATCACACGATTTTGGAAATTTAATAAGATAAAATTTACTATCAAATTTTAGTGCTAGGATAAAAGCGTAAAAGTTGGCAGCTATGGAAATCATTAATTTCATCGATCGGGTGCGGAAAAATCATTAGTTTCGTCGATCGGGTGAGGAAAAGTCATGAATTTTGTCGAACGGACGCGGGAAAAAAAGAAAATCAGAAAATCCTGCATTTGGCCCGTTTTCTCCATAGTTTTAATCGCCAGTTTTTCAAGTTTTATCGCCGAGTGGTGACTGGCAGGTGCCTATACCCAAAAACGAATAACATCGATTTAAAAAGGGGCAAGTTATTAACAATTTACGGAAAAAAAACTTCAACGGGTCGTCTACTGATCCCCCCAAGGTCTTAAGTGGAGCGTAAATATGAGGAAACGTGTTTTCTTACGCGTGCTCAACTAGTATATAAAGTGTCGGCAAAAAGCGGTGACTATCACGTCCAAATGAACTACGAAAACTTAAAAAAATGGGTGTTGAAAAAACTTCTTCCAAATTTGCAACCGAACAGTGCCGTGTGTATGGATAATGCTTCATATTACACGACTGTTGAAAACCGCACTCCTGCAAAGTATTCTATAATAAAAGTTACGATAGGCTGGCTGAAAAACAACAAAATATACTGTGCCGAACAAATGCGAAAAGTAGAACTTCTTTCTCATAGAGAGTAATCGTCCAAAGAAAATCGTCTATAAAATTGATAATTTAATAGAGAAAGATGGAGATGAAGTTCTACGACTACCCCCTTATCATTGCGATCTAAACGGAATAGAATTTGCGTGCTCCTCGTCCTCTGTGAAAAGAAAAGTAAAAGAATGAAATGTTACTGGTGATTTAAGTTTGGATAATCTAAAATCTCTTCTTCAAACAGCTATATCATTGAGGTTACTTCGGCAGAATGGGCAGCGCACTGAAAACATGTGGAAAACGTTGAAAATAATTACTGGGAAAAAGATGGACTGTTGGAGGATTTATTGGACGAACTGTCATTTAACATTAATACCGGCGATTCTGATATAGAAGAAACCGAGACTTCTGAGAATGATTTAAACCAATTTCAAACGCTTGAATAAAATTCTAAAAGTTCAGCAGGTATTATTATTTTTTAAATATTTTTAATGATAAAATTTTATCCACCCTTCCAAATTGTCTGAAAATACAAGCTGCAATTTATAATAGATAAAATAACCCCCTCCCTCCCCCAGGTATTTTGTTTATTTATTGTTTTTTTTTATTTATTTTGAATTGATGGTTCTCCATTTCAAAATTTTCATTTAATTTGATACTTTGATGGTCTATAGCTGTTTTGTGAAGCTTCATGCATGTTTTGCTGTTACTGAGATGAAATTCTACGACTACCCCCTTATCATTGCGATTTAAACGGAATAGAATTTACGTGGTCCTCTTCCTCTGTGAAAAGAAAAGTAAAAGGATGAAATGTTACTGATTATTCAAATTTGGATAATCTAAAATCTCTACTTCAAACAGGTTACTTCGGCAGAATGGGCAGCGCATTGAAAACATGTGGAAAACGTTGAAAATAATTACTGGGAAAAAGATGGACTGTTAGAGGATTTATTGGACGAACTGTCATTTAACATTAATACCGGCGATTCTGATATAGAAGAAACCGAGACTTCTGAGAATGATTTAAACCACTTTCAAACGCTTGAATAAAATTCTAAAAGTTCAGAAGGTGTTATTATTTTTTAAATATTTTTAATGATAAAATTTTATCCACCCTTCCAAATTGTTTGAAAATACAAGCTGCAATGTATAATAGATAAAATAACCCCCTCCCTCCCCCAGGTATTTTGTTTATTTATTGTTTTTTTTTATTTATTTTGAATTGGTGGTTCTCCATTTCAAAATTTTCATTTAATTTGATACTTTGATGGTCTATAGCTGTTTTGTGGAGCTTCATGCATGTTTTGCTGTTACTGTATATTAATTTTTCAAATTCATTTTTAATAAGCTTATTCAAGTAAATAGTTTTAGAGCCCTATGTTGTTTTAATGTCAAATGTTACATTAAAAATTATAAAATATTAAAAAATAGAGTACAAAATTGCTATTTGCTTGCGAAGCGTAACATTATAACCATTTTACCCCACATAGTTTTTTTTCTCTAAAATATTAATTTTGTGTTGTTTTGTAAAAAACAATGTAGAAAGTTAATTCTGAATAAGTGTTTTATGCTATACAATAGATAAATAAGTTTTTATTTACTTTAAATCCAAAGTTAAATCTGAGCTATATCATCCAAAATTTAAAAATAACTATCAAGTATAATAATATAACAAATATATTGTTATTCACATAAAAGTGATATTTAAGGAAATTTAAAAATTTAAAAATTTAAAAATAACTATCAAGTATAATAATATAACAAATATATTGTTATTCACATAAAAGTGATATTTAATACCTGTAACTGTAACAGACTAATTTGTCAAAACAATTGCAGAAAATCACAATTTGTATTTTTATAAATTTATTTTTTAAACCTACCGATTTTACACCAATTGACCCTGCCTTAAAGATGCTTAATTCATACAAATTTACTTGGTATATTACATAAAACTGCAGTAATAAGTAACATTTTTACACAGACAGAGCATGCAACAGAAAATATGTGCAGATTGTAGATTATTTGTCATATTTAATTATGTCATTCTAACAGTCAGCAAAAGTAATCGAACATATTCGGACAATTTCAAACTTTACACTGACCAGCACTTAATTTTTTAGATCTGACTATTAAAAAACATTGCGAAATAATTAACAGTGCTTTTCTCTGGAAAAAAAATGTTTTCTTTCTTCTAAACGTTTTCAAAATACACCACTGTACAAGAAACCGTGCTTGGATGCAGTAAAATTTAAATTATGTCAAAACTGTATAAAAATAATCCCCTATGTATTAGGTAACCAAGAAAGTTCGTGAGGTTTTCATCAGACATAAAAAACGACCCACAAAAATCTCAAACACTTATTTTATTCTTTGAAATAATCACCATTGGCTTCAATTACGTGTTCCCAACGAGAAACAAGCTTATAAATGCCCTTTTTGAAAAAATCTTTTGGTTTAGAGTCCAAAAACTGGGTTATAGTTTTTGTGACATCATCTTGGGTTCGGAACTTCTGTTCCCGCAGGTGATTATCCATGACCAAAAACAAGTAATAGTCCGATGGGGCGATGTCCGGGGAGTAAGGTGGGTGAGGCAAAACTTCCCAGCCCAATGTTTTTATCACGTCCCTGGTCGCTTTGGCCGTATGAGGTCTGGCGTTATCGTGGAGGAGAAGAACTCCTCTCCTGTTGACCAGCGCTGGTTGCTTTTCGAGCAAAGCAGCTGAAACCCTTTTCAACTGCGACGAGTAGACTTCGGCTGTGATTGATTTCCCGATTTCTAAGAATTCATAGTGAACTATACCAGCGCTAGTCCACCAAATACACAGCATTATCTTTTTTTGATGGATGTCCGGTTTAGCAACCAATGAGACGGAACCAGAAGTCGACCAATGATGTTTTCGCTTTCGGTTATCATACATAACCCATTTCTCGTCACATGTCAATATCTGATCCAGGAAAGAGGCTTTGTTGTGGTGCGACAGCAATGACAAGCAGATGTTCAATCGTTGGAGCTTGTTTTCCTCGGACAGGACATGAGGAACCCACTTATCAAGTTTCCACGACATCCCAAGGCTATGAAGATGCGATCGGATGGTTTCGTCAGATACTCCAAACCTTTGCGCAAGCTCCTGGCATGTTAGATCAGGATTCTGTTTGATTTCCTCTTCCAGCTGGACTTGATTTAAAATGGATGGACGACCAACACGGGGCTTGTCTTCGAGGCTCTCGTCTCCGGACGAAAATCTGCTGAACCATTTTTGAGCGGTCCGTTCACTCACTGAAGTCTCTCCAAACACGGAGCATATTCTTCTAGCGGCCTCTGCAGCTTTTTTTCCTAATTTGAACTCGTAGAGCAAAATAGGCCTCAAAATCTCCTTTGTCAACGACATCCTTTGTCAACGATTGTACTTCCTACAAAACTGATAGCGAAACGTGAGATACGTTAAACAACTCTCTACTGATTGCAATTTAAAGGCAATGTACAGAAATGACGTCATCAGAATCAGTATGACCACGCCTACGCAACAAAAGTAGCTGTTCTGAAAAACCGCACGAACTTTCTCGGTTATACCTGATAAAATATTGATATGTATGTAAAATATTGATATTTATGTAAGTTGTAATCAAAAAATTAAATGTGTTAGATAGAAGCAACAGTTGAAATTTAATACATTTTCAAAATTTACTTTAAAGAACAAACGCTTATTACAGTCAACAGTAAACAGTATTTATACAAAAATTGGAAAAAGTTTAAGATGATTAAATTTGTGAAGAGTTAATTTTTGGTAGGAAAAACTTTTGTGAAGTGTCTTGTTTTAATATGAAAAAATTGTGAAATAACCTGTTTTAAAATGAGAAAAAAAATGTGAAGGATCCTGTTTTAAGATGAAAAAAATTGTGAAGGATCCTTTAAAGGATCCAAATTCTTCTTAAACAGAGGTCTGTAATATACTTACTGCAGCTGTATTTTTCCGTGATATAAGCACATATAAGATATTTCATACCTCTAAATTAAATTAATAATTTTAAATGATTTTAAAGTCACAAGTAAATGAAAGAAAAATTGGAAAATAAAATAGCTATTTGTTTACTTTTCAAACTCTGAATTTAAAGTAAATAAGAACTTATTTATCCATTGTATAATATAAAACACTTATTCAGTACTACCTTTCTGCATTTCCTTTTACAAAATTACATAAAAGTAATATTTTAGAGCTATAAAAACCTACGTGGGTTAAAATGATTATATTGTTAGGCTTTGCAAGCAAATAGCAATTTTTTTACTGTATTTTTAATACTTTTTAACGTAACATTTGACATTAAAACAATATAGTGCTCGAAAACTAATTTAACAAGATTATTAAAAAATGAATGTGAAAAATTAATATAAAGTAAAAGCAAAATATTCATGAAGATGGAAGTTTCTGTCACACAACAGGTAATGCAATGAAAAAAAAAACTATTTGTTTACTTTTCAAACTCTGGATTTAAAGTAAATAAGAACTTATTTATCCATTGTATAGCATAAAACACTTATTCAGAACTAACTTTCTGCATTTTCTTTTACAAAAGTGCCCTTAAAAATAAAAAAAGTGCCCTTTTCTCACCAGCAGCACACCTTGCCTTTTTTCATACCTGGGGGAAACTCTGATATATTAATTTTAAAAATATCGTCCGAGCGAATTTCGAGAAAACAATTTTACGACATGACACCATTACAGCATTAAAACTTCCCAATTTTACTTAAAAATGGGTTTCCAGATCTTAAAATCTACTGCATGTAGAAATGTATAAGTTTCAGGATAGAGTGAGACCGGAGATATAAGACAGCTGTGAAAAAATCAAAACGATATGCCTCATATTTGCTGAGATATTAAATGTCGGTGTTTCGCTTTTCGTTTGAACTCAAACTAGCTGTATATATAGAATGATGGAAATCTTCGGTTTTGGGCATTCTGTTTTCAGTTTTTGCTGCGTCACTCGAGAAACTACCGTCTCTCATGTTTCTTTTAGCAAGGATTATTATATTAATTTTGCACGAATCAAGACAGGTTCATTTTTTACATGTTTTACTGTACTTTAAACTTTTTTTCCATCAAGAGATGTATGTATTGTTCCTTAAAAGTAATTTTAATTGTAGAATAATGGCCATTTTAAAATCTATGCATTTTTTACAAAAATTGTTGTGCCGGGCCTTATTTTACTGATTTTTGCGCGGGACAAGGCTGGGTCAATGATTTTCATACGGGCTGGGTCGATCTCCGGACGTGAACATTTCAACCCGTGCAGACCTCTAGGAAGAAGGAAGTCAAAGCCCGGCTTGATCCGAAAAAAAATAAGTCTAGCCGGGCCCGAGTCTGCAGAAAAAAGTTAGGACCGTGTCGGGCTCGGGCTAGGTCCGGTCTCGTGTAGACTTCTAATTCGGTTACACATCTAATTTTAAATAAAAAGTGAAGAAAACTAAATCACATTAAACAAAAGAAAGATTAATTATTATTTTTTTAGAACTCAAAAAATGATTACAAATAACAAGATTTGCTGTATTGTAAGACAAGACGATTTCATGGATTATTCTGGATAAGATTAAATTTGCTTAGTAATCTCTCTACTGATGAAAACTTTGCACAACCATTCAGTAGGTGCATTATAAAATCTGCAAATTCAAAATCAATAATTTCCAAATTTTCATTACTGCACACCAAATGTCGTAATGTATTATAGCTATATTATAGCGTCTAGAGTCTAGATTATATAGTGTGGCAACGGCTCCAGGGCCTGTTTATCACAGCGGCACGGGCCCACATTTTCATTGGGCTCCAAAATGCATTTTGTCCACTCTCTCTGTATACTATTTCTACGATTTTTTGTCAAGTTTTTGGAAAGCGGTGTTAAATTCGGCTGAAAACTTTGCATGCTATATAAAAAAAAACAACCTTTTGATTTTTTCACAGAAACGTTAACATCTTCACGAATATACGTGCTATGCTTACACAAATGTTGAACAGGACCTACATAGTCATTTGCTACAGTGACAGATCATTTTTAGCATTTTCTGTTACTTGGGTGATCGAAAATAATATTTTATTATTAAAATTATTATTGCCCCCCCCCCCACCCACACTAATTGTCCTCGAGACAAAATATTCATCGAAAAACATGAAAAGTCAAACATGTTCTTTACATCCTCAAAGTTCAAGGGCATTCCGGGCATTACCTCATGCGCTTCAGTAAGATATTCGGCGAAACATCTGGAATTTGTCACTGCCCCTTAATTTCTGAACACCAGTATATATATAATGTTTTAAAGTTTAAGAATTAAATTTTTAGCTATATTTTCAGTTTAATTTTCATTTTCTAATTATTTCAATGGCAAGACACAATATTCTGTTTCCTTTTGTTCGTCCAAAAATTATGGGGCAATACGATTATTAACTCCCCAATTTAAATGTATATTTATTCAGTTTTAGTTGATTCGGGATGAAATGTGTTAGGCGTAGCTATGAATAAGTAGATGTTTAGATGTAAAATACGAAAGGAAAAAAAAGAAAGAAAGAAAAAGAAAAGAAAAACTAGAATCATCTGCAAATATTCAACCCCTTTTTAATTAATTTCAAGATGTTAAGAAAATAAAACTGCGCACAAAAAGACAAGAGGGCAGAGGCAAAGTGAAATAATTCTTTTTTTTCTATTACATCGAAAAACGTTTAAAATTATTATCATTATTTTCCATTTATCAAAAGAAAATAATTCCTGACAATTTTTATTGTCTATAAAGAAAGAAAAATTATTCATCTCTAAAGATTTTTCAAATCAGTTTAAGGTTGTAAAAATATATAATTTTAATCATAATAATGCCTTAACAACAAATTGCCATTTAAAAAACTTACGATCAATGTCTGGAAACGCCTTTTCTTACAAGAAATAGTATAATGACTGCGGGGTAAAAAAAAAAAAAAAAAAAAAAAAAAGGAGGGGAAATAATTTTTAATTCGGTTGAGTGTAATCAAAATTTTCTGAAATAAATGGACATTTATTTCGAAATAACCTGTTTTAGGAATTTAAATGCTGTTTTGTAAAGCATCAACAAATTTCGCTGTAACATATTGTATTGGTCATGTTATTATCCAACATTTTCCTGAAAACATTTATTAGTGTTTTCGTGTAAGAATTCCCGTTTTTAGCCGTATTTTCATTTTAGTTTTCATTTTTCAAATATTTTTATGGCAAAAATCAATATTCTGTTTCCTTCTGTTTTTCTGTTGTTAAAAATATCGATTTTTTTTTTTTTTTTTTTTTTTTTTAACTTTTTAAGGATGGATTTGACTTTTTTACTTTTATTTGTCGAAAATTCGTTTTTAACAAAAAAATATAGGGTAATTCGATTATGAAAATTTCAT